>CAMPTQ010000048.1:0-271873 GCA_946965025.1 Blera fallax
AAAGGCGACATAAAGGAAATAAATATGTAGATATAATAGAGGTGAGAGAAAAGACATGAGAGAGACGATTATTATGCCGATGATTGGTTAAACATAGCCAGGAAAAATATATAGGGTAAAGAAGAAAAGGCAAGAGGAAGAGTATGAAAAAACAAGATCGGAGAAAGAGAAGGTTATAGGCCATCGTATGCGCCTATGCGGTATATGGGAATGGTTAAGGTGAGGGCATTGGGCCGGGGGAGAATGGCGAAAGGTGACTTGGAAGCATTGAATTTAATTACCTTCGGCGAGGGGACGATTGTGGGCGTGGCATTGCATACACGGACTTGAAAGTTGTCTCAGCTTGTAGATCAGAGGATTGGGTAAGGGGTTGGGGGGTGGGGAAGGGGCATTGAGTGAGAGGAAAGTGCCGAAAAGACGCTTTGAAAGGCTTTTTTTGTTACTTTAAGTCACGGGAATGAGAAATCGGGTACGGTGTTAGTTTTTTTGGGGTTTTTGTTGGTTATTGACGTCGCTTATTTGTAGGCGTGGCATGACATACATATATAGGCGTGTGGTAGGTTATAGGTCATCGGATGGGTTATGTGGGAATGGTTGGGGAGGGGGCATTGGGCCAGGGGAAAGTGGCGAAAGGACACTTTTAAGGCATGCAATTGCTCAACTTTCGGCGAGGGGACGATTGTGGGCGTGGCATTGCATGCACGGACTTGAAAGTTGTCTCAGCTTGTAGATCAGAGGATTGGGTAAGGGGTTGGGGGGTGGGGAAGGGGCATTGAGTGAGAGGAAAGTGCCGAAAAGACGCTTTGAAAGGCTTTTTTTGTTACTTTAAGTCACGGGAATGAGAAATCGGGTACGGTGTTAGTTTTTTTGGGGTTTTTGTTGGTTATTGACGTCGCTTATTTGTAGGCGTGGCATGACATACATATATAGGCGTGTGGTAGGTTATAGGTCATCGGATGGGTTATGTGGGAATGGTTGGGGAGGGGGCATTGGGCCAGGGGAAAGTGGCGAAAGGACACTTTTAAGGCATGCAATTGCTCAACTTTCGGCGAGGGGACGATTGTGGGCGTGGCATTGCATGCACGGACTTGAAAGTTGTCTCAGCTTGTAGATCAGAGGATTGGGTAAGGGGTTGGGGGGTGGGGAAGGGGCATTGAGTGAGAGGAAAGTGCCGAAAAGACGCTTTGAAAGGCTTTTTTTGTTACTTTAAGTCACGGGAATGAGAAATCGGGTACGGTGTTAGTTTTTTTGGGGTTTTTGTTGGTTATTGACGTCGCTTATTTGTAGGCGTGGCATGACATACATATATAGGCGTGTGGTAGGTTATAGGTCATCGGATGGGTTATGTGGGAATGGTTGGGGAGGGGGCATTGGGCCAGGGGAAAGTGGCGAAAGGACACTTTTAAGGCATGCAATTGCTCAACTTTCGGCGAGGGGACGATTGTGGGCGTGGCATTGCATGCACGGACTTGAAAGTTGTCTCAGCTTGTAGATCAGAGGATTGGGTAAGGGGTTGGGGGATGGGGAAGGGGCATTGAGTGAGAGGAAAGTGCCGAAAAGACGCTTTGAAAGGCTTTTTTTGTTACTTTAAGTCACGGGAATGAGAAATCGGGTACGGTGTTAGTTTTTTTGGGGTTTTTGTTGGTTATTGACGTCGCTTATTTGTAGGCGTGGCATGACATACATATATAGGCGTGTGGTAGGTTATAGGTCATCGGATGGGTTATGTGGGAATGGTTGGGGAGGGGGCATTGGGCCAGGGGAAAGTGGCGAAAGGACACTTTTAAGGCATGCAATTGCTCAACTTTCGGCGAGGGGACGATTGTGGGCGTGGCATTGCATGCACGGACTTGAAACTTGTCTCACACTCACACTTATTGATTGTCCAAGTGATGTTGAAAGGAAGATACAGAACACTTCCTCTGCCACTGCTCTGCAACAGTGAGATTAAAACTGAAGATTCTGCGATTCTCAACGATACCGGATCTAACACACCTCCCCATTATCCCAATACCGACATCCGCTCTCAACGCAAAATTTCCACATCACACACCACTATTCCTAACAATTCGACAAACGAGGGGAACACAACGAGCTTTTGGAGACCTTAATAAAGAGCACAAGTTCATCTTATAAAACCAATCAAATAGCAACAAAAGCAAAAAAGATCCAAGGAAGAAGGGAAGAATGCTAAAGAAAAAACAAGTAGCCACGAGAAAAAGCAGAACGAAGAAGACAGGAAATCAAAGTGCAATGTGAATATAATAAAGGAAAAGGAACTAGAAATTATTGAATGCTTAAACAGAATTAATGTGGACTTTAGCACTGACACAAACAAATAAAAGAGGTGAAAAATGTAATAAATGAGATAATGGATACCTTATGGTATACAGAGGGGTAGTAGAAATCATTAATCCAAGAGCAGGAGTAGCTTGCGAGGTGAAAAATAATAAAATAAATGATATCAGAGAGTTATAAGTAGTAAGCGAAAAAATACTAGAGGTGGAATTAGGAAAATGCGGAGAAACCAAAACAATAGTCGTAGCATACGGACCGAACGAGGACGAAAAGAAGGAAGAAAAAGATAAATTATGGGACAGAAGTATGCGACAGGAAAAAAGGGAAGATAATCATAGCCAGCGATTTAAGTTCTAGAAGGGGAAATGAAAAGAAAAAATGGGAAGGAGTCATAGGAATACATGGAGAAATGACTCTAAACACCAACGGAAGGAGATTGCTGGATTTCTTCCTAATAAATTATCTATTGATCGCAAACTCTCTCTTTTCACATAAAGACATACATAAATACACTAGTGAAATTCTAAGTAAATCCATTACAGATTACGCGTATATTAGAAAAACATAATAAAGGGGAGCTAGTAGGCATAGGAATTAAAATAGGGGTGGAAATCGGTAGCGATCATCATTCCCTAGAAGAAGTGCTTAAGGACAGATGAGCGAGTTTACAAATAACGAAGAAAAGGGAAGAAGAAAATGAAAAATAAAAATCATAGCTTACACCCCACGAAAGGCGACATAAAGGAAATAAATATGTAGATATAATAGAGGTGAGAGAAAAGACATGAGAGAGACGATTATTATGCCGATGATTGGTTAAACATAGCCAGGAAAAATATATAGGGTAAAGAAGAAAAGGCAAGAGGAAGTGTATGAAAAAACGAGATCGGAGAAAGAGAAGGTTATAGGCCATCGTATGCGCCTATGCGGTATATGGGAATGGTTAAGGTGAGGGCATTGGGCCGGGGGAGAATGGCGAAAGGTGACTTGGAAGCATTGAATTTAATTACCTTCGGCGAGGGGACGATTGTGGGCGTGGCATTGCATACACGGACTTGAAAGTTGTCTCAGCTTGTAGATCAGAGGATTGGGTAAGGGGTTGGGGGGTGGGGAAGGGGCATTGAGTGAGAGGAAAGTGCCGAAAAGACGCTTTGAAAGGCTTTTTTTGTTACTTTAAGTCACGGGAATGAGAAATCGGGTACGGTGTTAGTTTTTTTGGGGTTTTTGTTGGTTATTGACGTCGCTTATTTGTAGGCGTGGCATGACATACATATATAGGCGTGTGGTAGGTTATAGGTCATCGGATGGGTTATGTGGGAATGGTTGGGGAGGGGGCATTGGGCCAGGGGAAAGTGGCGAAAGGACACTTTTAAGGCATGCAATTGCTCAACTTTCGGCGAGGGGACGATTGTGGGCGTGGCATTGCATGCACGGACTTGAAACTTGTCTCACACTCACACTTATTGATTGTCCAAGTGATGTTGAAAGGAAGATACAGAACACTTCCTCTGCCACTGCTCTGCAACAGTGAGATTAAAACTGAAGATTCTGCGATTCTCAACGATACCGGATCTAACACACCTCCCCATTATCCCAATACCGACATCCGCTCTCAACGCAAAATTTCCACATCACACACCACTATTCCTAACAATTCGACAAACGAGGGGAACACAACGAGCTTTTGGAGACCTTAATAAAGAGCACAAGTTCATCTTATAAAACCAATCAAATAGCAACAAAAGCAAAAAAGATCCAAGGAAGAAGGGAAGAATGCTAAAGAAAAAACAAGTAGCCACGAGAAAAAGCAGAACGAAGAAGACAGGAAATCAAAGTGCAATGTGAATATAATAAAGGAAAAGGAACTAGAAATTATTGAATGCTTAAACAGAATTAATGTGGACTTTAGCACTGACACAAACAAATAAAAGAGGTGAAAAATGTAATAAATGAGATAATGGATACCTTATGGTATACAGAGGGGTAGTAGAAATCATTAATCCAAGAGCAGGAGTAGCTTGCGAGGTGAAAAATAATAAAATAAATGATATCAGAGAGTTATAAGTAGTAAGCGAAAAAATACTAGAGGTGGAATTAGGAAAATGCGGAGAAACCAAAACAATAGTCGTAGCATACGGACCGAACGAGGACGAAAAGAAGGAAGAAAAAGATAAATTATGGGACAGAAGTATGCGACAGGAAAAAAGGGAAGATAATCATAGCCAGCGATTTAAGTTCTAGAAGGGGAAATGAAAAGAAAAAATGGGAAGGAGTCATAGGAATACATGGAGAAATGACTCTAAACACCAACGGAAGGAGATTGCTGGATTTCTTCCTAATAAATTATCTATTGATCGCAAACTCTCTCTTTTCACATAAAGACATACATAAATACACTAGTGAAATTCTAAGTAAATCCATTACAGATTACGCGTATATTAGAAAAACATAATAAAGGGGAGCTAGTAGGCATAGGAATTAAAATAGGGGTGGAAATCGGTAGCGATCATCATTCCCTAGAAGAAGTGCTTAAGGACAGATGAGCGAGTTTACAAATAACGAAGAAAAGGGAAGAAGAAAATGAAAAATAAAAATCATACCTTACACCCCACGAAAGGCGACATAAAGGAAATAAATATGTAGATATAATAGAGGTGAGAGAAAAGACATGAGAGAGACGATTATTATGCCGATGATTGGTTAAACATAGCCAGGAAAAATATATAGGGTAAAGAAGAAAAGGCAAGAGGAAGAGTATGAAAAAACAAGATCGGAGAAAGAGAAGGTTATAGGCCATCGTATGCGCCTATGCGGTATATGGGAATGGTTAAGGTGAGGGCATTGGGCCGGGGGAGAATGGCGAAAGGTGACTTGGAAGCATTGAATTTAATTACCTTCGGCGAGGGGACGATTGTGGGCGTGGCATTGCATACACGGACTTGAAAGTTGTCTCAGCTTGTAGATCAGAGGATTGGGTAAGGGGTTGGGGGGTGGGGAAGGGGCATTGAGTGAGAGGAAAGTGCCGAAAAGACGCTTTGAAAGGCTTTTTTTGTTACTTTAAGTCACGGGAATGAGAAATCGGGTACGGTGTTAGTTTTTTTGGGGTTTTTGTTGGTTATTGACGTCGCTTATTTGTAGGCGTGGCATGACATACATATATAGGCGTGTGGTAGGTTATAGGTCATCGGATGGGTTATGTGGGAATGGTTGGGGAGGGGGCATTGGGCCAGGGGAAAGTGGCGAAAGGACACTTTTAAGGCATGCAATTGCTCAACTTTCGGCGAGGGGACGATTGTGGGCGTGGCATTGCATGCACGGACTTGAAACTTGTCTCAGCTTGTAGATCAGAGGATTGGGTAAGGGGTTGGGGGGTGGGGAAGGGGCATTGAGTGAGAGGAAAGTGCCGAAAAGACGCTTTGAAAGGCTTTTTTTGTTACTTTAAGTCACGGGAATGAGAAATCGGGTACGGTGTTAGTTTTTTTGGGGTTTTTGTTGGTTATTGACGTCGCTTATTTGTAGGCGTGGCATGACATACATATATAGGCGTGTGGTAGGTTATAGGTCATCGGATGGGTTATGTGGGAATGGTTGGGGAGGGGGCATTGGGCCAGGGGAAAGTGGCGAAAGGACACTTTTAAGGCATGCAATTGCTCAACTTTCGGCGAGGGGACGATTGTGGGCGTGGCATTGCATGCACGGACTTGAAAGTTGTCTCAGCTTGTAGATCAGAGGATTGGGTAAGGGGTTGGGGGGTGGGGAAGGGGCATTGAGTGAGAGGAAAGTGCCGAAAAGACGCTTTGAAAGGCTTTTTTTGTTACTTTAAGTCACGGGAATGAGAAATCGGGTACGGTGTTAGTTTTTTTGGGGTTTTTGTTGGTTATTGACGTCGCTTATTTGTAGGCGTGGCATGACATACATATATAGGCGTGTGGTAGGTTATAGGTCATCGGATGGGTTATGTGGGAATGGTTGGGGAGGGGGCATTGGGCCAGGGGAAAGTGGCGAAAGGACACTTTTAAGGCATGCAATTGCTCAACTTTCGGCGAGGGGACGATTGTGGGCGTGGCATTGCATGCACGGACTTGAAAGTTGTCTCAGCTTGTAGATCAGAGGATTGGGTAAGGGGTTGGGGGGTGGGGAAGGGGCATTGAGTGAGAGGAAAGTGCCGAAAAGACGCTTTGAAAGGCTTTTTTTGTTACTTTAAGTCACGGGAATGAGAAATCGGGTACGGTGTTAGTTTTTTTGGGGTTTTTGTTGGTTATTGACGTCGCTTATTTGTAGGCGTGGCATGACATACATATATAGGCGTGTGGTAGGTTATAGGTCATCGGATGGGTTATGTGGGAATGGTTGGGGAGGGGGCATTGGGCCAGGGGAAAGTGGCGAAAGGACACTTTTAAGGCATGCAATTGCTCAACTTTCGGCGAGGGGACGATTGTGGGCGTGGCATTGCATGCACGGACTTGAAACTTGTCTCACACTCACACTTATTGATTGTCCAAGTGATGTTGAAAGGAAGATACAGAACACTTCCTCTGCCACTGCTCTGCAACAGTGAGATTAAAACTGAAGATTCTGCGATTCTCAACGATACCGGATCTAACACACCTCCCCATTATCCCAATACCGACATCCGCTCTCAACGCAAAATTTCCACATCACACACCACTATTCCTAACAATTCGACAAACGAGGGGAACACAACGAGCTTTTGGAGACCTTAATAAAGAGCACAAGTTCATCCTATAAAACCAATCAAATAGCAACAAAAGCAAAAAAGATCCAAGGAAGAAGGGAAGAATGCTAAAGAAAAAACAAGTAGCCACGAGAAAAAGCAGAACGAAGAAGACAGGAAATCAAAGTGCAATGTGAATATAATAAAGGAAAAGGAACTAGAAATTATTGAATGCTTAAACAGAATTAATGTGGACTTTAGCACTGACACAAACAAATAAAAGAGGTGAAAAATGTAATAAATGAGATAATGGATACCTTATGGTATACAGAGGGGTAGTAGAAATCATTAATCCAAGAGCAGGAGTAGCTTGCGAGGTGAAAAATAATAAAATAAATGATATCAGAGAGTTATAAGTAGTAAGCGAAAAAATACTAGAGGTGGAATTAGGAAAATGCGGAGAAACCAAAACAATAGTCGTAGCATACGGACCGAACGAGGACGAAAAGAAGGAAGAAAAAGATAAATTATGGGACAGAAGTATGCGACAGGAAAAAAGGGAAGATAATCATAGCCAGCGATTTAAGTTCTAGAAGGGGAAATGAAAAGAAAAAATGGGAAGGAGTCATAGGAATACATGGAGAAATGACTCTAAACACCAACGGAAGGAGATTGCTGGATTTCTTCCTAATAAATTATCTATTGATCGCAAACTCTCTCTTTTCACATAAAGACATACATAAATACACTAGTGAAATTCTAAGTAAATCCATTACAGATTACGCGTATATTAGAAAAACATAATAAAGGGGAGCTAGTAGGCATAGGAATTAAAATAGGGGTGGAAATCGGTAGCGATCATCATTCCCTAGAAGAAGTGCTTAAGGACAGATGAGCGAGTTTACAAATAACGAAGAAAAGGGAAGAAGAAAATGAAAAATAAAAATCATAGCTTACACCCCACGAAAGGCGACATAAAGGAAATAAATATGTAGATATAATAGAGGTGAGAGAAAAGACATGAGAGAGACGATTATTATGCCGATGATTGGTTAAACATAGCCAGGAAAAATATATAGGGTAAAGAAGAAAAGGCAAGAGGAAGTGTATGAAAAAACGAGATCGGAGAAAGAGAAGGTTATAGGCCATCGTATGCGCCTATGCGGTATATGGGAATGGTTAAGGTGAGGGCATTGGGCCGGGGGAGAATGGCGAAAGGTGACTTGGAAGCATTGAATTTAATTACCTTCGGCGAGGGGACGATTGTGGGCGTGGCATTGCATACACGGACTTGAAAGTTGTCTCAGCTTGTAGATCAGAGGATTGGGTAAGGGGTTGGGGGGTGGGGAAGGGGCATTGAGTGAGAGGAAAGTGCCGAAAAGACGCTTTGAAAGGCTTTTTTTGTTACTTTAAGTCACGGGAATGAGAAATCGGGTACGGTGTTAGTTTTTTTGGGGTTTTTGTTGGTTATTGACGTCGCTTATTTGTAGGCGTGGCATGACATACATATATAGGCGTGTGGTAGGTTATAGGTCATCGGATGGGTTATGTGGGAATGGTTGGGGAGGGGGCATTGGGCCAGGGGAAAGTGGCGAAAGGACACTTTTAAGGCATGCAATTGCTCAACTTTCGGCGAGGGGACGATTGTGGGCGTGGCATTGCATGCACGGACTTGAAACTTGTCTCACACTCACACTTATTGATTGTCCAAGTGATGTTGAAAGGAAGATACAGAACACTTCCTCTGCCACTGCTCTGCAACAGTGAGATTAAAACTGAAGATTCTGCGATTCTCAACGATACCGGATCTAACACACCTCCCCATTATCCCAATACCGACATCCGCTCTCAACGCAAAATTTCCACATCACACACCACTATTCCTAACAATTCGACAAACGAGGGGAACACAACGAGCTTTTGGAGACCTTAATAAAGAGCACAAGTTCATCTTATAAAACCAATCAAATAGCAACAAAAGCAAAAAAGATCCAAGGAAGAAGGGAAGAATGCTAAAGAAAAAACAAGTAGCCACGAGAAAAAGCAGAACGAAGAAGACAGGAAATCAAAGTGCAATGTGAATATAATAAAGGAAAAGGAACTAGAAATTATTGAATGCTTAAACAGAATTAATGTGGACTTTAGCACTGACACAAACAAATAAAAGAGGTGAAAAATGTAATAAATGAGATAATGGATACCTTATGGTATACAGAGGGGTAGTAGAAATCATTAATCCAAGAGCAGGAGTAGCTTGCGAGGTGAAAAATAATAAAATAAATGATATCAGAGAGTTATAAGTAGTAAGCGAAAAAATACTAGAGGTGGAATTAGGAAAATGCGGAGAAACCAAAACAATAGTCGTAGCATACGGACCGAACGAGGACGAAAAGAAGGAAGAAAAAGATAAATTATGGGACAGAAGTATGCGACAGGAAAAAAGGGAAGATAATCATAGCCAGCGATTTAAGTTCTAGAAGGGGAAATGAAAAGAAAAAATGGGAAGGAGTCATAGGAATACATGGAGAAATGACTCTAAACACCAACGGAAGGAGATTGCTGGATTTCTTCCTAATAAATTATCTATTGATCGCAAACTCTCTCTTTTCACATAAAGACATACATAAATACACTAGTGAAATTCTAAGTAAATCCATTACAGATTACGCGTATATTAGAAAAACATAATAAAGGGGAGCTAGTAGGCATAGGAATTAAAATAGGGGTGGAAATCGGTAGCGATCATCATTCCCTAGAAGAAGTGCTTAAGGACAGATGAGCGAGTTTACAAATAACGAAGAAAAGGGAAGAAGAAAATGAAAAATAAAAATCATACCTTACACCCCACGAAAGGCGACATAAAGGAAATAAATATGTAGATATAATAGAGGTGAGAGAAAAGACATGAGAGAGACGATTATTATGCCGATGATTGGTTAAACATAGCCAGGAAAAATATATAGGGTAAAGAAGAAAAGGCAAGAGGAAGAGTATGAAAAAACAAGATCGGAGAAAGAGAAGGTTATAGGCCATCGTATGCGCCTATGCGGTATATGGGAATGGTTAAGGTGAGGGCATTGGGCCGGGGGAGAATGGCGAAAGGTGACTTGGAAGCATTGAATTTAATTACCTTCGGCGAGGGGACGATTGTGGGCGTGGCATTGCATACACGGACTTGAAAGTTGTCTCAGCTTGTAGATCAGAGGATTGGGTAAGGGGTTGGGGGGTGGGGAAGGGGCATTGAGTGAGAGGAAAGTGCCGAAAAGACGCTTTGAAAGGCTTTTTTTGTTACTTTAAGTCACGGGAATGAGAAATCGGGTACGGTGTTAGTTTTTTTGGGGTTTTTGTTGGTTATTGACGTCGCTTATTTGTAGGCGTGGCATGACATACATATATAGGCGTGTGGTAGGTTATAGGTCATCGGATGGGTTATGTGGGAATGGTTGGGGAGGGGGCATTGGGCCAGGGGAAAGTGGCGAAAGGACACTTTTAAGGCATGCAATTGCTCAACTTTCGGCGAGGGGACGATTGTGGGCGTGGCATTGCATGCACGGACTTGAAAGTTGTCTCAGCTTGTAGATCAGAGGATTGGGTAAGGGGTTGAGGGGTGGGGAAGGGGCATTGAGTGAGAGGAAAGTGCCGAAAAGACGCTTTGAAAGGCTTTTTTTGTTACTTTAAGTCACGGGAATGAGAAATCGGGTACGGTGTTAGTTTTTTTGGGGTTTTTGTTGGTTATTGACGTCGCTTATTTGTAGGCGTGGCATGACATACATATATAGGCGTGTGGTAGGTTATAGGTCATCGGATGGGTTATGTGGGAATGGTTGGGGAGGGGGCATTGGGCCAGGGGAAAGTGGCGAAAGGACACTTTTAAGGCATGCAATTGCTCAACTTTCGGCGAGGGGACGATTGTGGGCGTGGCATTGCATGCACGGACTTGAAAGTTGTCTCAGCTTGTAGATCAGAGGATTGGGTAAGGGGTTGGGGGGTGGGGAAGGGGCATTGAGTGAGAGGAAAGTGCCGAAAAGACGCTTTGAAAGGCTTTTTTTGTTACTTTAAGTCACGGGAATGAGAAATCGGGTACGGTGTTAGTTTTTTTGGGGTTTTTGTTGGTTATTGACGTCGCTTATTTGTAGGCGTGGCATGACATACATATATAGGCGTGTGGTAGGTTATAGGTCATCGGATGGGTTATGTGGGAATGGTTGGGGAGGGGGCATTGGGCCAGGGGAAAGTGGCGAAAGGACACTTTTAAGGCATGCAATTGCTCAACTTTCGGCGAGGGGACGATTGTGGGCGTGGCATTGCATGCACGGACTTGAAAGTTGTCTCAGCTTGTAGATCAGAGGATTGGGTAAGGGGTTGGGGGGTGGGGAAGGGGCATTGAGTGAGAGGAAAGTGCCGAAAAGACGCTTTGAAAGGCTTTTTTTGTTACTTTAAGTCACGGGAATGAGAAATCGGGTACGGTGTTAGTTTTTTTGGGGTTTTTGTTGGTTATTGACGTCGCTTATTTGTAGGCGTGGCATGACATACATATATAGGCGTGTGGTAGGTTATAGGTCATCGGATGGGTTATGTGGGAATGGTTGGGGAGGGGGCATTGGGCCAGGGGAAAGTGGCGAAAGGACACTTTTAAGGCATGCAATTGCTCAACTTTCGGCGAGGGGACGATTGTGGGCGTGGCATTGCATGCACGGACTTGAAAGTTGTCTCAGCTTGTAGATCAGAGGATTGGGTAAGGGGTTGGGGGGTGGGGAAGGGGCATTGAGTGAGAGGAAAGTGCCGAAAAGACGCTTTGAAAGGCTTTTTTTGTTACTTTAAGTCACGGGAATGAGAAATCGGGTACGGTGTTAGTTTTTTTGGGGTTTTTGTTGGTTATTGACGTCGCTTATTTGTAGGCGTGGCATGACATACATATATAGGCGTGTGGTAGGTTATAGGTCATCGGATGGGTTATGTGGGAATGGTTGGGGAGGGGGCATTGGGCCAGGGGAAAGTGGCGAAAGGACACTTTTAAGGCATGCAATTGCTCAACTTTCGGCGAGGGGACGATTGTGGGCGTGGCATTGCATGCACGGACTTGAAAGTTGTCTCAGCTTGTAGATCAGAGGATTGGGTAAGGGGTTGGGGGGTGGGGAAGGGGCATTGAGTGAGAGGAAAGTGCCGAAAAGACGCTTTGAAAGGCTTTTTTTGTTACTTTAAGTCACGGGAATGAGAAATCGGGTACGGTGTTAGTTTTTTTGGGGTTTTTGTTGGTTATTGACGTCGCTTATTTGTAGGCGTGGCATGACATACATATATAGGCGTGTGGTAGGTTATAGGTCATCGGATGGGTTATGTGGGAATGGTTGGGGAGGGGGCATTGGGCCAGGGGAAAGTGGCGAAAGGACACTTTTAAGGCATGCAATTGCTCAACTTTCGGCGAGGGGACGATTGTGGGCGTGGCATTGCATGCACGGACTTGAAAGTTGTCTCAGCTTGTAGATCAGAGGATTGGGTAAGGGGTTGGGGGGTGGGGAAGGGGCATTGAGTGAGAGGAAAGTGCCGAAAAGACGCTTTGAAAGGCTTTTTTTGTTACTTTAAGTCACGGGAATGAGAAATCGGGTACGGTGTTAGTTTTTTTGGGGTTTTTGTTGGTTATTGACGTCGCTTATTTGTAGGCGTGGCATGACATACATATATAGGCGTGTGGTAGGTTATAGGTCATCGGATGGGTTATGTGGGAATGGTTGGGGAGGGGGCATTGGGCCAGGGGAAAGTGGCGAAAGGACACTTTTAAGGCATGCAATTGCTCAACTTTCGGCGAGGGGACGATTGTGGGCGTGGCATTGCATGCACGGACTTGAAAGTTGTCTCAGCTTGTAGATCAGAGGATTGGGTAAGGGGTTGGGGGGTGGGGAAGGGGCATTGAGTGAGAGGAAAGTGCCGAAAAGACGCTTTGAAAGGCTTTTTTTGTTACTTTAAGTCACGGGAATGAGAAATCGGGTACGGTGTTAGTTTTTTTGGGGTTTTTGTTGGTTATTGACGTCGCTTATTTGTAGGCGTGGCATGACATACATATATAGGCGTGTGGTAGGTTATAGGTCATCGGATGGGTTATGTGGGAATGGTTGGGGAGGGGGCATTGGGCCAGGGGAAAGTGGCGAAAGGACACTTTTAAGGCATGCAATTGCTCAACTTTCGGCGAGGGGACGATTGTGGGCGTGGCATTGCATGCACGGACTTGAAAGTTGTCTCAGCTTGTAGATCAGAGGATTGGGTAAGGGGTTGGGGGGTGGGGAAGGGGCATTGAGTGAGAGGAAAGTGCCGAAAAGACGCTTTGAAAGGCTTTTTTTGTTACTTTAAGTCACGGGAATGAGAAATCGGGTACGGTGTTAGTTTTTTTGGGGTTTTTGTTGGTTATTGACGTCGCTTATTTGTAGGCGTGGCATGACATACATATATAGGCGTGTGGTAGGTTATAGGTCATCGGATGGGTTATGTGGGAATGGTTGGGGAGGGGGCATTGGGCCAGGGGAAAGTGGCGAAAGGACACTTTTAAGGCATGCAATTGCTCAACTTTCGGCGAGGGGACGATTGTGGGCGTGGCATTGCATGCACGGACTTGAAAGTTGTCTCAGCTTGTAGATCAGAGGATTGGGTAAGGGGTTGGGGGGTGGGGAAGGGGCATTGAGTGAGAGGAAAGTGCCGAAAAGACGCTTTGAAAGGCTTTTTTTGTTACTTTAAGTCACGGGAATGAGAAATCGGGTACGGTGTTAGTTTTTTTGGGGTTTTTGTTGGTTATTGACGTCGCTTATTTGTAGGCGTGGCATGACATACATATATAGGCGTGTGGTAGGTTATAGGTCATCGGATGGGTTATGTGGGAATGGTTGGGGAGGGGGCATTGGGCCAGGGGAAAGTGGCGAAAGGACACTTTTAAGGCATGCAATTGCTCAACTTTCGGCGAGGGGACGATTGTGGGCGTGGCATTGCATGCACGGACTTGAAAGTTGTCTCAGCTTGTAGATCAGAGGATTGGGTAAGGGGTTGGGGGGTGGGGAAGGGGCATTGAGTGAGAGGAAAGTGCCGAAAAGACGCTTTGAAAGGCTTTTTTTGTTACTTTAAGTCACGGGAATGAGAAATCGGGTACGGTGTTAGTTTTTTTGGGGTTTTTGTTGGTTATTGACGTCGCTTATTTGTAGGCGTGGCATGACATACATATATAGGCGTGTGGTAGGTTATAGGTCATCGGATGGGTTATGTGGGAATGGTTGGGGAGGGGGCATTGGGCCAGGGGAAAGTGGCGAAAGGACACTTTTAAGGCATGCAATTGCTCAACTTTCGGCGAGGGGACGATTGTGGGCGTGGCATTGCATGCACGGACTTGAAAGTTGTCTCAGCTTGTAGATCAGAGGATTGGGTAAGGGGTTGGAGGGTGGGGAAGGGGCATTGAGTGAGAGGAAAGTGCCGAAAAGACGCTTTGAAAGGCTTTTTTTGTTACTTTAAGTCACGGGAATGAGAAATCGGGTACGGTGTTAGTTTTTTTGGGGTTTTTGTTGGTTATTGACGTCGCTTATTTGTAGGCGTGGCATGACATACATATATAGGCGTGTGGTAGGTTATAGGTCATCGGATGGGTTATGTGGGAATGGTTGGGGAGGGGGCATTGGGCCAGGGGAAAGTGGCGAAAGGACACTTTTAAGGCATGCAATTGCTCAACTTTCGGCGAGGGGACGATTGTGGGCGTGGCATTGCATGCACGGACTTGAAAGTTGTCTCAGCTTGTAGATCAGAGGATTGGGTAAGGGGTTGGGGGGTGGGGAAGGGGCATTGAGTGAGAGGAAAGTGCCGAAAAGACGCTTTGAAAGGCTTTTTTTGTTACTTTAAGTCACGGGAATGAGAAATCGGGTACGGTGTTAGTTTTTTTGGGGTTTTTGTTGGTTATTGACGTCGCTTATTTGTAGGCGTGGCATGACATACATATATAGGCGTGTGGTAGGTTATAGGTCATCGGATGGGTTATGTGGGAATGGTTGGGGAGGGGGCATTGGGCCAGGGGAAAGTGGCGAAAGGACACTTTTAAGGCATGCAATTGCTCAACTTTCGGCGAGGGGACGATTGTGGGCGTGGCATTGCATGCACGGACTTGAAAGTTGTCTCAGCTTGTAGATCAGAGGATTGGGTAAGGGGTTGGGGGGTGGGGAAGGGGCATTGAGTGAGAGGAAAGTGCCGAAAAGACGCTTTGAAAGGCTTTTTTTGTTACTTTAAGTCACGGGAATGAGAAATCGGGTACGGTGTTAGTTTTTTTGGGGTTTTTGTTGGTTATTGACGTCGCTTATTTGTAGGCGTGGCATGACATACATATATAGGCGTGTGGTAGGTTATAGGTCATCGGATGGGTTATGTGGGAATGGTTGGGGAGGGGGCATTGGGCCAGGGGAAAGTGGCGAAAGGACACTTTTAAGGCATGCAATTGCTCAACTTTCGGCGAGGGGACGATTGTGGGCGTGGCATTGCATGCACGGACTTGAAAGTTGTCTCAGCTTGTAGATCAGAGGATTGGGTAAGAGGTTGGGGGTTGGGGAAGGGGCATTGAGTGAGAGGAAAGTGCCGAAAAGACGCTTTGAAAGGCTTTTTTTGTTACTTTAAGTCACGGGAATGAGAAATCGGGTACGGTGTTAGTTTTTTTGGGGTTTTTGTTGGTTATTGACGTCGCTTATTTGTAGGCGTGGCATGACATACATATATAGGCGTGTGGTAGGTTATAGGTCATCGGATGGGTTATGTGGGAATGGTTGGGGAGGGGGCATTGGGCCAGGGGAAAGTGGCGAAAGGACACTTTTAAGGCATGCAATTGCTCAACTTTCGGCGAGGGGACGATTGTGGGCGTGGCATTGCATGCACGGACTTGAAAGTTGTCTCAGCTTGTAGATCAGAGGATTGGGTAAGGGGTTGGGAGGTGGGGAAGGGGCATTGAGTGAGAGGAAAGTGCCGAAAAGACGCTTTGAAAGGCTTTTTTTGTTACTTTAAGTCACGGGAATGAGAAATCGGGTACGGTGTTAGTTTTTTTGGGGTTTTTGTTGGTTATTGACGTCGCTTATTTGTAGGCGTGGCATGACATACATATATAGGCGTGTGGTAGGTTATAGGTCATCGGATGGGTTATGTGGGAATGGTTGGGGAGGGGGCATTGGGCCAGGGGAAAGTGGCGAAAGGACACTTTTAAGGCATGCAATTGCTCAACTTTCGGCGAGGGGACGATTGTGGGCGTGGCATTGCATGCACGGACTTGAAAGTTGTCTCAGCTTGTAGATCAGAGGATTGGGTAAGGGGTTGGGGGGTGGGGAAGGGGCATTGAGTGAGAGGAAAGTGCCGAAAAGACGCTTTGAAAGGCTTTTTTTGTTACTTTAAGTCACGGGAATGAGAAATCGGGTACGGTGTTAGTTTTTTTGGGGTTTTTGTTGGTTATTGACGTCGCTTATTTGTAGGCGTGGCATGACATACATATATAGGCGTGTGGTAGGTTATAGGTCATCGGATGGGTTATGTGGGAATGGTTGGGGAGGGGGCATTGGGCCAGGGGAAAGTGGCGAAAGGACACTTTTAAGGCATGCAATTGCTCAACTTTCGGCGAGGGGACGATTGTGGGCGTGGCATTGCATGCACGGACTTGAAAGTTGTCTCAGCTTGTAGATCAGAGGATTGGGTAAGGGGTTGGCGGGTGGGGAAGGGGCATTGAGTGAGAGGAAAGTGCCGAAAAGACGCTTTGAAAGGCTTTTTTTGTTACTTTAAGTCACGGGAATGAGAAATCGGGTACGGTGTTAGTTTTTTTGGGGTTTTTGTTGGTTATTGACGTCGCTTATTTGTAGGCGTGGCATGACATACATATATAGGCGTGTGGTAGGTTATAGGTCATCGGATGGGTTATGTGGGAATGGTTGGGGAGGGGGCATTGGGCCAGGGGAAAGTGGCGAAAGGACACTTTTAAGGCATGCAATTGCTCAACTTTCGGCGAGGGGACGATTGTGGGCGTGGCATTGCATGCACGGACTTGAAAGTTGTCTCAGCTTGTAGATCAGAGGATTGGGTAAGGGGTTGGGGGGTGGGGAAGGGGCATTGAGTGAGAGGAAAGTGCCGAAAAGACGCTTTGAAAGGCTTTTTTTGTTACTTTAAGTCACGGGAATGAGAAATCGGGTACGGTGTTAGTTTTTTTGGGGTTTTTGTTGGTTATTGACGTCGCTTATTTGTAGGCGTGGCATGACATACATATATAGGCGTGTGGTAGGTTATAGGTCATCGGATGGGTTATGTGGGAATGGTTGGGGAGGGGGCATTGGGCCAGGGGAAAGTGGCGAAAGGACACTTTTAAGGCATGCAATTGCTCAACTTTCGGCGAGGGGACGATTGTGGGCGTGGCATTGCATGCACGGACTTGAAAGTTGTCTCAGCTTGTAGATCAGAGGATTGGGTAAGGGGTTGGGGGGTGGGGAAGGGGCATTGAGTGAGAGGAAAGTGCCGAAAAGACGCTTTGAAAGGCTTTTTTTGTTACTTTAAGTCACGGGAATGAGAAATCGGGTACGGTGTTAGTTTTTTTGGGGTTTTTGTTGGTTATTGACGTCGCTTATTTGTAGGCGTGGCATGACATACATATATAGGCGTGTGGTAGGTTATAGGTCATCGGATGGGTTATGTGGGAATGGTTGGGGAGGGGGCATTGGGCCAGGGGAAAGTGGCGAAAGGACACTTTTAAGGCATGCAATTGCTCAACTTTCGGCGAGGGGACGATTGTGGGCGTGGCATTGCATGCACGGACTTGAAAGTTGTCTCAGCTTGTAGATCAGAGGATTGGGTAAGGGGTTGGGGGGTGGGGAAGGGGCATTGAGTGAGAGGAAAGTGCCGAAAAGACGCTTTGAAAGGCTTTTTTTGTTACTTTAAGTCACGGGAATGAGAAATCGGGTACGGTGTTAGTTTTTTTGGGGTTTTTGTTGGTTATTGACGTCGCTTATTTGTAGGCGTGGCATGACATACATATATAGGCGTGTGGTAGGTTATAGGTCATCGGATGGGTTATGTGGGAATGGTTGGGGAGGGGGCATTGGGCCAGGGGAAAGTGGCGAAAGGACACTTTTAAGGCATGCAATTGCTCAACTTTCGGCGAGGGGACGATTGTGGGCGTGGCATTGCATGCACGGACTTGAAAGTTGTCTCAGCTTGTAGATCAGAGGATTGGGTAAGGGGTTGGGGGGTGGGGAAGGGGCATTGAGTGAGAGGAAAGTGCCGAAAAGACGCTTTGAAAGGCTTTTTTTGTTACTTTAAGTCACGGGAATGAGAAATCGGGTACGGTGTTAGTTTTTTTGGGGTTTTTGTTGGTTATTGACGTCGCTTATTTGTAGGCGTGGCATGACATACATATATAGGCGTGTGGTAGGTTATAGGTCATCGGATGGGTTATGTGGGAATGGTTGGGGAGGGGGCATTGGGCCAGGGGAAAGTGGCGAAAGGACACTTTTAAGGCATGCAATTGCTCAACTTTCGGCGAGGGGACGATTGTGGGCGTGGCATTGCATGCACGGACTTGAAAGTTGTCTCAGCTTGTAGATCAGAGGATTGGGTAAGGGGTTGGGGGGTGGGGAAGGGGCATTGAGTGAGAGGAAAGTGCCGAAAAGACGCTTTGAAAGGCTTTTTTTGTTACTTTAAGTCACGGGAATGAGAAATCGGGTACGGTGTTAGTTTTTTTGGGGTTTTTGTTGGTTATTGACGTCGCTTATTTGTAGGCGTGGCATGACATACATATATAGGCGTGTGGTAGGTTATAGGTCATCGGATGGGTTATGTGGGAATGGTTGGGGAGGGGGCATTGGGCCAGGGGAAAGTGGCGAAAGGACACTTTTAAGGCATGCAATTGCTCAACTTTCGGCGAGGGGACGATTGTGGGCGTGGCATTGCATGCACGGACTTGAAAGTTGTCTCAGCTTGTAGATCAGAGGATTGGGTAAGGGGTTGGGGGGTGGGGAAGGGGCATTGAGTGAGAGGAAAGTGCCGAAAAGACGCTTTGAAAGGCTTTTTTTGTTACTTTAAGTCACGGGAATGAGAAATCGGGTACGGTGTTAGTTTTTTTGGGGTTTTTGTTGGTTATTGACGTCGCTTATTTGTAGGCGTGGCATGACATACATATATAGGCGTGTGGTAGGTTATAGGTCATCGGATGGGTTATGTGGGAATGGTTGGGGAGGGGGCATTGGGCCAGGGGAAAGTGGCGAAAGGACACTTTTAAGGCATGCAATTGCTCAACTTTCGGCGAGGGGACGATTGTGGGCGTGGCATTGCATGCACGGACTTGAAAGTTGTCTCAGCTTGTAGATCAGAGGATTGGGTAAGGGGTTGGGGGGTGGGGAAGGGGCATTGAGTGAGAGGAAAGTGCCGAAAAGACGCTTTGAAAGGCTTTTTTTGTTACTTTAAGTCACGGGAATGAGAAATCGGGTACGGTGTTAGTTTTTTTGGGGTTTTTGTTGGTTATTGACGTCGCTTATTTGTAGGCGTGGCATGACATACATATATAGGCGTGTGGTAGGTTATAGGTCATCGGATGGGTTATGTGGGAATGGTTGGGGAGGGGGCATTGGGCCAGGGGAAAGTGGCGAAAGGACACTTTTAAGGCATGCAATTGCTCAACTTTCGGCGAGGGGACGATTGTGGGCGTGGCATTGCATGCACGGACTTGAAAGTTGTCTCAGCTTGTAGATCAGAGGATTGGGTAAGGGGTTGGGGGGTGGGGAAGGGGCATTGAGTGAGAGGAAAGTGCCGAAAAGACGCTTTGAAAGGCTTTTTTTGTTACTTTAAGTCACGGGAATGAGAAATCGGGTACGGTGTTAGTTTTTTTGGGGTTTTTGTTGGTTATTGACGTCGCTTATTTGTAGGCGTGGCATGACATACATATATAGGCGTGTGGTAGGTTATAGGTCATCGGATGGGTTATGTGGGAATGGTTGGGGAGGGGGCATTGGGCCAGGGGAAAGTGGCGAAAGGACACTTTTAAGGCATGCAATTGCTCAACTTTCGGCGAGGGGACGATTGTGGGCGTGGCATTGCATGCACGGACTTGAAAGTTGTCTCAGCTTGTAGATCAGAGGATTGGGTAAGGGCTTGGGGGGTGGGGAAGGGGCATTGAGTGAGAGGAAAGTGCCGAAAAGACGCTTTGAAAGGCTTTTTTTGTTACTTTAAGTCACGGGAATGAGAAATCGGGTACGGTGTTAGTTTTTTTGGGGTTTTTGTTGGTTATTGACGTCGCTTATTTGTAGGCGTGGCATGACATACATATATAGGCGTGTGGTAGGTTATAGGTCATCGGATGGGTTATGTGGGAATGGTTGGGGAGGGGGCATTGGGCCAGGGGAAAGTGGCGAAAGGACACTTTTAAGGCATGCAATTGCTCAACTTTCGGCGAGGGGACGATTGTGGGCGTGGCATTGCATGCACGGACTTGAAAGTTGTCTCAGCTTGTAGATCAGAGGATTGGGTAAGGGGTTGGGGGGTGGGGAAGGGGCATTGAGTGAGAGGAAAGTGCCGAAAAGACGCTTTGAAAGGCTTTTTTTGTTACTTTAAGTCACGGGAATGAGAAATCGGGTACGGTGTTAGTTTTTTTGGGGTTTTTGTTGGTTATTGACGTCGCTTATTTGTAGGCGTGGCATGACATACATATATAGGCGTGTGGTAGGTTATAGGTCATCGGATGGGTTATGTGGGAATGGTTGGGGAGGGGGCATTGGGCCAGGGGAAAGTGGCGAAAGGACACTTTTAAGGCATGCAATTGCTCAACTTTCGGCGAGGGGACGATTGTGGGCGTGGCATTGCATGCACGGACTTGAAAGTTGTCTCAGCTTGTAGATCAGAGGATTGGGTAAGGGGTTGGGGGGTGGGGAAGGGGCATTGAGTGAGAGGAAAGTGCCGAAAAGACGCTTTGAAAGGCTTTTTTTGTTACTTTAAGTCACGGGAATGAGAAATCGGGTACGGTGTTAGTTTTTTTGGGGTTTTTGTTGGTTATTGACGTCGCTTATTTGTAGGCGTGGCATGACATACATATATAGGCGTGTGGTAGGTTATAGGTCATCGGATGGGTTATGTGGGAATGGTTGGGGAGGGGGCATTGGGCCAGGGGAAAGTGGCGAAAGGACACTTTTAAGGCATGCAATTGCTCAACTTTCGGCGAGGGGACGAGTGAGAGGAAAGTGCCGAAAAGACGCTTTGAAAGGCTTTTTTTGTTACTTTAAGTCACGGGAATGAGAAATCGGGTACGGTGTTAGTTTTTTTGGGGTTTTTGTTGGTTATTGACGTCGCTTATTTGTAGGCGTGGCATGACATACATATATAGGCGTGTGGTAGGTTATAGGTCATCGGATGGGTTATGTGGGAATGGTTGGGGAGGGGGCATTGGGCCAGGGGAAAGTGGCGAAAGGACACTTTTAAGGCATGCAATTGCTCAACTTTCGGCGAGGGGACGATTGTGGGCGTGGCATTGCATGCACGGACTTGAAAGTTGTCTCAGCTTGTAGATCAGAGGATTGGGTAAGGGCTTGGGGGGTGGGGAAGGGGCATTGAGTGAGAGGAAAGTGCCGAAAAGACGCTTTGAAAGGCTTTTTTTGTTACTTTAAGTCACGGGAATGAGAAATCGGGTACGGTGTTAGTTTTTTTGGGGTTTTTGTTGGTTATTGACGTCGCTTATTTGTAGGCGTGGCATGACATACATATATAGGCGTGTGGTAGGTTATAGGTCATCGGATGGGTTATGTGGGAATGGTTGGGGAGGGGGCATTGGGCCAGGGGAAAGTGGCGAAAGGACACTTTTAAGGCATGCAATTGCTCAACTTTCGGCGAGGGGACGATTGTGGGCGTGGCATTGCATGCACGGACTTGAAAGTTGTCTCAGCTTGTAGATCAGAGGATTGGGTAAGGGGTTGGGGGGTGGGGAAGGGGCATTGAGTGAGAGGAAAGTGCCGAAAAGACGCTTTGAAAGGCTTTTTTTGTTACTTTAAGTCACGGGAATGAGAAATCGGGTACGGTGTTAGTTTTTTTGGGGTTTTTGTTGGTTATTGACGTCGCTTATTTGTAGGCGTGGCATGACATACATATATAGGCGTGTGGTAGGTTATAGGTCATCGGATGGGTTATGTGGGAATGGTTGGGGAGGGGGCATTGGGCCAGGGGAAAGTGGCGAAAGGACACTTTTAAGGCATGCAATTGCTCAACTTTCGGCGAGGGGACGATTGTGGGCGTGGCATTGCATGCACGGACTTGAAAGTTGTCTCAGCTTGTAGATCAGAGGATTGGGTAAGGGGTTGGGGGGTGGGGAAGGGGCATTGAGTGAGAGGAAAGTGCCGAAAAGACGCTTTGAAAGGCTTTTTTTGTTACTTTAAGTCACGGGAATGAGAAATCGGGTACGGTGTTAGTTTTTTTGGGGTTTTTGTTGGTTATTGACGTCGCTTATTTGTAGGCGTGGCATGACATACATATATAGGCGTGTGGTAGGTTATAGGTCATCGGATGGGTTATGTGGGAATGGTTGGGGAGGGGGCATTGGGCCAGGGGAAAGTGGCGAAAGGACACTTTTAAGGCATGCAATTGCTCAACTTTCGGCGAGGGGACGATTGTGGGCGTGGCATTGCATGCACGGACTTGAAAGTTGTCTCAGCTTGTAGATCAGAGGATTGGGTAAGGGGTTGGGGGTTGGGGAAGGGGCATTGAGTGAGAGGAAAGTGCCGAAAAGACGCTTTGAAAGGCTTTTTTTGTTACTTTAAGTCACGGGAATGAGAAATCGGGTACGGTGTTAGTTTTTTTGGGGTTTTTGTTGGTTATTGACGTCGCTTATTTGTAGGCGTGGCATGACATACATATATAGGCGTGTGGTAGGTTATAGGTCATCGGATGGGTTATGTGGGAATGGTTGGGGAGGGGGCATTGGGCCAGGGGAAAGTGGCGAAAGGACACTTTTAAGGCATGCAATTGCTCAACTTTCGGCGAGGGGACGATTGTGGGCGTGGCATTGCATGCACGGACTTGAAAGTTGTCTCAGCTTGTAGATCAGAGGATTGGGTAAGGGGTTGGGGGTGGGGAAGGGGCATTGAGTGAGAGGAAAGTGCCGAAAAGACGCTTTGAAAGGCTTTTTTTGTTACTTTAAGTCACGGGAATGAGAAATCGGGTACGGTGTTAGTTTTTTTGGGGTTTTTGTTGGTTATTGACGTCGCTTATTTGTAGGCGTGGCATGACATACATATATAGGCGTGTGGTAGGTTATAGGTCATCGGATGGGTTATGTGGGAATGGTTGGGGAGGGGGCATTGGGCCAGGGGAAAGTGGCGAAAGGACACTTTTAAGGCATGCAATTGCTCAACTTTCGGCGAGGGGACGATTGTGGGCGTGGCATTGCATGCACGGACTTGAAAGTTGTCTCAGCTTGTAGATCAGAGGATTGGGTAAGGGGTTGGGGGGTGGGGAAGGGGCATTGAGTGAGAGGAAAGTGCCGAAAAGACGCTTTGAAAGGCTTTTTTTGTTACTTTAAGTCACGGGAATGAGAAATCGGGTACGGTGTTAGTTTTTTTGGGGTTTTTGTTGGTTATTGACGTCGCTTATTTGTAGGCGTGGCATGACATACATATATAGGCGTGTGGTAGGTTATAGGTCATCGGATGGGTTATGTGGGAATGGTTGGGGAGGGGGCATTGGGCCAGGGGAAAGTGGCGAAAGGACACTTTTAAGGCATGCAATTGCTCAACTTTCGGCGAGGGGACGATTGTGGGCGTGGCATTGCATGCACGGACTTGAAAGTTGTCTCAGCTTGTAGATCAGAGGATTGGGTAAGGGGTTGGGGGGTGGGGAAGGGGCATTGAGTGAGAGGAAAGTGCCGAAAAGACGCTTTGAAAGGCTTTTTTTGTTACTTTAAGTCACGGGAATGAGAAATCGGGTACGGTGTTAGTTTTTTTGGGGTTTTTGTTGGTTATTGACGTCGCTTATTTGTAGGCGTGGCATGACATACATATATAGGCGTGTGGTAGGTTATAGGTCATCGGATGGGTTATGTGGGAATGGTTGGGGAGGGGGCATTGGGCCAGGGGAAAGTGGCGAAAGGACACTTTTAAGGCATGCAATTGCTCAACTTTCGGCGAGGGGACGATTGTGGGCGTGGCATTGCATGCACGGACTTGAAAGTTGTCTCAGCTTGTAGATCAGAGGATTGGGTAAGGGGTTGGGGGGTGGGGAAGGGGCATTGAGTGAGAGGAAAGTGCCGAAAAGACGCTTTGAAAGGCTTTTTTTGTTACTTTAAGTCACGGGAATGAGAAATCGGGTACGGTGTTAGTTTTTTTGGGGTTTTTGTTGGTTATTGACGTCGCTTATTTGTAGGCGTGGCATGACATACATATATAGGCGTGTGGTAGGTTATAGGTCATCGGATGGGTTATGTGGGAATGGTTGGGGAGGGGGCATTGGGCCAGGGGAAAGTGGCGAAAGGACACTTTTAAGGCATGCAATTGCTCAACTTTCGGCGAGGGGACGATTGTGGGCGTGGCATTGCATGCACGGACTTGAAAGTTGTCTCAGCTTGTAGATCAGAGGATTGGGTAAGGGGTTGGGGGGTGGGGAAGGGGCATTGAGTGAGAGGAAAGTGCCGAAAAGACGCTTTGAAAGGCTTTTTTTGTTACTTTAAGTCACGGGAATGAGAAATCGGGTACGGTGTTAGTTTTTTTGGGGTTTTTGTTGGTTATTGACGTCGCTTATTTGTAGGCGTGGCATGACATACATATATAGGCGTGTGGTAGGTTATAGGTCATCGGATGGGTTATGTGGGAATGGTTGGGGAGGGGGCATTGGGCCAGGGGAAAGTGGCGAAAGGACACTTTTAAGGCATGCAATTGCTCAACTTTCGGCGAGGGGACGATTGTGGGCGTGGCATTGCATGCACGGACTTGAAAGTTGTCTCAGCTTGTAGATCAGAGGATTGGGTAAGGGGTTGGGGGGTGGGGAAGGGGCATTGAGTGAGAGGAAAGTGCCGAAAAGACGCTTTGAAAGGCTTTTTTTGTTACTTTAAGTCACGGGAATGAGAAATCGGGTACGGTGTTAGTTTTTTTGGGGTTTTTGTTGGTTATTGACGTCGCTTATTTGTAGGCGTGGCATGACATACATATATAGGCGTGTGGTAGGTTATAGGTCATCGGATGGGTTATGTGGGAATGGTTGGGGAGGGGGCATTGGGCCAGGGGAAAGTGGCGAAAGGACACTTTTAAGGCATGCAATTGCTCAACTTTCGGCGAGGGGACGATTGTGGGCGTGGCATTGCATGCACGGACTTGAAAGTTGTCTCAGCTTGTAGATCAGAGGATTGGGTAAGGGGTTGGGGGGTGGGGAAGGGGCATTGAGTGAGAGGAAAGTGCCGAAAAGACGCTTTGAAAGGCTTTTTTTGTTACTTTAAGTCACGGGAATGAGAAATCGGGTACGGTGTTAGTTTTTTTGGGGTTTTTGTTGGTTATTGACGTCGCTTATTTGTAGGCGTGGCATGACATACATATATAGGCGTGTGGTAGGTTATAGGTCATCGGATGGGTTATGTGGGAATGGTTGGGGAGGGGGCATTGGGCCAGGGGAAAGTGGCGAAAGGACACTTTTAAGGCATGCAATTGCTCAACTTTCGGCGAGGGGACGATTGTGGGCGTGGCATTGCATGCACGGACTTGAAAGTTGTCTCAGCTTGTAGATCAGAGGATTGGGTAAGGGGTTGGGGGGTGGGGAAGGGGCATTGAGTGAGAGGAAAGTGCCGAAAAGACGCTTTGAAAGGCTTTTTTTGTTACTTTAAGTCACGGGAATGACAAATCGGGTACGGTGTTAGTTTTTTTGGGGTTTTTGTTGGTTATTGACGTCGCTTATTTGTAGGCGTGGCATGACATACATATATAGGCGTGTGGTAGGTTATAGGTCATCGGATGGGTTATGTGGGAATGGTTGGGGAGGGGGCATTGGGCCAGGGGAAAGTGGCGAAAGGACACTTTTAAGGCATGCAATTGCTCAACTTTCGGCGAGGGGACGATTGTGGGCGTGGCATTGCATGCACGGACTTGAAAGTTGTCTCAGCTTGTAGATCAGAGGATTGGGTAAGGGGTTGGGGGGTGGGGAAGGGGCATTGAGTGAGAGGAAAGTGCCGAAAAGACGCTTTGAAAGGCTTTTTTTGTTACTTTAAGTCACGGGAATGAGAAATCGGGTACGGTGTTAGTTTTTTTGGGGTTTTTGTTGGTTATTGACGTCGCTTATTTGTAGGCGTGGCATGACATACATATATAGGCGTGTGGTAGGTTATAGGTCATCGGATGGGTTATGTGGGAATGGTTGGGGAGGGGGCATTGGGCCAGGGGAAAGTGGCGAAAGGACACTTTTAAGGCATGCAATTGCTCAACTTTCGGCGAGGGGACGATTGTGGGCGTGGCATTGCATGCACGGACTTGAAAGTTGTCTCAGCTTGTAGATCAGAGGATTGGGTAAGGGGTTGGGGGGTGGGGAAGGGGCATTGAGTGAGAGGAAAGTGCCGAAAAGACGCTTTGAAAGGCTTTTTTTGTTACTTTAAGTCACGGGAATGAGAAATCGGGTACGGTGTTAGTTTTTTTGGGGTTTTTGTTGGTTATTGACGTCGCTTATTTGTAGGCGTGGCATGACATACATATATAGGCGTGTGGTAGGTTATAGGTCATCGGATGGGTTATGTGGGAATGGTTGGGGAGGGGGCATTGGGCCAGGGGAAAGTGGCGAAAGGACACTTTTAAGGCATGCAATTGCTCAACTTTCGGCGAGGGGACGATTGTGGGCGTGGCATTGCATGCACGGACTTGAAACTTGTCTCACACTCACACTTATTGATTGTCCAAGTGATGTTGAAAGGAAGATACAGAACACTTCCTCTGCCACTGCTCTGCAACAGTGAGATTAAAACTGAAGATTCTGCGATTCTCAACGATACCGGATCTAACACACCTCCCCATTATCCCAATACCGACATCCGCTCTCAACGCAAAATTTCCACATCACACACCACTATTCCTAACAATTCGACAAACGAGGGGAACACAACGAGCTTTTGGAGACCTAAATGAAGAGCACAAGTTCATCCTATAAAACCAATCAAATAGCAACAAAAGCAAAAAAGATCCAAGGAAGAAGGGAAGAATGCTAAAGAAAAAACAAGTAGCCACGAGAAAAAGCAGAACGAAGAAGACAGGAAATCAAAGTGCAATGTGAATATAATAAAGGAAAAGGAACTAGAAATTATTGAATGCTTAAACAGAATTAATGTGGACTTTAGCACTGACACAAACAAATAAAAGAGGTGAAAAATGTAATAAATGAGATAATGGATACCTTATGGTATACAGAGGGGTAGTAGAAATCATTAATCCAAGAGCAGGAGTAGCTTGCGAGGTGAAAAATAATAAAATAAATGATATCAGAGAGTTATAAGTAGTAAGCGAAAAAATACTAGAGGTGGAATTAGGAAAATGCGGAGAAACCAAAACAATAGTCGTAGCATACGGACCGAACGAGGACGAAAAGAAGGAAGAAAAAGATAAATACTGGGACAGAAGTATGCGACAGGAAAAAAGGGAAGATAATCATAGCCAGCGATTTAAGTTCTAGAAGGGGAAATGAAAAGAAAAAATGGGAAGGAGTCATAGGAATACATGGAGAAATGACTCTAAACACCAACGGAAGGAGATTACTGGATTTCTTCCTAATAAATTACCTATTGATCGCAAACTCTCCCTTTTCACATAAAGACATACATAAATACACTAGTGAAATTGTAAGTAGAAACGAGAAATCCATTATAGATTACTCGTATATTATAGTAGAAAAACATAATAAAGGGAAGCTAGTAGGCACAGGAATTAAAATAGGGGTGGAAATCGGTAGCGATCATCATTCCCTAGAAGTAGTGCTTAAGGACAGATGAGCGAGTTTACAAATAACGAAGAAAAGGGAAGAAGAAAATGAAAAATAAAAATCATACCTTACACCCCACGAAAGGCGACATAAAGGAAATAAATATGTAGATATAATAGAGGTGAGAGAAAAGACATGAGAGAGACGATTATTATGCCGATGATTGGTTAAACATAGCCAGGAAAAATATATAGGGTAAAGAAGAAAAGGCAAGAGGAAGAGTATGAAAAAACAAGATCGGAGAAAGAGAAGGTTATAGGCCATCGTATGCGCCTATGCGGTATATGGGAATGGTTAAGGTGAGGGCATTGGGCCGGGGGAGAATGGCGAAAGGTGACTTGGAAGCATTGAATTTAATTACCTTCGGCGAGGGGACGATTGTGGGCGTGGCATTGCATACACGGACTTGAAAGTTGTCTCAGCTTGTAGATCAGAGGATTGGGTAAGGGGTTGGGGGGTGGGGAAGGGGCATTGAGTGAGAGGAAAGTGCCGAAAAGACGCTTTGAAAGGCTTTTTTTGTTACTTTAAGTCACGGGAATGAGAAATCGGGTACGGTGTTAGTTTTTTTGGGGTTTTTGTTGGTTATTGACGTCGCTTATTTGTAGGCGTGGCATGACATACATATATAGGCGTGTGGTAGGTTATAGGTCATCGGATGGGTTATGTGGGAATGGTTGGGGAGGGGGCATTGGGCCAGGGGAAAGTGGCGAAAGGACACTTTTAAGGCATGCAATTGCTCAACTTTCGGCGAGGGGACGATTGTGGGCGTGGCATTGCATGCACGGACTTGAAAGTTGTCTCAGCTTGTAGATCAGAGGATTGGGTAAGGGGTTGGGGGGTGGGGAAGGGGCATTGAGTGAGAGGAAAGTGCCGAAAAGACGCTTTGAAAGGCTTTTTTTGTTACTTTAAGTCACGGGAATGAGAAATCGGGTACGGTGTTAGTTTTTTTTGGGGTTTTTGTTGGTTATTGACGTCGCTTATTTGTAGGCGTGGCATGACATACATATATAGGCGTGTGGTAGGTTATAGGTCATCGGATGGGTTATGTGGGAATGGTTGGGGAGGGGGCATTGGGCCAGGGGAAAGTGGCGAAAGGACACTTTTAAGGCATGCAATTGCTCAACTTTCGGCGAGGGGACGATTGTGGGCGTGGCATTGCATGCACGGACTTGAAACTTGTCTCACACTCACACTTATTGATTGTCCAAGTGATGTTGAAAGGAAGATACAGAACACTTCCTCTGCCACTGCTCTGCAACAGTGAGGTTAAAACTGAAGATACTGCGATTCTCAACGATACCGGATCTAACACACCTCCCCATTATCCCAATACCGACATCCGCTCTCAACGCAAAATTTCCACATCACACACCACTATTCCTAACAATTCGACAAACGAGGGGAGCACAACGAGCTTTTGGAGACCTAAATGAAGAGCACAAGTTCATCCTATAAAACCAATCAAATAGCAACAAAAGCAAAAAAGATCCAAGGAAGAAGGGAAGAATGCTAAAGAAAAAACAAGTAGCCACGAGAAAAAGCAGAACGAAGAAGACAGGAAATCAAAGTGCAATGTGAATATAATAAAGGAAAAGGAACTAGAAATTATTGAATGCTTAAACAGAATTAATGTGGACTTTAGCACTGACACAAACAAATAAAAGAGGTGAAAAATGTAATAAATGAGATAATGGATACCTTATGGTATACAGAGGGGTAGTAGAAATCATTAATCCAAGAGCAGGAGTAGCTTGCGAGGTGAAAAATAATAAAATAAATGATATCAGAGAGTTATAAGTAGTAAGCGAAAAAATACTAGAGGTGGAATTAGGAAAATGCGGAGAAACCAAAACAATAGTCGTAGCATACGGACCGAACGAGGACGAAAAGAAGGAAGAAAAAGATAAATACTGGGACAGAAGTATGCGACAGGAAAAAAGGGAAGATAATCATAGCCAGCGATTTAAGTTCTAGAAGGGGAAATGAAAAGAAAAAATGGGAAGGAGTCATAGGAATACATGGAGAAATGACTCTAAACACCAACGGAAGGAGATTACTGGATTTCTTCCTAATAAATTACCTATTGATCGCAAACTCTCTCTTTTCACATAAAGACATACATAAATACACTAGTGAAATTCTAAGTAAATCCATTACAGATTACTCGTATATTATAGTAGAAAAACATAATAAAGGGGAGCTAGTAGACACAGGAATTAAAATAGGGGTGGAAATCGGTAGCGATCATCATTCCCTAGAAGTAGTGCTAAAGGACAGACGAGCGAGTTTACAAATAACGAAGAAAAGGGAAGAAGAAAATGAAAAATAAAAATCATAGCTTACACCCAAGGAAAGGCGACATAAAGGAAATAAATATGTAGATATAATAGAGGTGAGAGAAAAGACATGAGTGAGACGATTATTATGCTGATGATTGGTTAAACATAGCCAGGAGAAATATATAGAGTAAAGAAAAGGCAAAAGGAAGTGTATGAAAAAACAAGATCGGAGAAAGAGAAGGTTATAGGCCATCGTATGCGCCTATGCGGTATATGGGAATGGTTAAGGTGAGGGCATTGGGCCGGGGGAGAATGGCGAAAGGTGACTTGGAAGCATTGAATTAGCTTACCTTCGGCGAGGGGACGATTGTGGGCGTGGCATTGCATGCACGGACTTGAAAGTTGTCTCACACTCACACTTATTGATTGTCCAAGTGATGTTGAAAGGAAGATACAGAACACTTCCTCTGCCACTGCTCTGCAACAGTGAGGTTAAAACTGAAGATACTGCGATTCTCAACGATACCGGATCTAACACACCTCCCCATTATCCCAATACCGACATCCGCTCTCAACGCAAAATTTCCACATCACACACCACTATTCCTAACAATTCGACAAACGAGGGGAGCACAACGAGCTTTTGGAGACCTAAATGAAGAGCACAAGTTCATCCTATAAAACCAATCAAATAGCAACAAAAGCAAAAAAGATCCAAGGAAGAAGGGAAGAATGCTAAAGAAAAAACAAGTAGCCACGAGAAAAAGCAGAACGAAGAAGACAGGAAATCAAAGTGCAATGTGAATATAATAAAGGAAAAGGAACTAGAAATTATTGAATGCTTAAACAGAATTAATGTGGACTTTAGCACTGACACAAACAAATAAAAGAGGTGAAAAATGTAATAAATGAGATAATGGATACCTTATGGTATACAGAGGGGTAGTAGAAATCATTAATCCAAGAGCAGGAGTAGCTTGCGAGGTGAAAAATAATAAAATAAATGATATCAGAGAGTTATAAGTAGTAAGCGAAAAAATACTAGAGGTGGAATTAGGAAAATGCGGAGAAACCAAAACAATAGTCGTAGCATACGGACCGAACGAGGACGAAAAGAAGGAAGAAAAAGATAAATTATGGGACAGAAGTATGCGACAGGAAAAAAGGGAAGATAATCATAGCCAGCGATTTAAGTTCTAGAAGGGGAAATGAAAAGAAAAAAGGAAAGGAGTCATAGGAATACATGGAGAAATGACTCTAAACACCAACGGAAGGAGCTTACTGGATTTCTTCCTAATAAATTATCTATTGATCGCAAACTCTCTCTTTTCACATAAAGACATACATAAATACACTAGTGAAATTCTAAGTAAATCCATTACAGATTACGCGTATATTATAGTAGAAAAACATAATAAAGGGAAGCTAGTAGACACAGGAATTAAAAGAGGGGTGGAAATCGGTAGCGATCATCATTCCCTAGAAGTAGTGCTTAAGGACAGATGAGCGAGTTTACAAATAACGAAGAAAAGGGAAGAAGAAAATGAAAAATAAAAATCATACCTTACACCCCACGAAAGGCGACATAAAGGAAATAAATATGTAGATATAATAGAGGTGAGAGAAAAGACATGAGAGAGACGATTATTATGCCGATGATTGGTTAAACATAGCCAGGAAAAATATATAGGGTAAAGAAGAAAAGGCAAGAGGAAGAGTATGAAAAAACAAGATCGGAGAAAGAGAAGGTTATAGGCCATCGTATGCGCCTATGCGGTATATGGGAATGGTTAAGGTGAGGGCATTGGGCCGGGGGAGAATGGCGAAAGGTGACTTGGAAGCATTGAATTTAATTACCTTCGGCGAGGGGACGATTGTGGGCGTGGCATTGCATACACGGACTTGAAAGTTGTCTCAGCTTGTAGATCAGAGGATTGGGTAAGGGGTTGGGGGGTGGGGAAGGGGCATTGAGTGAGAGGAAAGTGCCGAAAAGACGCTTTGAAAGGCTTTTTTTGTTACTTTAAGTCACGGGAATGAGAAATCGGGTACGGTGTTAGTTTTTTTGGGGTTTTTGTTGGTTATTGACGTCGCTTATTTGTAGGCGTGGCATGACATACATATATAGGCGTGTGGTAGGTTATAGGTCATCGGATGGGTTATGTGGGAATGGTTGGGGAGGGGGCATTGGGCCAGGGGAAAGTGGCGAAAGGACACTTTTAAGGCATGCAATTGCTCAACTTTCGGCGAGGGGACGATTGTGGGCGTGGCATTGCATGCACGGACTTGAAAGTTGTCTCAGCTTGTAGATCAGAGGATTGGGTAAGGGGTTGGAGGGTGGGGAAGGGGCATTGAGTGAGAGGAAAGTGCCGAAAAGACGCTTTGAAAGGCTTTTTTTGTTACTTTAAGTCACGGGAATGAGAAATCGGGTACGGTGTTAGTTTTTTTGGGGTTTTTGTTGGTTATTGACGTCGCTTATTTGTAGGCGTGGCATGACATACATATATAGGCGTGTGGTAGGTTATAGGTCATCGGATGGGTTATGTGGGAATGGTTGGGGAGGGGGCATTGGGCCAGGGGAAAGTGGCGAAAGGACACTTTTAAGGCATGCAATTGCTCAACTTTCGGCGAGGGGACGATTGTGGGCGTGGCATTGCATGCACGGACTTGAAAGTTGTCTCAGCTTGTAGATCAGAGGATTGGGTAAGGGGTTGGGGGGTGGGGAAGGGGCATTGAGTGAGAGGAAAGTGCCGAAAAGACGCTTTGAAAGGCTTTTTTTGTTACTTTAAGTCACGGGAATGAGAAATCGGGTACGGTGTTAGTTTTTTTGGGGTTTTTGTTGGTTATTGACGTCGCTTATTTGTAGGCGTGGCATGACATACATATATAGGCGTGTGGTAGGTTATAGGTCATCGGATGGGTTATGTGGGAATGGTTGGGGAGGGGGCATTGGGCCAGGGGAAAGTGGCGAAAGGACACTTTTAAGGCATGCAATTGCTCAACTTTCGGCGAGGGGACGATTGTGGGCGTGGCATTGCATGCACGGACTTGAAAGTTGTCTCAGCTTGTAGATCAGAGGATTGGGTAAGGGGTTGGGGGGTGGGGAAGGGGCATTGAGTGAGAGGAAAGTGCCGAAAAGACGCTTTGAAAGGCTTTTTTTGTTACTTTAAGTCACGGGAATGAGAAATCGGGTACGGTGTTAGTTTTTTTGGGGTTTTTGTTGGTTATTGACGTCGCTTATTTGTAGGCGTGGCATGACATACATATATAGGCGTGTGGTAGGTTATAGGTCATCGGATGGGTTATGTGGGAATGGTTGGGGAGGGGGCATTGGGCCAGGGGAAAGTGGCGAAAGGACACTTTTAAGGCATGCAATTGCTCAACTTTCGGCGAGGGGACGATTGTGGGCGTGGCATTGCATGCACGGACTTGAAAGTTGTCTCAGCTTGTAGATCAGAGGATTGGGTAAGGGGTTGGGGGGTGGGGAAGGGGCATTGAGTGAGAGGAAAGTGCCGAAAAGACGCTTTGAAAGGCTTTTTTTGTTACTTTAAGTCACGGGAATGAGAAATCGGGTACGGTGTTAGTTTTTTTGGGGTTTTTGTTGGTTATTGACGTCGCTTATTTGTAGGCGTGGCATGACATACATATATAGGCGTGTGGTAGGTTATAGGTCATCGGATGGGTTATGTGGGAATGGTTGGGGAGGGGGCATTGGGCCAGGGGAAAGTGGCGAAAGGACACTTTTAAGGCATGCAATTGCTCAACTTTCGGCGAGGGGACGATTGTGGGCGTGGCATTGCATGCACGGACTTGAAAGTTGTCTCAGCTTGTAGATCAGAGGATTGGGTAAGGGGTTGGGGGGTGGGGAAGGGGCATTGAGTGAGAGGAAAGTGCCGAAAAGACGCTTTGAAAGGCTTTTTTTGTTACTTTAAGTCACGGGAATGAGAAATCGGGTACGGTGTTAGTTTTTTTGGGGTTTTTGTTGGTTATTGACGTCGCTTATTTGTAGGCGTGGCATGACATACATATATAGGCGTGTGGTAGGTTATAGGTCATCGGATGGGTTATGTGGGAATGGTTGGGGAGGGGGCATTGGGCCAGGGGAAAGTGGCGAAAGGACACTTTTAAGGCATGCAATTGCTCAACTTTCGGCGAGGGGACGATTGTGGGCGTGGCATTGCATGCACGGACTTGAAAGTTGTCTCAGCTTGTAGATCAGAGGATTGGGTAAGGGGTTGGGGGGTGGGGAAGGGGCATTGAGTGAGAGGAAAGTGCCGAAAAGACGCTTTGAAAGGCTTTTTTTGTTACTTTAAGTCACGGGAATGAGAAATCGGGTACGGTGTTAGTTTTTTTGGGGTTTTTGTTGGTTATTGACGTCGCTTATTTGTAGGCGTGGGATGACATACATATATAGGCGTGTGGTAGGTTATAGGTCATCGGATGGGTTATGTGGGAATGGTTGGGGAGGGGGCATTGGGCCAGGGGAAAGTGGCGAAAGGACACTTTTAAGGCATGCAATTGCTCAACTTTCGGCGAGGGGACGATTGTGGGCGTGGCATTGCATGCACGGACTTGAAAGTTGTCTCAGCTTGTAGATCAGAGGATTGGGTAAGGGGTTGGGAGGTGGGGAAGGGGCATTGAGTGAGAGGAAAGTGCCGAAAAGACGCTTTGAAAGGCTTTTTTTGTTACTTTAAGTCACGGGAATGAGAAATCGGGTACGGTGTTAGTTTTTTTGGGGTTTTTGTTGGTTATTGACGTCGCTTATTTGTAGGCGTGGCATGACATACATATATAGGCGTGTGGTAGGTTATAGGTCATCGGATGGGTTATGTGGGAATGGTTGGGGAGGGGGCATTGGGCCAGGGGAAAGTGGCGAAAGGACACTTTTAAGGCATGCAATTGCTCAACTTTCGGCGAGGGGACGATTGTGGGCGTGGCATTGCATGCACGGAGTTGAAAGTTGTCTCAGCTTGTAGATCAGAGGATTGGGTAAGGGGTTGGGGGGTGGGGAAGGGGCATTGAGTGAGAGGAAAGTGCCGAAAAGACGCTTTGAAAGGCTTTTTTTGTTACTTTAAGTCACGGGAATGAGAAATCGGGTACGGTGTTAGTTTTTTTGGGGTTTTTGTTGGTTATTGACGTCGCTTATTTGTAGGCGTGGCATGACATACATATATAGGCGTGTGGTAGGTTATAGGTCATCGGATGGGTTATGTGGGAATGGTTGGGGAGGGGGCATTGGGCCAGGGGAAAGTGGCGAAAGGACACTTTTAAGGCATGCAATTGCTCAACTTTCGGCGAGGGGACGATTGTGGGCGTGGCATTGCATGCACGGACTTGAAAGTTGTCTCAGCTTGTAGATCAGAGGATTGGGTAAGGGGTTGGGGGGTGGGGAAGGGGCATTGAGTGAGAGGAAAGTGCCGAAAAGACGCTTTGAAAGGCTTTTTTTGTTACTTTAAGTCACGGGAATGAGAAATCGGGTACGGTGTTAGTTTTTTTGGGGTTTTTGTTGGTTATTGACGTCGCTTATTTGTAGGCGTGGCATGACATACATATATAGGCGTGTGGTAGGTTATAGGTCATCGGATGGGTTATGTGGGAATGGTTGGGGAGGGGGCATTGGGCCAGGGGAAAGTGGCGAAAGGACACTTTTAAGGCATGCAATTGCTCAACTTTCGGCGAGGGGACGATTGTGGGCGTGGCATTGCATGCACGGACTTGAAAGTTGTCTCAGCTTGTAGATCAGAGGATTGGGTAAGGGGTTGGGAGGTGGGGAAGGGGCATTGAGTGAGAGGAAAGTGCCGAAAAGACGCTTTGAAAGGCTTTTTTTGTTACTTTAAGTCACGGGAATGAGAAATCGGGTACGGTGTTAGTTTTTTTGGGGTTTTTGTTGGTTATTGACGTCGCTTATTTGTAGGCGTGGCATGACATACATATATAGGCGTGTGGTAGGTTATAGGTCATCGGATGGGTTATGTGGGAATGGTTGGGGAGGGGGCATTGGGCCAGGGGAAAGTGGCGAAAGGACACTTTTAAGGCATGCAATTGCTCAACTTTCGGCGAGGGGACGATTGTGGGCGTGGCATTGCATGCACGGACTTGAAAGTTGTCTCAGCTTGTAGATCAGAGGATTGGGTAAGGGGTTGGGGGGTGGGGAAGGGGCATTGAGTGAGAGGAAAGTGCCGAAAAGACGCTTTGAAAGGCTTTTTTTGTTACTTTAAGTCACGGGAATGAGAAATCGGGTACGGTGTTAGTTTTTTTGGGGTTTTTGTTGGTTATTGACGTCGCTTATTTGTAGGCGTGGCATGACATACATATATAGGCGTGTGGTAGGTTATAGGTCATCGGATGGGTTATGTGGGAATGGTTGGGGAGGGGGCATTGGGCCAGGGGAAAGTGGCGAAAGGACACTTTTAAGGCATGCAATTGCTCAACTTTCGGCGAGGGGACGATTGTGGGCGTGGCATTGCATGCACGGACTTGAAAGTTGTCTCAGCTTGTAGATCAGAGGATTGGGTAAGGGGTTGGGGGGTGGGGAAGGGGCATTGAGTGAGAGGAAAGTGCCGAAAAGACGCTTTGAAAGGCTTTTTTTGTTACTTTAAGTCACGGGAATGAGAAATCGGGTACGGTGTTAGTTTTTTTGGGGTTTTTGTTGGTTATTGACGTCGCTTATTTGTAGGCGTGGCATGACATACATATATAGGCGTGTGGTAGGTTATAGGTCATCGGATGGGTTATGTGGGAATGGTTGGGGAGGGGGCATTGGGCCAGGGGAAAGTGGCGAAAGGACACTTTTAAGGCATGCAATTGCTCAACTTTCGGCGAGGGGACGATTGTGGGCGTGGCATTGCATGCACGGACTTGAAAGTTGTCTCAGCTTGTAGATCAGAGGATTGGGTAAGGGGTTGGGGGTGGGGAAGGGGCATTGAGTGAGAGGAAAGTGCCGAAAAGACGCTTTGAAAGGCTTTTTTTGTTACTTTAAGTCACGGGAATGAGAAATCGGGTACGGTGTTAGTTTTTTTGGGGTTTTTGTTGGTTATTGACGTCGCTTATTTGTAGGCGTGGCATGACATACATATATAGGCGTGTGGTAGGTTATAGGTCATCGGATGGGTTATGTGGGAATGGTTGGGGAGGGGGCATTGGGCCAGGGGAAAGTGGCGAAAGGACACTTTTAAGGCATGCAATTGCTCAACTTTCGGCGAGGGGACGATTGTGGGCGTGGCATTGCATGCACGGACTTGAAAGTTGTCTCAGCTTGTAGATCAGAGGATTGGGTAAGGGGTTGGGGGGTGGGGAAGGGGCATTGAGTGAGAGGAAAGTGCCGAAAAGACGCTTTGAAAGGCTTTTTTTGTTACTTTAAGTCACGGGAATGAGAAATCGGGTACGGTGTTAGTTTTTTTGGGGTTTTTGTTGGTTATTGACGTCGCTTATTTGTAGGCGTGGCATGACATACATATATAGGCGTGTGGTAGGTTATAGGTCATCGGATGGGTTATGTGGGAATGGTTGGGGAGGGGGCATTGGGCCAGGGGAAAGTGGCGAAAGGACACTTTTAAGGCATGCAATTGCTCAACTTTCGGCGAGGGGACGATTGTGGGCGTGGCATTGCATGCACGGACTTGAAAGTTGTCTCAGCTTGTAGATCAGAGGATTGGGTAAGGGGTTGGGGGGTGGGGAAGGGGCATTGAGTGAGAGGAAAGTGCCGAAAAGACGCTTTGAAAGGCTTTTTTTGTTACTTTAAGTCACGGGAATGAGAAATCGGGTACGGTGTTAGTTTTTTTGGGGTTTTTGTTGGTTATTGACGTCGCTTATTTGTAGGCGTGGCATGACATACATATATAGGCGTGTGGTAGGTTATAGGTCATCGGATGGGTTATGTGGGAATGGTTGGGGAGGGGGCATTGGGCCAGGGGAAAGTGGCGAAAGGACACTTTTAAGGCATGCAATTGCTCAACTTTCGGCGAGGGGACGATTGTGGGCGTGGCATTGCATGCACGGACTTGAAAGTTGTCTCAGCTTGTAGATCAGAGGATTGGGTAAGGGGTTGGGGGGTGGGGAAGGGGCATTGAGTGAGAGGAAAGTGCCGAAAAGACGCTTTGAAAGGCTTTTTTTGTTACTTTAAGTCACGGGAATGAGAAATCGGGTACGGTGTTAGTTTTTTTGGGGTTTTTGTTGGTTATTGACGTCGCTTATTTGTAGGCGTGGCATGACATACATATATAGGCGTGTGGTAGGTTATAGGTCATCGGATGGGTTATGTGGGAATGGTTGGGGAGGGGGCATTGGGCCAGGGGAAAGTGGCGAAAGGACACTTTTAAGGCATGCAATTGCTCAACTTTCGGCGAGGGGACGATTGTGGGCGTGGCATTGCATGCACGGACTTGAAAGTTGTCTCAGCTTGTAGATCAGAGGATTGGGTAAGGGGTTGGGGGGTGGGGAAGGGGCATTGAGTGAGAGGAAAGTGCCGAAAAGACGCTTTGAAAGGCTTTTTTTGTTACTTTAAGTCACGGGAATGAGAAATCGGGTACGGTGTTAGTTTTTTTGGGGTTTTTGTTGGTTATTGACGTCGCTTATTTGTAGGCGTGGCATGACATACATATATAGGCGTGTGGTAGGTTATAGGTCATCGGATGGGTTATGTGGGAATGGTTGGGGAGGGGGCATTGGGCCAGGGGAAAGTGGCGAAAGGACACTTTTAAGGCATGCAATTGCTCAACTTTCGGCGAGGGGACGATTGTGGGCGTGGCATTGCATGCACGGACTTGAAAGTTGTCTCAGCTTGTAGATCAGAGGATTGGGTAAGGGGTTGGGGGGTGGGGAAGGGGCATTGAGTGAGAGGAAAGTGCCGAAAAGACGCTTTGAAAGGCTTTTTTTGTTACTTTAAGTCACGGGAATGAGAAATCGGGTACGGTGTTAGTTTTTTTGGGGTTTTTGTTGGTTATTGACGTCGCTTATTTGTAGGCGTGGCATGACATACATATATAGGCGTGTGGTAGGTTATAGGTCATCGGATGGGTTATGTGGGAATGGTTGGGGAGGGGGCATTGGGCCAGGGGAAAGTGGCGAAAGGACACTTTTAAGGCATGCAATTGCTCAACTTTCGGCGAGGGGACGATTGTGGGCGTGGCATTGCATGCACGGACTTGAAAGTTGTCTCAGCTTGTAGATCAGAGGATTGGGTAAGGGGTTGGGGGGTGGGGAAGGGGCATTGAGTGAGAGGAAAGTGCCGAAAAGACGCTTTGAAAGGCTTTTTTTGTTACTTTAAGTCACGGGAATGAGAAATCGGGTACGGTGTTAGTTTTTTTGGGGTTTTTGTTGGTTATTGACGTCGCTTATTTGTAGGCGTGGCATGACATACATATATAGGCGTGTGGTAGGTTATAGGTCATCGGATGGGTTATGTGGGAATGGTTGGGGAGGGGGCATTGGGCCAGGGGAAAGTGGCGAAAGGACACTTTTAAGGCATGCAATTGCTCAACTTTCGGCGAGGGGACGATTGTGGGCGTGGCATTGCATGCACGGACTTGAAAGTTGTCTCAGCTTGTAGATCAGAGGATTGGGTAAGGGGTTGGGGGGTGGGGAAGGGGCATTGAGTGAGAGGAAAGTGCCGAAAAGACGCTTTGAAAGGCTTTTTTTGTTACTTTAAGTCACGGGAATGAGAAATCGGGTACGGTGTTAGTTTTTTTGGGGTTTTTGTTGGTTATTGACGTCGCTTATTTGTAGGCGTGGCATGACATACATATATAGGCGTGTGGTAGGTTATAGGTCATCGGATGGGTTATGTGGGAATGGTTGGGGAGGGGGCATTGGGCCAGGGGAAAGTGGCGAAAGGACACTTTTAAGGCATGCAATTGCTCAACTTTCGGCGAGGGGACGATTGTGGGCGTGGCATTGCATGCACGGACTTGAAACTTGTCTCACACTCACACTTATTGATTGTCCAAGTGATGTTGAAAGGAAGATACAGAACACTTCCTCTGCCACTGCTCTGCAACACTGAGGTTGAAACTGAATATACTGGGATTCTCAACGATACCGGATCTAACACACCTCCCCATTATCCCAATACCGACATCCGCTCTCAACGCAAAATTTCCACATCACACACCACTATTCCTAACAATTCGACAAACGAGGGGAACACAACGAGCTTTTGGAGACGTTAATAAAGAGCACAAGTTCATCTTATAAAACCAATCAAATAGCAACAAAAGCAAAAAAGATCCAAGGAAGAAGGGAAGAATGCTAAAGAAAAAACAAGTAGCCACGAGAAAAAGCAGAACGAAGAAGACAGGAAATCAAAGTGCAATGTGAATATAATAAAGGAAAAGGAACTAGAAATTATTGAATGCTTAAACAGAATTAATGTGGACTTTAGCACTGACACAAACAAATAAAAGAGGTGAAAAATGTAATAAATGAGATAATGGATACCTTATGGTATACAGAGGGGTAGTAGAAATCATTAATCCAAGAGCAGGAGTAGCTTGCGAGGTGAAAAATAATAAAATAAATGATATCAGAGAGTTATAAGTAGTAAGCGAAAAAATACTAGAGGTGGAATTAGGAAAATGCGGAGAAACCAAAACAATAGTCGTAGCATACGGACCGAACGAGGACGAAAAGAAGGAAGAAAAAGATAAATTATGGGACAGAAGTATGCGACAGGAAAAAAGGGAAGATAATCATAGCCAGCGATTTAAGTTCTAGAAGGGGAAATGAAAAGAAAAAAGGAAAGGAGTCATAGGAATACATGGAGAAATGACTCTAAACACCAACGGAAGGAGATTGCTGGATTTCTTCCTAATAAATTATCTATTGATCGCAAACTCTCTCTTTTCACATAAAGACATACATAAATACACTAGTGAAATTCTAAGTAAATCCATTACAGATTACGCGTATATTATAGTAGAAAAACATAATAAAGGGAAGCTAGTAGACACAGGAATTAAAAGAGGGGTGGAAATCGGTAGCGATCATCATTCCCTAGAAGTAGTGCTTAAGGACAGATGAGCGAGTTTACAAATAACGAAGAAAAGGGAAGAAGAAAATGAAAAATAAAAATCATACCTTACACCCCACGAAAGGCGACATAAAGGAAATAAATATGTAGATATAATAGAGGTGAGAGAAAAGACATGAGAGAGACGATTATTATGCCGATGATTGGTTAAACATAGCCAGGAAAAATATATAGGGTAAAGAAGAAAAGGCAAGAGGAAGAGTATGAAAAAACAAGATCGGAGAAAGAGAAGGTTATAGGCCATCGTATGCGCCTATGCGGTATATGGGAATGGTTAAGGTGAGGGCATTGGGCCGGGGGAGAATGGCGAAAGGTGACTTGGAAGCATTGAATTTAATTACCTTCGGCGAGGGGACGATTGTGGGCGTGGCATTGCATACACGGACTTGAAAGTTGTCTCAGCTTGTAGATCAGAGGATTGGGTAAGGGGTTGGGGGGTGGGGAAGGGGCATTGAGTGAGAGGAAAGTGCCGAAAAGACGCTTTGAAAGGCTTTTTTTGTTACTTTAAGTCACGGGAATGAGAAATCGGGTACGGTGTTAGTTTTTTTGGGGTTTTTGTTGGTTATTGACGTCGCTTATTTGTAGGCGTGGCATGACATACATATATAGGCGTGTGGTAGGTTATAGGTCATCGGATGGGTTATGTGGGAATGGTTGGGGAGGGGGCATTGGGCCAGGGGAAAGTGGCGAAAGGACACTTTTAAGGCATGCAATTGCTCAACTTTCGGCGAGGGGACGATTGTGGGCGTGGCATTGCATGCACGGACTTGAAAGTTGTCTCAGCTTGTAGATCAGAGGATTGGGTAAGGGGTTGGGGGGGTGGGGAAGGGGCATTGAGTGAGAGGAAAGTGCCGAAAAGACGCTTTGAAAGGCTTTTTTTGTTACTTTAAGTCACGGGAATGAGAAATCGGGTACGGTGTTAGTTTTTTTTGGGGTTTTTGTTGGTTATTGACGTCGCTTATTTGTAGGCGTGGCATGACATACATATATAGGCGTGTGGTAGGTTATAGGTCATCGGATGGGTTATGTGGGAATGGTTGGGGAGGGGGCATTGGGCCAGGGGAAAGTGGCGAAAGGACACTTTTAAGGCATGCAATTGCTCAACTTTCGGCGAGGGGACGATTGTGGGCGTGGCATTGCATGCACGGACTTGAAACTTGTCTCACACTCACACTTATTGATTGTCCAAGTGATGTTGAAAGGAAGATACAGAACACTTCCTCTGCCACTGCTCTGCAACAGTGAGGTTAAAACTGAAGATACTGCGATTCTCAACGATACCGGATCTAACACACCTCCCCATTATCCCAATACCGACATCCGCTCTCAACGCAAAATTTCCACATCACACACCACTATTCCTAACAATTCGACAAACGAGGGGAGCACAACGAGCTTTTGGAGACCTAAATGAAGAGCACAAGTTCATCCTATAAAACCAATCAAATAGCAACAAAAGCAAAAAAGATCCAAGGAAGAAGGGAAGAATGCTAAAGAAAAAACAAGTAGCCACGAGAAAAAGCAGAACGAAGAAGACAGGAAATCAAAGTGCAATGTGAATATAATAAAGGAAAAGGAACTAGAAATTATTGAATGCTTAAACAGAATTAATGTGGACTTTAGCACTGACACAAACAAATAAAAGAGGTGAAAAATGTAATAAATGAGATAATGGATACCTTATGGTATACAGAGGGGTAGTAGAAATCATTAATCCAAGAGCAGGAGTAGCTTGCGAGGTGAAAAATAATAAAATAAATGATATCAGAGAGTTATAAGTAGTAAGCGAAAAAATACTAGAGGTGGAATTAGGAAAATGCGGAGAAACCAAAACAATAGTCGTAGCATACGGACCGAACGAGGACGAAAAGAAGGAAGAAAAAGATAAATTATGGGACAGAAGTATGCGACAGGAAAAAAGGGAAGATAATCATAGCCAGCGATTTAAGTTCTAGAAGGGGAAATGAAAAGAAAAAATGGGAAGGAGTCATAGGAATACATGGAGAAATGACTCTAAACACCAACGGAAGGAGATTGCTGGATTTCTTCCTAATAAATTATCTATTGATCGCAAACTCTCTCTTTTCACATAAAGACATACATAAATACACTAGTGAAATTCTAAGTAAATCCATTACAGATTACGCGTATATTAGAAAAACATAATAAAGGGGAGCTAGTAGGCATAGGAATTAAAATAGGGGTGGAAATCGGTAGCGATCATCATTCCCTAGAAGAAGTGCTTAAGGACAGATGAGCGAGTTTACAAATAACGAAGAAAAGGGAAGAAGAAAATGAAAAATAAAAATCATACCTTACACCCCACGAAAGGCGACATAAAGGAAATAAATATGTAGATATAATAGAGGTGAGAGAAAAGACATGAGAGAGACGATTATTATGCCGATGATTGGTTAAACATAGCCAGGAAAAATATATAGGGTAAAGAAGAAAAGGCAAGAGGAAGAGTATGAAAAAACAAGATCGGAGAAAGAGAAGGTTATAGGCCATCGTATGCGCCTATGCGGTATATGGGAATGGTTAAGGTGAGGGCATTGGGCCGGGGGAGAATGGCGAAAGGTGACTTGGAAGCATTGAATTTAATTACCTTCGGCGAGGGGACGATTGTGGGCGTGGCATTGCATACACGGACTTGAAAGTTGTCTCAGCTTGTAGATCAGAGGATTGGGTAAGGGGTTGGGGGGTGGGGAAGGGGCATTGAGTGAGAGGAAAGTGCCGAAAAGACGCTTTGAAAGGCTTTTTTTGTTACTTTAAGTCACGGGAATGAGAAATCGGGTACGGTGTTAGTTTTTTTGGGGTTTTTGTTGGTTATTGACGTCGCTTATTTGTAGGCGTGGCATGACATACATATATAGGCGTGTGGTAGGTTATAGGTCATCGGATGGGTTATGTGGGAATGGTTGGGGAGGGGGCATTGGGCCAGGGGAAAGTGGCGAAAGGACACTTTTAAGGCATGCAATTGCTCAACTTTCGGCGAGGGGACGATTGTGGGCGTGGCATTGCATGCACGGACTTGAAAGTTGTCTCAGCTTGTAGATCAGAGGATTGGGTAAGGGGTTGGGGGGTGGGGAAGGGGCATTGAGTGAGAGGAAAGTGCCGAAAAGACGCTTTGAAAGGCTTTTTTTGTTACTTTAAGTCACGGGAATGAGAAATCGGGTACGGTGTTAGTTTTTTTGGGGTTTTTGTTGGTTATTGACGTCGCTTATTTGTAGGCGTGGCATGACATACATATATAGGCGTGTGGTAGGTTATAGGTCATCGGATGGGTTATGTGGGAATGGTTGGGGAGGGGGCATTGGGCCAGGGGAAAGTGGCGAAAGGACACTTTTAAGGCATGCAATTGCTCAACTTTCGGCGAGGGGACGATTGTGGGCGTGGCATTGCATGCACGGACTTGAAACTTGTCTCACACTCACACTTATTGATTGTCCAAGTGATGTTGAAAGGAAGATACAGAACACTTCCTCTGCCACTGCTCTGCAACAGTGAGGTTAAAACTGAAGATACTGCGATTCTCAACGATACCGGATCTAACACACCTCCCCATTATCCCAATACCGACATCCGCTCTCAACGCAAAATTTCCACATCACACACCACTATTCCTAACAATTCGACAAACGAGGGGAACACAACGAGCTTTTGGAGACCTAAATGAAGAGCACAAGTTCATCCTATAAAACCAATCAAATAGCAACAAAAGCAAAAAAGATCCAAGGAAGAAGGGAAGAATGCTAAAGAAAAAACAAGTAGCCACGAGAAAAAGCAGAACGAAGAAGACAGGAAATCAAAGTGCAATGTGAATATAATAAAGGAAAAGGAACTAGAAATTATTGAATGCTTAAACAGAATTAATGTGGACTTTAGCACTGACACAAACAAATAAAAGAGGTGAAAAATGTAATAAATGAGATAATGGATACCTTATGGTATACAGAGGGGTAGTAGAAATCATTAATCCAAGAGCAGGAGTAGCTTGCGAGGTGAAAAATAATAAAATAAATGATATCAGAGAGTTATAAGTAGTAAGCGAAAAAATACTAGAGGTGGAATTAGGAAAATGCGGAGAAACCAAAACAATAGTCGTAGCATACGGACCGAACGAGGACGAAAAGAAGGAAGAAAAAGATAAATTATGGGACAGAAGTATGCGACAGGAAAAAAGGGAAGATAATCATAGCCAGCGATTTAAGTTCTAGAAGGGGAAATGAAAAGAAAAAAGGAAAGGAGTCATAGGAATACATGGAGAAATGACTCTAAACACCAACGGAAGGAGCTTACTGGATTTCTTCCTAATAAATTATCTATTGATCGCAAACTCTCTCTTTTCACATAAAGACATACATAAATACACTAGTGAAATTCTAAGTAAATCCATTACAGATTACGCGTATATTATAGTAGAAAAACATAATAAAGGGAAGCTAGTAGACACAGGAATTAAAAGAGGGGTGGAAATCGGTAGCGATCATCATTCCCTAGAAGTAGTGCTTAAGGACAGATGAGCGAGTTTACAAATAACGAAGAAAAGGGAACAAGAAAATGAAAAATAAAAATCATAGCTTACACCCAAGGAAAGGCGACATAAAGGAAATAAATATGTAGATATAATAGAGGTGAGAGAAAAGACATGAGAGAGACGATTATTATGCCGATGATTGGTTAAACATAGCCAGGAAAAATATATAGGGTAAAGAAGAAAAGGCAAGAGGAAGAGTATGAAAAAACAAGATCGGAGAAAGAGAAGGTTATAGGCCATCGTATGCGCCTATGCGGTATATGGGAATGGTTAAGGTGAGGGCATTGGGCCGGGGGAGAATGGCGAAAGGTGACTTGGAAGCATTGAATTTAATTACCTTCGGCGAGGGGACGATTGTGGGCGTGGCATTGCATACACGGACTTGAAAGTTGTCTCAGCTTGTAGATCAGAGGATTGGGTAAGGGGTTGGGGGGTGGGGAAGGGGCATTGAGTGAGAGGAAAGTGCCGAAAAGACGCTTTGAAAGGCTTTTTTTGTTACTTTAAGTCACGGGAATGAGAAATCGGGTACGGTGTTAGTTTTTTTGGGGTTTTTGTTGGTTATTGACGTCGCTTATTTGTAGGCGTGGCATGACATACATATATAGGCGTGTGGTAGGTTATAGGTCATCGGATGGGTTATGTGGGAATGGTTGGGGAGGGGGCATTGGGCCAGGGGAAAGTGGCGAAAGGACACTTTTAAGGCATGCAATTGCTCAACTTTCGGCGAGGGGACGATTGTGGGCGTGGCATTGCATGCACGGACTTGAAACTTGTCTCACACTCACACTTATTGATTGTCCAAGTGATGTTGAAAGGAAGATACAGAACACTTCCTCTGCCACTGCTCTGCAACAGTGAGATTAAAACTGAAGATTCTGCGATTCTCAACGATACCGGATCTAACACACCTCCCCATTATCCCAATACCGACATCCGCTCTCAACGCAAAATTTCCACATCACACACCACTATTCCTAACAATTCGACAAACGAGGGGAACACAACGAGCTTTTGGAGACCTAAATGAAGAGCACAAGTTCATCCTATAAAACCAATCAAATAGCAACAAAAGCAAAAAAGATCCAAGGAAGAAGGGAAGAATGCTAAAGAAAAAACAAGTAGCCACGAGAAAAAGCAGAACGAAGAAGACAGGAAATCAAAGTGCAATGTGAATATAATAAAGGAAAAGGAACTAGAAATTATTGAATGCTTAAACAGAATTAATGTGGACTTTAGCACTGACACAAACAAATAAAAGAGGTGAAAAATGTAATAAATGAGATAATGGATACCTTATGGTATACAGAGGGGTAGTAGAAATCATTAATCCAAGAGCAGGAGTAGCTTGCGAGGTGAAAAATAATAAAATAAATGATATCAGAGAGTTATAAGTAGTAAGCGAAAAAATACTAGAGGTGGAATTAGGAAAATGCGGAGAAACCAAAACAATAGTCGTAGCATACGGACCGAACGAGGACGAAAAGAAGGAAGAAAAAGATAAATACTGGGACAGAAGTATGCGACAGGAAAAAAGGGAAGATAATCATAGCCAGCGATTTAAGTTCTAGAAGGGGAAATGAAAAGAAAAAATGGGAAGGAGTCATAGGAATACATGGAGAAATGACTCTAAACACCAACGGAAGGAGATTACTGGATTTCTTCCTAATAAATTACCTATTGATCGCAAACTCTCTCTTTTCACATAAAGACATACATAAATACACTAGTGAAATTCTAAGTAAATCCATTACAGATTACTCGTATATTATAGTAGAAAAACATAATAAAGGGGAGCTAGTAGACACAGGAATTAAAATAGGGGTGGAAATCGGTAGCGATCATCATTCCCTAGAAGTAGTGCTAAAGGACAGACGAGCGAGTTTACAAATAACGAAGAAAAGGGAAGAAGAAAATGAAAAATAAAAATCATAGCTTACACCCAAGGAAAGGCGACATAAAGGAAATAAATATGTAGATATAATAGAGGTGAGAGAAAAGACATGAGAGAGACGATTATTATGCCGATGATTGGTTAAACATAGCCAGGAAAAATATATAGGGTAAAGAAGAAAAGGCAAGAGGAAGAGTATGAAAAAACAAGATCGGAGAAAGAGAAGGTTATAGGCCATCGTATGCGCCTATGCGGTATATGGGAATGGTTAAGGTGAGGGCATTGGGCCGGGGGAGAATGGCGAAAGGTGACTTGGAAGCATTGAATTTAATTACCTTCGGCGAGGGGACGATTGTGGGCGTGGCATTGCATACACGGACTTGAAAGTTGTCTCAGCTTGTAGATCAGAGGATTGGGTAAGGGGTTGGGGGGTGGGGAAGGGGCATTGAGTGAGAGGAAAGTGCCGAAAAGACGCTTTGAAAGGCTTTTTTTGTTACTTTAAGTCACGGGAATGAGAAATCGGGTACGGTGTTAGTTTTTTTGGGGTTTTTGTTGGTTATTGACGTCGCTTATTTGTAGGCGTGGCATGACATACATATATAGGCGTGTGGTAGGTTATAGGTCATCGGATGGGTTATGTGGGAATGGTTGGGGAGGGGGCATTGGGCCAGGGGAAAGTGGCGAAAGGACACTTTTAAGGCATGCAATTGCTCAACTTTCGGCGAGGGGACGATTGTGGGCGTGGCATTGCATGCACGGACTTGAAAGTTGTCTCAGCTTGTAGATCAGAGGATTGGGTAAGGGGTTGGGGGGTGGGGAAGGGGCATTGAGTGAGAGGAAAGTGCCGAAAAGACGCTTTGAAAGGCTTTTTTTGTTACTTTAAGTCACGGGAATGAGAAATCGGGTACGGTGTTAGTTTTTTTGGGGTTTTTGTTGGTTATTGACGTCGCTTATTTGTAGGCGTGGCATGACATACATATATAGGCGTGTGGTAGGTTATAGGTCATCGGATGGGTTATGTGGGAATGGTTGGGGAGGGGGCATTGGGCCAGGGGAAAGTGGCGAAAGGACACTTTTAAGGCATGCAATTGCTCAACTTTCGGCGAGGGGACGATTGTGGGCGTGGCATTGCATGCACGGACTTGAAAGTTGTCTCAGCTTGTAGATCAGAGGATTGGGTAAGGGGTTGGGGGGTGGGGAAGGGGCATTGAGTGAGAGGAAAGTGCCGAAAAGACGCTTTGAAAGGCTTTTTTTGTTACTTTAAGTCACGGGAATGAGAAATCGGGTACGGTGTTAGTTTTTTTGGGGTTTTTGTTGGTTATTGACGTCGCTTATTTGTAGGCGTGGCATGACATACATATATAGGCGTGTGGTAGGTTATAGGTCATCGGATGGGTTATGTGGGAATGGTTGGGGAGGGGGCATTGGGCCAGGGGAAAGTGGCGAAAGGACACTTTTAAGGCATGCAATTGCTCAACTTTCGGCGAGGGGACGATTGTGGGCGTGGCATTGCATGCACGGACTTGAAAGTTGTCTCAGCTTGTAGATCAGAGGATTGGGTAAGGGGTTGGGGGCTGGGGAAGGGGCATTGAGTGAGAGGAAAGTGCCGAAAAGACGCTTTGAAAGGCTTTTTTTGTTACTTTAAGTCACGGGAATGAGAAATCGGGTACGGTGTTAGTTTTTTTGGGGTTTTTGTTGGTTATTGACGTCGCTTATTTGTAGGCGTGGCATGACATACATATATAGGCGTGTGGTAGGTTATAGGTCATCGGATGGGTTATGTGGGAATGGTTGGGGAGGGGGCATTGGGCCAGGGGAAAGTGGCGAAAGGACACTTTTAAGGCATGCAATTGCTCAACTTTCGGCGAGGGGACGATTGTGGGCGTGGCATTGCATGCACGGACTTGAAAGTTGTCTCAGTTTGTAGATCAGAGGATTGGGTAAGGGGTTGGGGGGTGGGGAAGGGGCATTGAGTGAGAGGAAAGTGCCGAAAAGACGCTTTGAAAGGCTTTTTTTGTTACTTTAAGTCACGGGAATGAGAAATCGGGTACGGTGTTAGTTTTTTTTGGGGTTTTTGTTGGTTATTGACGTCGCTTATTTGTAGGCGTGGCATGACATACATATATAGGCGTGTGGTAGGTTATAGGTCATCGGATGGGTTATGTGGGAATGGTTGGGGAGGGGGCATTGGGCCAGGGGAAAGTGGCGAAAGGACACTTTTAAGGCATGCAATTGCTCAACTTTCGGCGAGGGGACGATTGTGGGCGTGGCATTGCATGCACGGACTTGAAAGTTGTCTCAGCTTGTAGATCAGAGGATTGGGTAAGGGGTTGGGGGGTGGGGAAGGGGCATTGAGTGAGAGGAAAGTGCCGAAAAGACGCTTTGAAAGGCTTTTTTTGTTACTTTAAGTCACGGGAATGAGAAATCGGGTACGGTGTTAGTTTTTTTGGGGTTTTTGTTGGTTATTGACGTCGCTTATTTGTAGGCGTGGCATGACATACATATATAGGCGTGTGGTAGGTTATAGGTCATCGGATGGGTTATGTGGGAATGGTTGGGGAGGGGGCATTGGGCCAGGGGAAAGTGGCGAAAGGACACTTTTAAGGCATGCAATTGCTCAACTTTCGGCGAGGGGACGATTGTGGGCGTGGCATTGCATGCACGGACTTGAAAGTTGTCTCAGCTTGTAGATCAGAGGATTGGGTAAGGGGTTGGGGGTGGGGAAGGGGCATTGAGTGAGAGGAAAGTGCCGAAAAGACGCTTTGAAAGGCTTTTTTTGTTACTTTAAGTCACGGGAATGAGAAATCGGGTACGGTGTTAGTTTTTTTGGGGTTTTTGTTGGTTATTGACGTCGCTTATTTGTAGGCGTGGCATGACATACATATATAGGCGTGTGGTAGGTTATAGGTCATCGGATGGGTTATGTGGGAATGGTTGGGGAGGGGGCATTGGGCCAGGGGAAAGTGGCGAAAGGACACTTTTAAGGCATGCAATTGCTCAACTTTCGGCGAGGGGACGATTGTGGGCGTGGCATTGCATGCACTGACTTGAAAGTTGTCTCAGCTTGTAGATCAGAGGATTGGGTAAGGGGTTGGGGGCTGGGGAAGGGGCATTGAGTGAGAGGAAAGTGCCGAAAAGACGCTTTGAAAGGTTTTTTTTGTTGCTTTAAGTCACGGGAATGAGAAATCGGGTACGGTGTTAGTTTTTTTGGGGATTTTGTTGGTTATTGACGTCGCTTATTTGTAGGCGTGGCATGACATACATATATAGGCGTGTGGTAGGTTATAGGTCATCGGATGGGTTATGTGGGAATGGTTGGGGAGGGGGCATTGGGCCAGGGGAAAGTGGCGAAAGGACACTTTTAAGGCATGCAATTGCTCAACTTTCGGCGAGGGGACGATTGTGGGCGTGGCATTGCATGCACGGACTTGAAACTTGTCTCACACTCACACTTATTGATTGTCCAAGTGATGTTGAAAGGAAGATACAGAACACTTCCTCTGCCACTGCTCTGCAACAGTGAGATTAAAACTGAAGATTCTGCGATTCTCAACGATACCGGATCTAACACACCTCCCCATTATCCCAATACCGACATCCGCTCTCAACGCAAAATTTCCACATCACACACCACTATTCCTAACAATTCGACAAACGAGGGGAACACAACGAGCTTTTGGAGACCTTAATAAAGAGCACAAGTTCATCTTATAAAACCAATCAAATAGCAACAAAAGCAAAAAAGATCCAAGGAAGAAGGGAAGAATGCTAAAGAAAAAACAAGTAGCCACGAGAAAAAGCAGAACGAAGAAGACAGGAAATCAAAGTGCAATGTGAATATAATAAAGGAAAAGGAACTAGAAATTATTGAATGCTTAAACAGAATTAATGTGGACTTTAGCACTGACACAAACAAATAAAAGAGGTGAAAAATGTAATAAATGAGATAATGGATACCTTATGGTATACAGAGGGGTAGTAGAAAGCACTAATCCAAGAGCAGGAGTAGCTTGCGAGGTGAAAAATAATAAAATAAATGATATCAGAGAGTTATAAGTAGTAAGCGAAAAAATACTAGAGGTGGAATTAGGAAAATGCGGAGAAACCAAAACAATAGTCGTAGCATACGGACCGAACGAGGACGAAAAGAAGGAAGGAGAAGATAAATTCTGGGACAGAAGTATGCGACAGGAAAAAAGGGAAGATAATCATAGCCAGCGATTTAAGTTCTAGAAGGGGAAATGAAAAGAAAAAATGGGAAGGAGTCATAGGAATACATGGAGAAATGACTCTAAACACCAACGGAAGGAGATTGCTGGATTTCTTCCTAATAAATTATCTATTGATCGCAAACTCTCTCTTTTCACATAAAGACATACATAAATACACTAGTGAAATTCTAAGTAAATCCATTACAGATTACGCGTATATTATAGTAGAAAAACATAATAAAGGGAAGCTAGTAGACACAGGAATTAAAAGAGGGGTGGAAATCGGTAGCGATCATCATTCCCTAGAAGTAGTGCTTAAGGACAGATGAGCGAGTTTACAAATAACGAAGAAAAGGGAAGAAGAAAATGAAAAATAAAAATCATACCTTACACCCCACGAAAGGCGACATAAAGGAAATAAATATGTAGATATAATAGAGGTGAGAGAAAAGACATGAGAGAGACGATTATTATGCCGATGATTGGTTAAACATAGCCAGGAAAAATATATAGGGTAAAGAAGAAAAGGCAAGAGGAAGAGTATGAAAAAACAAGATCGGAGAAAGAGAAGGTTATAGGCCATCGTATGCGCCTATGCGGTATATGGGAATGGTTAAGGTGAGGGCATTGGGCCGGGGGAGAATGGCGAAAGGTGACTTGGAAGCATTGAATTTAATTACCTTCGGCGAGGGGACGATTGTGGGCGTGGCATTGCATACACGGACTTGAAAGTTGTCTCAGCTTGTAGATCAGAGGATTGGGTAAGGGGTTGGGGGGTGGGGAAGGGGCATTGAGTGAGAGGAAAGTGCCGAAAAGACGCTTTGAAAGGCTTTTTTTGTTACTTTAAGTCACGGGAATGAGAAATCGGGTACGGTGTTAGTTTTTTTGGGGTTTTTGTTGGTTATTGACGTCGCTTATTTGTAGGCGTGGCATGACATACATATATAGGCGTGTGGTAGGTTATAGGTCATCGGATGGGTTATGTGGGAATGGTTGGGGAGGGGGCATTGGGCCAGGGGAAAGTGGCGAAAGGACACTTTTAAGGCATGCAATTGCTCAACTTTCGGCGAGGGGACGATTGTGGGCGTGGCATTGCATGCACGGACTTGAAAGTTGTCTCAGCTTGTAGATCAGAGGATTGGGTAAGGGGTTGGGGGGTGGGGAAGGGGCATTGAGTGAGAGGAAAGTGCCGAAAAGACGCTTTGAAAGGCTTTTTTTGTTACTTTAAGTCACGGGAATGAGAAATCGGGTACGGTGTTAGTTTTTTTGGGGTTTTTGTTGGTTATTGACGTCGCTTATTTGTAGGCGTGGCATGACATACATATATAGGCGTGTGGTAGGTTATAGGTCATCGGATGGGTTATGTGGGAATGGTTGGGGAGGGGGCATTGGGCCAGGGGAAAGTGGCGAAAGGACACTTTTAAGGCATGCAATTGCTCAACTTTCGGCGAGGGGACGATTGTGGGCGTGGCATTGCATGCACGGACTTGAAAGTTGTCTCAGCTTGTAGATCAGAGGATTGGGTAAGGGGTTGGGGGGTGGGGAAGGGGCATTGAGTGAGAGGAAAGTGCCGAAAAGACGCTTTGAAAGGCTTTTTTTGTTACTTTAAGTCACGGGAATGAGAAATCGGGTACGGTGTTAGTTTTTTTGGGGTTTTTGTTGGTTATTGACGTCGCTTATTTGTAGGCGTGGCATGACATACATATATAGGCGTGTGGTAGGTTATAGGTCATCGGATGGGTTATGTGGGAATGGTTGGGGAGGGGGCATTGGGCCAGGGGAAAGTGGCGAAAGGACACTTTTAAGGCATGCAATTGCTCAACTTTCGGCGAGGGGACGATTGTGGGCGTGGCATTGCATGCACGGACTTGAAAGTTGTCTCAGCTTGTAGATCAGAGGATTGGGTAAGGGGTTGGGGGGTGGGGAAGGGGCATTGAGTGAGAGGAAAGTGCCGAAAAGACGCTTTGAAAGGCTTTTTTTGTTACTTTAAGTCACGGGAATGAGAAATCGGGTACGGTGTTAGTTTTTTTGGGGTTTTTGTTGGTTATTGACGTCGCTTATTTGTAGGCGTGGCATGACATACATATATAGGCGTGTGGTAGGTTATAGGTCATCGGATGGGTTATGTGGGAATGGTTGGGGAGGGGGCATTGGGCCAGGGGAAAGTGGCGAAAGGACACTTTTAAGGCATGCAATTGCTCAACTTTCGGCGAGGGGACGATTGTGGGCGTGGCATTGCATGCACGGACTTGAAAGTTGTCTCAGCTTGTAGATCAGAGGATTGGGTAAGGGGTTGGGGGGTGGGGAAGGGGCATTGAGTGAGAGGAAAGTGCCGAAAAGACGCTTTGAAAGGCTTTTTTTGTTACTTTAAGTCACGGGAATGAGAAATCGGGTACGGTGTTAGTTTTTTTGGGGTTTTTGTTGGTTATTGACGTCGCTTATTTGTAGGCGTGGCATGACATACATATATAGGCGTGTGGTAGGTTATAGGTCATCGGATGGGTTATGTGGGAATGGTTGGGGAGGGGGCATTGGGCCAGGGGAAAGTGGCGAAAGGACACTTTTAAGGCATGCAATTGCTCAACTTTCGGCGAGGGGACGATTGTGGGCGTGGCATTGCATGCACGGACTTGAAAGTTGTCTCAGCTTGTAGATCAGAGGATTGGGTAAGGGGTTGGGGGGTGGGGAAGGGGCATTGAGTGAGAGGAAAGTGCCGAAAAGACGCTTTGAAAGGCTTTTTTTGTTACTTTAAGTCACGGGAATGAGAAATCGGGTACGGTGTTAGTTTTTTTGGGGTTTTTGTTGGTTATTGACGTCGCTTATTTGTAGGCGTGGCATGACATACATATATAGGCGTGTGGTAGGTTATAGGTCATCGGATGGGTTATGTGGGAATGGTTGGGGAGGGGGCATTGGGCCAGGGGAAAGTGGCGAAAGGACACTTTTAAGGCATGCAATTGCTCAACTTTCGGCGAGGGGACGATTGTGGGCGTGGCATTGCATGCACGGACTTGAAAGTTGTCTCAGCTTGTAGATCAGAGGATTGGGTAAGGGGTTGGGGGGTGGGGAAGGGGCATTGAGTGAGAGGAAAGTGCCGAAAAGACGCTTTGAAAGGCTTTTTTTGTTACTTTAAGTCACGGGAATGAGAAATCGGGTACGGTGTTAGTTTTTTTGGGGATTTTGTTGGTTATTGACGTCGCTTATTTGTAGGCGTGGCATGACATACATATATAGGCGTGTGGTGGGTTATAGGTCATCGGATGGGTTATGTGGGAATGGTTGGGGAGGGGGCATTGGGCCAGGGGAAAGTGGCGAAAGGACACTTTTAAGGCATGCAATTGCTCAACTTTCGGCGAGGGGACGATTGTGGGCGTGGCATTGCATGCACGGACTTGAAAGTTGTCTCAGCTTGTAGATCAGAGGATTGGGTAAGGGGTTGGGGGGTGGGGAAGGGGCATTGAGTGAGAGGAAAGTGCCGAAAAGACGCTTTGAAAGGCTTTTTTTGTTACTTTAAGTCACGGGAATGAGAAATCGGGTACGGTGTTAGTTTTTTTGGGGTTTTTGTTGGTTATTGACGTCGCTTATTTGTAGGCGTGGCATGACATACATATATAGGCGTGTGGTAGGTTATAGGTCATCGGATGGGTTATGTGGGAATGGTTGGGGAGGGGGCATTGGGCCAGGGGAAAGTGGCGAAAGGACACTTTTAAGGCATGCAATTGCTCAACTTTCGGCGAGGGGACGATTGTGGGCGTGGCATTGCATGCACGGACTTGAAAGTTGTCTCAGCTTGTAGATCAGAGGATTGGGTAAGGGGTTGGGGGGTGGGGAAGGGGCATTGAGTGAGAGGAAAGTGCCGAAAAGACGCTTTGAAAGGCTTTTTTTGTTACTTTAAGTCACGGGAATGAGAAATCGGGTACGGTGTTAGTTTTTTTGGGGTTTTTGTTGGTTATTGACGTCGCTTATTTGTAGGCGTGGCATGACATACATATATAGGCGTGTGGTAGGTTATAGGTCATCGGATGGGTTATGTGGGAATGGTTGGGGAGGGGGCATTGGGCCAGGGGAAAGTGGCGAAAGGACACTTTTAAGGCATGCAATTGCTCAACTTTCGGCGAGGGGACGATTGTGGGCGTGGCATTGCATGCACGGACTTGAAACTTGTCTCACACTCACACTTATTGATTGTCCAAGTGATGTTGAAAGGAAGATACAGAACACTTCCTCTGCCACTGCTCTGCAACAGTGAGATTAAAACTGAAGATTCTGCGATTCTCAACGATACCGGATCTAACACACCTCCCCATTATCCCAATACCGACATCCGCTCTCAACGCAAAATTTCCACATCACACACCACTATTCCTAACAATTCGACAAACGAGGGGAGCACAACGAGCTTTTGGAGACCTAAATGAAGAGCACAAGTTCATCCTATAAAACCAATCAAATAGCAACAAAAGCAAAAAAGATCCAAGGAAGAAGGGAAGAATGCTAAAGAAAAAACAAGTAGCCACGAGAAAAAGCAGAACGAAGAAGACAGGAAATCAAAGTGCAATGTGAATATAATAAAGGAAAAGGAACTAGAAATTATTGAATGCTTAAACAGAATTAATGTGGACTTTAGCACTGACACAAACAAATAAAAGAGGTGAAAAATGTAATAAATGAGATAATGGATACCTTATGGTATACAGAGGGGTAGTAGAAAGCACTAATCCAAGAGCAGGAGTAGCTTGCGAGGTGAAAAATAATAAAATAAATGATATCAGAGAGTTATAAGTAGTAAGCGAAAAAATACTAGAGGTGGAATTAGGAAAATGCGGAGAAACCAAAACAATAGTCGTAGCATACGGACCGAACGAGGACGAAAAGAAGGAAGGAGAAGATAAATTCTGGGACAGAAGTATGCGACAGGAAAAAAGGGAAGATAATCATAGCCAGCGATTTAAGTTCTAGAAGGGGAAATGAAAAGAAAAAATGGGAAGGAGTCATAGGAATACATGGAGAAATGACTCTAAACACCAACGGAAGGAGATTGCTGGATTTCTTCCTAATAAATTATCTATTGATCGCAAACTCTCTCTTTTCACATAAAGACATACATAAATACACTAGTGAAATTCTAAGTAAATCCATTACAGATTACGCGTATATTATAGTAGAAAAACATAATAAAGGGGAGCTAGTAGGCATAGGAATTAAAATAGGGGTGGAAATCGGTAGCGATCATCATTCCCTAGAAGAAGTGCTTAAGGACAGATGAGCGAGTTTACAAATAACGAAGAAAAGGGAAGAAGAAAATGAAAAATAAAAATCATAGCTTACACCCCACGAAAGGCGACATAAAGGAAATAAATATGTAGATATAATAGAGGTGAGAGAAAAGACATGAGAGAGACGATTATTATGCCGATGATTGGTTAAACATAGCCAGGAAAAATATATAGGGTAAAGAAGAAAAGGCAAGAGGAAGAGTATGAAAAAACAAGATCGGAGAAAGAGAAGGTTATAGGCCATCGTATGCGCCTATGCGGTATATGGGAATGGTTAAGGTGAGGGCATTGGGCCGGGGGAGAATGGCGAAAGGTGACTTGGAAGCATTGAATTTAATTACCTTCGGCGAGGGGACGATTGTGGGCGTGGCATTGCATACACGGACTTGAAAGTTGTCTCAGCTTGTAGATCAGAGGATTGGGTAAGGGGTTGGGGGGTGGGGAAGGGGCATTGAGTGAGAGGAAAGTGCCGAAAAGACGCTTTGAAAGGCTTTTTTTGTTACTTTAAGTCACGGGAATGAGAAATCGGGTACGGTGTTAGTTTTTTTGGGGTTTTTGTTGGTTATTGACGTCGCTTATTTGTAGGCGTGGCATGACATACATATATAGGCGTGTGGTAGGTTATAGGTCATCGGATGGGTTATGTGGGAATGGTTGGGGAGGGGGCATTGGGCCAGGGGAAAGTGGCGAAAGGACACTTTTAAGGCATGCAATTGCTCAACTTTCGGCGAGGGGACGATTGTGGGCGTGGCATTGCATGCACGGACTTGAAAGTTGTCTCAGCTTGTAGATCAGAGGATTGGGTAAGGGGTTGGGGGTGGGGAAGGGGCATTGAGTGAGAGGAAAGTGCCGAAAAGACGCTTTGAAAGGCTTTTTTTGTTACTTTAAGTCACGGGAATGAGAAATCGGGTACGGTGTTAGTTTTTTTGGGGTTTTTGTTGGTTATTGACGTCGCTTATTTGTAGGCGTGGCATGACATACATATATAGGCGTGTGGTAGGTTATAGGTCATCGGATGGGTTATGTGGGAATGGTTGGGGAGGGGGCATTGGGCCAGGGGAAAGTGGCGAAAGGACACTTTTAAGGCATGCAATTGCTCAACTTTCGGCGAGGGGACGATTGTGGGCGTGGCATTGCATGCACGGACTTGAAAGTTGTCTCAGCTTGTAGATCAGAGGATTGGGTAAGGGGTTGGGGGGTGGGGAAGGGGCATTGAGTGAGAGGAAAGTGCCGAAAAGACGCTTTGAAAGGCTTTTTTTGTTACTTTAAGTCACGGGAATGAGAAATCGGGTACGGTGTTAGTTTTTTTGGGGTTTTTGTTGGTTATTGACGTCGCTTATTTGTAGGCGTGGCATGACATACATATATAGGCGTGTGGTAGGTTATAGGTCATCGGATGGGTTATGTGGGAATGGTTGGGGAGGGGGCATTGGGCCAGGGGAAAGTGGCGAAAGGACACTTTTAAGGCATGCAATTGCTCAACTTTCGGCGAGGGGACGATTGTGGGCGTGGCATTGCATGCACGGACTTGAAAGTTGTCTCAGCTTGTAGATCAGAGGATTGGGTAAGGGGTTGGGGGGTGGGGAAGGGGCATTGAGTGAGAGGAAAGTGCCGAAAAGACGCTTTGAAAGGCTTTTTTTGTTACTTTAAGTCACGGGAATGAGAAATCGGGTACGGTGTTAGTTTTTTTGGGGTTTTTGTTGGTTATTGACGTCGCTTATTTGTAGGCGTGGCATGACATACATATATAGGCGTGTGGTAGGTTATAGGTCATCGGATGGGTTATGTGGGAATGGTTGGGGAGGGGGCATTGGGCCAGGGGAAAGTGGCGAAAGGACACTTTTAAGGCATGCAATTGCTCAACTTTCGGCGAGGGGACGATTGTGGGCGTGGCATTGCATGCACGGACTTGAAACTTGTCTCACACTCACACTTATTGATTGTCCAAGTGATGTTGAAAGGAAGATACAGAACACTTCCTCTGCCACTGCTCTGCAACAGTGAGATTAAAACTGAAGATTCTGCGATTCTCAACGATACCGGATCTAACACACCTCCCCATTATCCCAATACCGACATCCGCTCTCAACGCAAAATTTCCACATCACACACCACTATTCCTAACAATTCGACAAACGAGGGGAGCACAACGAGCTTTTGGAGACCTAAATGAAGAGCACAAGTTCATCCTATAAAACCAATCAAATAGCAACAAAAGCAAAAAAGATCCAAGGAAGAAGGGAAGAATGCTAAAGAAAAAACAAGTAGCCACGAGAAAAAGCAGAACGAAGAAGACAGGAAATCAAAGTGCAATGTGAATATAATAAAGGAAAAGGAACTAGAAATTATTGAATGCTTAAACAGAATTAATGTGGACTTTAGCACTGACACAAACAAATAAAAGAGGTGAAAAATGTAATAAATGAGATAATGGATACCTTATGGTATACAGAGGGGTAGTAGAAAGCACTAATCCAAGAGCAGGAGTAGCTTGCGAGGTGAAAAATAATAAAATAAATGATATCAGAGAGTTATAAGTAGTAAGCGAAAAAATACTAGAGGTGGAATTAGGAAAATGCGGAGAAACCAAAACAATAGTCGTAGCATACGGACCGAACGAGGACGAAAAGAAGGAAGGAGAAGATAAATTCTGGGACAGAAGTATGCGACAGGAAAAAAGGGAAGATAATCATAGCCAGCGATTTAAGTTCTAGAAGGGGAAATGAAAAGAAAAAATGGGAAGGAGTCATAGGAATACATGGAGAAATGACTCTAAACACCAACGGAAGGAGATTGCTGGATTTCTTCCTAATAAATTATCTATTGATCGCAAACTCTCTCTTTTCACATAAAGACATACATAAATACACTAGTGAAATTCTAAGTAAATCCATTACAGATTACGCGTATATTAGAAAAACATAATAAAGGGGAGCTAGTAGGCATAGGAATTAAAATAGGGGTGGAAATCGGTAGCGATCATCATTCCCTAGAAGAAGTGCTTAAGGACAGATGAGCGAGTTTACAAATAACGAAGAAAAGGGAAGAAGAAAATGAAAAATAAAAATCATAGCTTACACCCCACGAAAGGCGACATAAAGGAAATAAATATGTAGATATAATAGAGGTGAGAGAAAAGACATGAGAGAGACGATTATTATGCCGATGATTGGTTAAACATAGCCAGGAAAAATATATAGGGTAAAGAAGAAAAGGCAAGAGGAAGAGTATGAAAAAACAAGATCGGAGAAAGAGAAGGTTATAGGCCATCGTATGCGCCTATGCGGTATATGGGAATGGTTAAGGTGAGGGCATTGGGCCGGGGGAGAATGGCGAAAGGTGACTTGGAAGCATTGAATTTAATTACCTTCGGCGAGGGGACGATTGTGGGCGTGGCATTGCATACACGGACTTGAAAGTTGTCTCAGCTTGTAGATCAGAGGATTGGGTAAGGGGTTGGGGGGTGGGGAAGGGGCATTGAGTGAGAGGAAAGTGCCGAAAAGACGCTTTGAAAGGCTTTTTTTGTTACTTTAAGTCACGGGAATGAGAAATCGGGTACGGTGTTAGTTTTTTTGGGGTTTTTGTTGGTTATTGACGTCGCTTATTTGTAGGCGTGGCATGACATACATATATAGGCGTGTGGTAGGTTATAGGTCATCGGATGGGTTATGTGGGAATGGTTGGGGAGGGGGCATTGGGCCAGGGGAAAGTGGCGAAAGGACACTTTTAAGGCATGCAATTGCTCAACTTTCGGCGAGGGGACGATTGTGGGCGTGGCATTGCATGCACGGACTTGAAAGTTGTCTCAGCTTGTAGATCAGAGGATTGGGTAAGGGGTTGGGGGGTGGGGAAGGGGCATTGAGTGAGAGGAAAGTGCCGAAAAGACGCTTTGAAAGGCTTTTTTTGTTACTTTAAGTCACGGGAATGAGAAATCGGGTACGGTGTTAGTTTTTTTGGGGTTTTTGTTGGTTATTGACGTCGCTTATTTGTAGGCGTGGCATGACATACATATATAGGCGTGTGGTAGGTTATAGGTCATCGGATGGGTTATGTGGGAATGGTTGGGGAGGGGGCATTGGGCCAGGGGAAAGTGGCGAAAGGACACTTTTAAGGCATGCAATTGCTCAACTTTCGGCGAGGGGACGATTGTGGGCGTGGCATTGCATGCACGGACTTGAAAGTTGTCTCAGCTTGTAGATCAGAGGATTGGGTAAGGGGTTGGGGGGTGGGGAAGGGGCATTGAGTGAGAGGAAAGTGCCGAAAAGACGCTTTGAAAGGCTTTTTTTGTTACTTTAAGTCACGGGAATGAGAAATCGGGTACGGTGTTAGTTTTTTTGGGGTTTTTGTTGGTTATTGACGTCGCTTATTTGTAGGCGTGGCATGACATACATATATAGGCGTGTGGTAGGTTATAGGTCATCGGATGGGTTATGTGGGAATGGTTGGGGAGGGGGCATTGGGCCAGGGGAAAGTGGCGAAAGGACACTTTTAAGGCATGCAATTGCTCAACTTTCGGCGAGGGGACGATTGTGGGCGTGGCATTGCATGCACGGACTTGAAAGTTGTCTCAGCTTGTAGATCAGAGGATTGGGTAAGGGGTTGGCGGGTGGGGAAGGGGCATTGAGTGAGAGGAAAGTGCCGAAAAGACGCTTTGAAAGGCTTTTTTTGTTACTTTAAGTCACGGGAATGAGAAATCGGGTACGGTGTTAGTTTTTTTGGGGTTTTTGTTGGTTATTGACGTCGCTTATTTGTAGGCGTGGCATGACATACATATATAGGCGTGTGGTAGGTTATAGGTCATCGGATGGGTTATGTGGGAATGGTTGGGGAGGGGGCATTGGGCCAGGGGAAAGTGGCGAAAGGACACTTTTAAGGCATGCAATTGCTCAACTTTCGGCGAGGGGACGATTGTGGGCGTGGCATTGCATGCACGGACTTGAAAGTTGTCTCAGCTTGTAGATCAGAGGATTGGGTAAGGGGTTGGGGGGTGGGGAAGGGGCATTGAGTGAGAGGAAAGTGCCGAAAAGACGCTTTGAAAGGCTTTTTTTGTTACTTTAAGTCACGGGAATGAGAAATCGGGTACGGTGTTAGTTTTTTTGGGGTTTTTGTTGGTTATTGACGTCGCTTATTTGTAGGCGTGGCATGACATACATATATAGGCGTGTGGTAGGTTATAGGTCATCGGATGGGTTATGTGGGAATGGTTGGGGAGGGGGCATTGGGCCAGGGGAAAGTGGCGAAAGGACACTTTTAAGGCATGCAATTGCTCAACTTTCGGCGAGGGGACGATTGTGGGCGTGGCATTGCATGCACGGACTTGAAAGTTGTCTCAGCTTGTAGATCAGAGGATTGGGTAAGGGGTTGGGGGGTGGGGAAGGGGCATTGAGTGAGAGGAAAGTGCCGAAAAGACGCTTTGAAAGGCTTTTTTTGTTACTTTAAGTCACGGGAATGAGAAATCGGGTACGGTGTTAGTTTTTTTGGGGTTTTTGTTGGTTATTGACGTCGCTTATTTGTAGGCGTGGCATGACATACATATATAGGCGTGTGGTAGGTTATAGGTCATCGGATGGGTTATGTGGGAATGGTTGGGGAGGGGGCATTGGGCCAGGGGAAAGTGGCGAAAGGACACTTTTAAGGCATGCAATTGCTCAACTTTCGGCGAGGGGACGATTGTGGGCGTGGCATTGCATGCACGGACTTGAAAGTTGTCTCAGCTTGTAGATCAGAGGATTGGGTAAGGGGTTGGGGGGTGGGGAAGGGGCATTGAGTGAGAGGAAAGTGCCGAAAAGACGCTTTGAAAGGCTTTTTTTGTTACTTTAAGTCACGGGAATGAGAAATCGGGTACGGTGTTAGTTTTTTTGGGGTTTTTGTTGGTTATTGACGTCGCTTATTTGTAGGCGTGGCATGACATACATATATAGGCGTGTGGTAGGTTATAGGTCATCGGATGGGTTATGTGGGAATGGTTGGGGAGGGGGCATTGGGCCAGGGGAAAGTGGCGAAAGGACACTTTTAAGGCATGCAATTGCTCAACTTTCGGCGAGGGGACGATTGTGGGCGTGGCATTGCATGCACGGACTTGAAAGTTGTCTCAGCTTGTAGATCAGAGGATTGGGTAAGGGGTTGGGGGGTGGGGAAGGGGCATTGAGTGAGAGGAAAGTGCCGAAAAGACGCTTTGAAAGGCTTTTTTTGTTACTTTAAGTCACGGGAATGAGAAATCGGGTACGGTGTTAGTTTTTTTGGGGTTTTTGTTGGTTATTGACGTCGCTTATTTGTAGGCGTGGCATGACATACATATATAGGCGTGTGGTAGGTTATAGGTCATCGGATGGGTTATGTGGGAATGGTTGGGGAGGGGGCATTGGGCCAGGGGAAAGTGGCGAAAGGACACTTTTAAGGCATGCAATTGCTCAACTTTCGGCGAGGGGACGATTGTGGGCGTGGCATTGCATGCACGGACTTGAAACTTGTCTCACACTCACACTTATTGATTGTCCAAGTGATGTTGAAAGGAAGATACAGAACACTTCCTCTGCCACTGCTCTGCAACAGTGAGATTAAAACTGAAGATTCTGCGATTCTCAACGATACCGGATCTAACACACCTCCCCATTATCCCAATACCGACATCCGCTCTCAACGCAAAATTTCCACATCACACACCACTATTCCTAACAATTCGACAAACGAGGGGAGCACAACGAGCTTTTGGAGACCTAAATGAAGAGCACAAGTTCATCCTATAAAACCAATCAAATAGCAACAAAAGCAAAAAAGATCCAAGGAAGAAGGGAAGAATGCTAAAGAAAAAACAAGTAGCCACGAGAAAAAGCAGAACGAAGAAGACAGGAAATCAAAGTGCAATGTGAATATAATAAAGGAAAAGGAACTAGAAATTATTGAATGCTTAAACAGAATTAATGTGGACTTTAGCACTGACACAAACAAATAAAAGAGGTGAAAAATGTAATAAATGAGATAATGGATACCTTATGGTATACAGAGGGGTAGTAGAAATCATTAATCCAAGAGCAGGAGTAGCTTGCGAGGTGAAAAATAATAAAATAAATGATATCAGAGAGTTATAAGTAGTAAGCGAAAAAATACTAGAGGTGGAATTAGGAAAATGCGGAGAAACCAAAACAATAGTCGTAGCATACGGACCGAACGAGGACGAAAAGAAGGAAGAAAAAGATAAATTATGGGACAGAAGTATGCGACAGGAAAAAAGGGAAGATAATCATAGCCAGCGATTTAAGTTCTAGAAGGGGAAATGAAAAGAAAAAATGGGAAGGAGTCATAGGAATACATGGAGAAATGACTCTAAACACCAACGGAAGGAGATTGCTGGATTTCTTCCTAATAAATTATCTATTGATCGCAAACTCTCTCTTTTCACATAAAGACATACATAAATACACTAGTGAAATTCTAAGTAAATCCATTACAGATTACGCGTATATTAGAAAAACATAATAAAGGGGAGCTAGTAGGCATAGGAATTAAAATAGGGGTGGAAATCGGTAGCGATCATCATTCCCTAGAAGAAGTGCTTAAGGACAGATGAGCGAGTTTACAAATAACGAAGAAAAGGGAAGAAGAAAATGAAAAATAAAAATCATACCTTACACCCCACGAAAGGCGACATAAAGGAAATAAATATGTAGATATAATAGAGGTGAGAGAAAAGACATGAGAGAGACGATTATTATGCCGATGATTGGTTAAACATAGCCAGGAAAAATATATAGGGTAAAGAAGAAAAGGCAAGAGGAAGAGTATGAAAAAACAAGATCGGAGAAAGAGAAGGTTATAGGCCATCGTATGCGCCTATGCGGTATATGGGAATGGTTAAGGTGAGGGCATTGGGCCGGGGGAGAATGGCGAAAGGTGACTTGGAAGCATTGAATTTAATTACCTTCGGCGAGGGGACGATTGTGGGCGTGGCATTGCATACACGGACTTGAAAGTTGTCTCAGCTTGTAGATCAGAGGATTGGGTAAGGGGTTGGGGGGGTGGGGAAGGGGCATTGAGTGAGAGGAAAGTGCCGAAAAGACGCTTTGAAAGGCTTTTTTTGTTACTTTAAGTCACGGGAATGAGAAATCGGGTACGGTGTTAGTTTTTTTGGGGTTTTTGTTGGTTATTGACGTCGCTTATTTGTAGGCGTGGCATGACATACATATATAGGCGTGTGGTAGGTTATAGGTCATCGGATGGGTTATGTGGGAATGGTTGGGGAGGGGGCATTGGGCCAGGGGAAAGTGGCGAAAGGACACTTTTAAGGCATGCAATTGCTCAACTTTCGGCGAGGGGACGATTGTGGGCGTGGCATTGCATGCACGGACTTGAAACTTGTCTCACACTCACACTTATTGATTGTCCAAGTGATGTTGAAAGGAAGATACAGAACACTTCCTCTGCCACTGCTCTGCAACAGTGAGATTAAAACTGAAGATTCTGCGATTCTCAACGATACCGGATCTAACACACCTCCCCATTATCCCAATACCGACATCCGCTCTCAACGCAAAATTTCCACATCACACACCACTATTCCTAACAATTCGACAAACGAGGGGAACACAACGAGCTTTTGGAGACCTTAATAAAGAGCACAAGTTCATCTTATAAAACCAATCAAATAGCAACAAAAGCAAAAAAGGAAGAAGGGAAGAATGCTAAAGAAAAAACAAGTAGCCACGAGAAAAAGCAGAACGAAGAAGACAGGAAATCAAAGTGCAATGTGAATATAATAAAGGAAAAGGAACTAGAAATTATTGAATGCTTAAACAGAATTAATGTGGACTTTAGCACTGACACAAACAAATAAAAGAGGTGAAAAATGTAATAAATGAGATAATGGATACCTTATGGTATACAGAGGGGTAGTAGAAATCATTAATCCAAGAGCAGGAGTAGCTTGCGAGGTGAAAAATAATAAAATAAATGATATCAGAGAGTTATAAGTAGTAAGCGAAAAAATACTAGAGGTGGAATTAGGAAAATGCGGAGAAACCAAAACAATAGTCGTAGCATACGGACCGAACGAGGACGAAAAGAAGGAAGAAAAAGATAAATTATGGGACAGAAGTATGCGACAGGAAAAAAGGGAAGATAATCATAGCCAGCGATTTAAGTTCTAGAAGGGGAAATGAAAAGAAAAAATGGGAAGGAGTCATAGGAATACATGGAGAAATGACTCTAAACACCAACGGAAGGAGATTGCTGGATTTCTTCCTAATAAATTATCTATTGATCGCAAACTCTCTCTTTTCACATAAAGACATACATAAATACACTAGTGAAATTCTAAGTAAATCCATTACAGATTACGCGTATATTAGAAAAACATAATAAAGGGGAGCTAGTAGGCATAGGAATTAAAATAGGGGTGGAAATCGGTAGCGATCATCATTCCCTAGAAGAAGTGCTTAAGGACAGATGAGCGAGTTTACAAATAACGAAGAAAAGGGAAGAAGAAAATGAAAAATAAAAATCATACCTTACACCCCACGAAAGGCGACATAAAGGAAATAAATATGTAGATATAATAGAGGTGAGAGAAAAGACATGAGAGAGACGATTATTATGCCGATGATTGGTTAAACATAGCCAGGAAAAATATATAGGGTAAAGAAGAAAAGGCAAGAGGAAGAGTATGAAAAAACAAGATCGGAGAAAGAGAAGGTTATAGGCCATCGTATGCGCCTATGCGGTATATGGGAATGGTTAAGGTGAGGGCATTGGGCCGGGGGAGAATGGCGAAAGGTGACTTGGAAGCATTGAATTTAATTACCTTCGGCGAGGGGACGATTGTGGGCGTGGCATTGCATACACGGACTTGAAAGTTGTCTCAGCTTGTAGATCAGAGGATTGGGTAAGGGGTTGGGGGGTGGGGAAGGGGCATTGAGTGAGAGGAAAGTGCCGAAAAGACGCTTTGAAAGGCTTTTTTTGTTACTTTAAGTCACGGGAATGAGAAATCGGGTACGGTGTTAGTTTTTTTGGGGTTTTTGTTGGTTATTGACGTCGCTTATTTGTAGGCGTGGCATGACATACATATATAGGCGTGTGGTAGGTTATAGGTCATCGGATGGGTTATGTGGGAATGGTTGGGGAGGGGGCATTGGGCCAGGGGAAAGTGGCGAAAGGACACTTTTAAGGCATGCAATTGCTCAACTTTCGGCGAGGGGACGATTGTGGGCGTGGCATTGCATGCACGGACTTGAAACTTGTCTCACACTCACACTTATTGATTGTCCAAGTGATGTTGAAAGGAAGATACAGAACACTTCCTCTGCCACTGCTCTGCAACAGTGAGATTAAAACTGAAGATTCTGCGATTCTCAACGATACCGGATCTAACACACCTCCCCATTATCCCAATACCGACATCCGCTCTCAACGCAAAATTTCCACATCACACACCACTATTCCTAACAATTCGACAAACGAGGGGAACACAACGAGCTTTTGGAGACCTTAATAAAGAGCACAAGTTCATCTTATAAAACCAATCAAATAGCAACAAAAGCAAAAAAGGAAGAAGGGAAGAATGCTAAAGAAAAAACAAGTAGCCACGAGAAAAAGCAGAACGAAGAAGACAGGAAATCAAAGTGCAATGTGAATATAATAAAGGAAAAGGAACTAGAAATTATTGAATGCTTAAACAGAATTAATGTGGACTTTAGCACTGACACAAACAAATAAAAGAGGTGAAAAATGTAATAAATGAGATAATGGATACCTTATGGTATACAGAGGGGTAGTAGAAATCATTAATCCAAGAGCAGGAGTAGCTTGCGAGGTGAAAAATAATAAAATAAATGATATCAGAGAGTTATAAGTAGTAAGCGAAAAAATACTAGAGGTGGAATTAGGAAAATGCGGAGAAACCAAAACAATAGTCGTAGCATACGGACCGAACGAGGACGAAAAGAAGGAAGAAAAAGATAAATTATGGGACAGAAGTATGCGACAGGAAAAAAGGGAAGATAATCATAGCCAGCGATTTAAGTTCTAGAAGGGGAAATGAAAAGAAAAAATGGGAAGGAGTCATAGGAATACATGGAGAAATGACTCTAAACACCAACGGAAGGAGATTGCTGGATTTCTTCCTAATAAATTATCTATTGATCGCAAACTCTCTCTTTTCACATAAAGACATACATAAATACACTAGTGAAATTCTAAGTAAATCCATTACAGATTACGCGTATATTAGAAAAACATAATAAAGGGGAGCTAGTAGGCATAGGAATTAAAATAGGGGTGGAAATCGGTAGCGATCATCATTCCCTAGAAGAAGTGCTTAAGGACAGATGAGCGAGTTTACAAATAACGAAGAAAAGGGAAGAAGAAAATGAAAAATAAAAATCATACCTTACACCCCACGAAAGGCGACATAAAGGAAATAAATATGTAGATATAATAGAGGTGAGAGAAAAGACATGAGAGAGACGATTATTATGCCGATGATTGGTTAAACATAGCCAGGAAAAATATATAGGGTAAAGAAGAAAAGGCAAGAGGAAGAGTATGAAAAAACGAGATCGGAGAAAGAGAAGGTTATAGGCCATCGTATGCGCCTATGCGGTATATGGGAATGGTTAAGGTGAGGGCATTGGGCCGGGGGAGAATGGCGAAAGGTGACTTGGAAGCATTGAATTTAATTACCTTCGGCGAGGGGACGATTGTGGGCGTGGCATTGCATACACGGACTTGAAAGTTGTCTCAGCTTGTAGATCAGAGGATTGGGTAAGGGGTTGGGGGGTGGGGAAGGGGCATTGAGTGAGAGGAAAGTGCCGAAAAGACGCTTTGAAAGGCTTTTTTTTGTTACTTTAAGTCACGGGAATGAGAAATCGGGTACGGTGTTAGTTTTTTTGGGGTTTTTGTTGGTTATTGACGTCGCTTATTTGTAGGCGTGGCATGACATACATATATAGGCGTGTGGTAGGTTATAGGTCATCGGATGGGTTATGTGGGAATGGTTGGGGAGGGGGCATTGGGCCAGGGGAAAGTGGCGAAAGGACACTTTTAAGGCATGCAATTGCTCAACTTTCGGCGAGGGGACGATTGTGGGCGTGGCATTGCATGCACGGACTTGAAACTTGTCTCACACTCACACTTATTGATTGTCCAAGTGATGTTGAAAGGAAGATACAGAACACTTCCTCTGCCACTGCTCTGCAACAGTGAGGTTAAAACTGAAGATACTGCGATTCTCAACGATACCGGATCTAACACACCTCCCCATTATCCCAATACCGACATCCGCTCTCAACGCAAAATTTCCACATCACACACCACTATTCCTAACAATTCGACAAACGAGGGGAACACAACGAGCTTTTGGAGACCTAAATGAAGAGCACAAGTTCATCCTATAAAACCAATCAAATAGCAACAAAAGCAAAAAAGATCCAAGGAAGAAGGGAAGAATGCTAAAGAAAAAACAAGTAGCCACGAGAAAAAGCAGAACGAAGAAGACAGGAAAGTCAAAGTGCAATGTGAGGGGAATAAAGGAAAAGGAACTAGAAATCATTGAATGCTTAAACAGAATTAATGTGGACTTTAGCACTGACACAAACAAATAAAAGAGGTGAAAAATGTAATAAATGAGATAATGGATACCTTATGATATACAGAGGGGTAGTAGAAAGCACTAATCCAAGAGCAGGAGTAGCTTGCGAGGTGAAAAATAATAAAATAAATGATATCAGAGAGTTATAAGTAGTAAGCGAAAAAATACTAGAGGTGGAATTAGGAAAATGCGGAGAAACCAAAACAATAGTCGTAGCATACGGACCGAACGAGGACGAAAAGAAGGAAGAAAAAGATAAATTATGGGACAGAAGTATGCGACAGGAAAAAAGGGAAGATAATCATAGCCAGCGATTTAAGTTCTAGAAGGGGAAATGAAAAGAAAAAATGGGAAGGAGTCATAGGAATACATGGAGAAATGACTCTAAACACCAACGGAAGGAGATTGCTGGATTTCTTCCTAATAAATTATCTATTGATCGCAAACTCTCTCTTTTCACATAAAGACATACATAAATACACTAGTGAAATTCTAAGTAAATCCATTACAGATTACGCGTATATTAGAAAAACATAATAAAGGGGAGCTAGTAGGCATAGGAATTAAAATAGGGGTGGAAATCGGTAGCGATCATCATTCCCTAGAAGAAGTGCTTAAGGACAGATGAGCGAGTTTACAAATAACGAAGAAAAGGGAAGAAGAAAATGAAAAATAAAAATCATACCTTACACCCCACGAAAGGCGACATAAAGGAAATAAATATGTAGATATAATAGAGGTGAGAGAAAAGACATGAGAGAGACGATTATTATGCCGATGATTGGTTAAACATAGCCAGGAAAAATATATAGGGTAAAGAAGAAAAGGCAAGAGGAAGAGTATGAAAAAACAAGATCGGAGAAAGAGAAGGTTATAGGCCATCGTATGCGCCTATGCGGTATATGGGAATGGTTAAGGTGAGGGCATTGGGCCGGGGGAGAATGGCGAAAGGTGACTTGGAAGCATTGAATTTAATTACCTTCGGCGAGGGGACGATTGTGGGCGTGGCATTGCATACACGGACTTGAAAGTTGTCTCAGCTTGTAGATCAGAGGATTGGGTAAGGGGTTGGGGGGTGGGGAAGGGGCATTGAGTGAGAGGAAAGTGCCGAAAAGACGCTTTGAAAGGCTTTTTTTGTTACTTTAAGTCACGGGAATGAGAAATCGGGTACGGTGTTAGTTTTTTTGGGGTTTTTGTTGGTTATTGACGTCGCTTATTTGTAGGCGTGGCATGACATACATATATAGGCGTGTGGTAGGTTATAGGTCATCGGATGGGTTATGTGGGAATGGTTGGGGAGGGGGCATTGGGCCAGGGGAAAGTGGCGAAAGGACACTTTTAAGGCATGCAATTGCTCAACTTTCGGCGAGGGGACGATTGTGGGCGTGGCATTGCATGCACGGACTTGAAAGTTGTCTCAGCTTGTAGATCAGAGGATTGGGTAAGGGGTTGGGGGGTGGGGAAGGGGCATTGAGTGAGAGGAAAGTGCCGAAAAGACGCTTTGAAAGGCTTTTTTTGTTACTTTAAGTCACGGGAATGAGAAATCGGGTACGGTGTTAGTTTTTTTGGGGTTTTTGTTGGTTATTGACGTCGCTTATTTGTAGGCGTGGCATGACATACATATATAGGCGTGTGGTAGGTTATAGGTCATCGGATGGGTTATGTGGGAATGGTTGGGGAGGGGGCATTGGGCCAGGGGAAAGTGGCGAAAGGACACTTTTAAGGCATGCAATTGCTCAACTTTCGGCGAGGGGACGATTGTGGGCGTGGCATTGCATGCACGGACTTGAAAGTTGTCTCAGCTTGTAGATCAGAGGATTGGGTAAGGGGTTGGGGGGTGGGGAAGGGGCATTGAGTGAGAGGAAAGTGCCGAAAAGACGCTTTGAAAGGCTTTTTTTGTTACTTTAAGTCACGGGAATGAGAAATCGGGTACGGTGTTAGTTTTTTTGGGGTTTTTGTTGGTTATTGACGTCGCTTATTTGTAGGCGTGGCATGACATACATATATAGGCGTGTGGTAGGTTATAGGTCATCGGATGGGTTATGTGGGAATGGTTGGGGAGGGGGCATTGGGCCAGGGGAAAGTGGCGAAAGGACACTTTTAAGGCATGCAATTGCTCAACTTTCGGCGAGGGGACGATTGTGGGCGTGGCATTGCATGCACGGACTTGAAAGTTGTCTCAGCTTGTAGATCAGAGGATTGGGTAAGGGGTTGGGGGGTGGGGAAGGGGCATTGAGTGAGAGGAAAGTGCCGAAAAGACGCTTTGAAAGGCTTTTTTTGTTACTTTAAGTCACGGGAATGAGAAATTGGGTACGGTGTTAGTTTTTTTGGGGATTTTGTTGGTTATTGACGTCGCTTATTTGTAGGCGTGGCATGACATACATATATAGGCGTGTGGTGGGTTATAGGTCATCGGATGGGTTATGTGGGAATGGTTGGGGAGGGGGCATTGGGCCAGGGGAAAGTGGCGAAAGGACACTTTTAAGGCATGCAATTGCTCAACTTTCGGCGAGGGGACGATTGTGGGCGTGGCATTGCATGCACGGACTTGAAAGTTGTCTCAGCTTGTAGATCAGAGGATTGGGTAAGGGGTTGGGGGGTGGGGAAGGGGCATTGAGTGAGAGGAAAGTGCCGAAAAGACGCTTTGAAAGGCTTTTTTTGTTACTTTAAGTCACGGGAATGAGAAATCGGGTACGGTGTTAGTTTTTTTGGGGTTTTTGTTGGTTATTGACGTCGCTTATTTGTAGGCGTGGCATGACATACATATATAGGCGTGTGGTAGGTTATAGGTCATCGGATGGGTTATGTGGGAATGGTTGGGGAGGGGGCATTGGGCCAGGGGAAAGTGGCGAAAGGACACTTTTAAGGCATGCAATTGCTCAACTTTCGGCGAGGGGACGATTGTGGGCGTGGCATTGCATGCACGGACTTGAAAGTTGTCTCAGCTTGTAGATCAGAGGATTGGGTAAGGGGTTGGGGGGTGGGGAAGGGGCATTGAGTGAGAGGAAAGTGCCGAAAAGACGCTTTGAAAGGCTTTTTTTGTTACTTTAAGTCACGGGAATGAGAAATCGGGTACGGTGTTAGTTTTTTTGGGGTTTTTGTTGGTTATTGACGTCGCTTATTTGTAGGCGTGGCATGACATACATATATAGGCGTGTGGTAGGTTATAGGTCATCGGATGGGTTATGTGGGAATGGTTGGGGAGGGGGCATTGGGCCAGGGGAAAGTGGCGAAAGGACACTTTTAAGGCATGCAATTGCTCAACTTTCGGCGAGGGGACGATTGTGGGCGTGGCATTGCATGCACGGACTTGAAAGTTGTCTCAGCTTGTAGATCAGAGGATTGGGTAAGGGGTTGGGGGGTGGGGAAGGGGCATTGAGTGAGAGGAAAGTGCCGAAAAGACGCTTTGAAAGGCTTTTTTTGTTACTTTAAGTCACGGGAATGAGAAATCGGGTACGGTGTTAGTTTTTTTGGGGTTTTTGTTGGTTATTGACGTCGCTTATTTGTAGGCGTGGCATGACATACATATATAGGCGTGTGGTAGGTTATAGGTCATCGGATGGGTTATGTGGGAATGGTTGGGGAGGGGGCATTGGGCCAGGGGAAAGTGGCGAAAGGACACTTTTAAGGCATGCAATTGCTCAACTTTCGGCGAGGGGACGATTGTGGGCGTGGCATTGCATGCACGGACTTGAAAGTTGTCTCAGCTTGTAGATCAGAGGATTGGGTAAGGGGTTGGGGGGTGGGGAAGGGGCATTGAGTGAGAGGAAAGTGCCGAAAAGACGCTTTGAAAGGCTTTTTTTGTTACTTTAAGTCACGGGAATGAGAAATCGGGTACGGTGTTAGTTTTTTTGGGGTTTTTGTTGGTTATTGACGTCGCTTATTTGTAGGCGTGGCATGACATACATATATAGGCGTGTGGTAGGTTATAGGTCATCGGATGGGTTATGTGGGAATGGTTGGGGAGGGGGCATTGGGCCAGGGGAAAGTGGCGAAAGGACACTTTTAAGGCATGCAATTGCTCAACTTTCGGCGAGGGGACGATTGTGGGCGTGGCATTGCATGCACGGACTTGAAAGTTGTCTCAGCTTGTAGATCAGAGGATTGGGTAAGGGGTTGGGGGGTGGGGAAGGGGCATTGAGTGAGAGGAAAGTGCCGAAAAGACGCTTTGAAAGGCTTTTTTTGTTACTTTAAGTCACGGGAATGAGAAATTGGGTACGGTGTTAGTTTTTTTGGGGATTTTGTTGGTTATTGACGTCGCTTATTTGTAGGCGTGGCATGACATACATATATAGGCGTGTGGTAGGTTATAGGTCATCGGATGGGTTATGTGGGAATGGTTGGGGAGGGGGCATTGGGCCAGGGGAAAGTGGCGAAAGGACACTTTTAAGGCATGCAATTGCTCAACTTTCGGCGAGGGGACGATTGTGGGCGTGGCATTGCATGCACGGACTTGAAAGTTGTCTCAGCTTGTAGATCAGAGGATTGGGTAAGGGGTTGGGGGGTGGGGAAGGGGCATTGAGTGAGAGGAAAGTGCCGAAAAGACGCTTTGAAAGGCTTTTTTTGTTACTTTAAGTCACGGGAATGAGAAATCGGGTACGGTGTTAGTTTTTTTGGGGTTTTTGTTGGTTATTGACGTCGCTTATTTGTAGGCGTGGCATGACATACATATATAGGCGTGTGGTAGGTTATAGGTCATCGGATGGGTTATGTGGGAATGGTTGGGGAGGGGGCATTGGGCCAGGGGAAAGTGGCGAAAGGACACTTTTAAGGCATGCAATTGCTCAACTTTCGGCGAGGGGACGATTGTGGGCGTGGCATTGCATGCACGGACTTGAAAGTTGTCTCAGCTTGTAGATCAGAGGATTGGGTAAGGGGTTGGCGGGTGGGGAAGGGGCATTGAGTGAGAGGAAAGTGCCGAAAAGACGCTTTGAAAGGCTTTTTTTGTTACTTTAAGTCACGGGAATGAGAAATCGGGTACGGTGTTAGTTTTTTTGGGGTTTTTGTTGGTTATTGACGTCGCTTATTTGTAGGCGTGGCATGACATACATATATAGGCGTGTGGTAGGTTATAGGTCATCGGATGGGTTATGTGGGAATGGTTGGGGAGGGGGCATTGGGCCAGGGGAAAGTGGCGAAAGGACACTTTTAAGGCATGCAATTGCTCAACTTTCGGCGAGGGGACGATTGTGGGCGTGGCATTGCATGCACGGACTTGAAAGTTGTCTCAGCTTGTAGATCAGAGGATTGGGTAAGGGGTTGGGGGGTGGGGAAGGGGCATTGAGTGAGAGGAAAGTGCCGAAAAGACGCTTTGAAAGGCTTTTTTTGTTACTTTAAGTCACGGGAATGAGAAATCGGGTACGGTGTTAGTTTTTTTGGGGTTTTTGTTGGTTATTGACGTCGCTTATTTGTAGGCGTGGCATGACATACATATATAGGCGTGTGGTAGGTTATAGGTCATCGGATGGGTTATGTGGGAATGGTTGGGGAGGGGGCATTGGGCCAGGGGAAAGTGGCGAAAGGACACTTTTAAGGCATGCAATTGCTCAACTTTCGGCGAGGGGACGATTGTGGGCGTGGCATTGCATGCACGGACTTGAAAGTTGTCTCAGCTTGTAGATCAGAGGATTGGGTAAGGGGTTGGGGGGTGGGGAAGGGGCATTGAGTGAGAGGAAAGTGCCGAAAAGACGCTTTGAAAGGCTTTTTTTGTTACTTTAAGTCACGGGAATGAGAAATCGGGTACGGTGTTAGTTTTTTTGGGGTTTTTGTTGGTTATTGACGTCGCTTATTTGTAGGCGTGGCATGACATACATATATAGGCGTGTGGTAGGTTATAGGTCATCGGATGGGTTATGTGGGAATGGTTGGGGAGGGGGCATTGGGCCAGGGGAAAGTGGCGAAAGGACACTTTTAAGGCATGCAATTGCTCAACTTTCGGCGAGGGGACGATTGTGGGCGTGGCATTGCATGCACGGACTTGAAAGTTGTCTCAGCTTGTAGATCAGAGGATTGGGTAAGGGGTTGGGGGGTGGGGAAGGGGCATTGAGTGAGAGGAAAGTGCCGAAAAGACGCTTTGAAAGGCTTTTTTTGTTACTTTAAGTCACGGGAATGAGAAATCGGGTACGGTGTTAGTTTTTTTGGGGTTTTTGTTGGTTATTGACGTCGCTTATTTGTAGGCGTGGCATGACATACATATATAGGCGTGTGGTAGGTTATAGGTCATCGGATGGGTTATGTGGGAATGGTTGGGGAGGGGGCATTGGGCCAGGGGAAAGTGGCGAAAGGACACTTTTAAGGCATGCAATTGCTCAACTTTCGGCGAGGGGACGATTGTGGGCGTGGCATTGCATGCACGGACTTGAAAGTTGTCTCAGCTTGTAGATCAGAGGATTGGGTAAGGGGTTGGGGGGTGGGGAAGGGGCATTGAGTGAGAGGAAAGTGCCGAAAAGACGCTTTGAAAGGCTTTTTTTGTTACTTTAAGTCACGGGAATGAGAAATCGGGTACGGTGTTAGTTTTTTTGGGGTTTTTGTTGGTTATTGACGTCGCTTATTTGTAGGCGTGGCATGACATACATATATAGGCGTGTGGTAGGTTATAGGTCATCGGATGGGTTATGTGGGAATGGTTGGGGAGGGGGCATTGGGCCAGGGGAAAGTGGCGAAAGGACACTTTTAAGGCATGCAATTGCTCAACTTTCGGCGAGGGGACGATTGTGGGCGTGGCATTGCATGCACGGACTTGAAAGTTGTCTCAGCTTGTAGATCAGAGGATTGGGTAAGGGGTTGGGGGGTGGGGAAGGGGCATTGAGTGAGAGGAAAGTGCCGAAAAGACGCTTTGAAAGGCTTTTTTTGTTACTTTAAGTCACGGGAATGAGAAATCGGGTACGGTGTTAGTTTTTTTGGGGATTTTGTTGGTTATTGACGTCGCTTATTTGTAGGCGTGGCATGACATACATATATAGGCGTGTGGTGGGTTATAGGTCATCGGATGGGTTATGTGGGAATGGTTGGGGAGGGGGCATTGGGCCAGGGGAAAGTGGCGAAAGGACACTTTTAAGGCATGCAATTGCTCAACTTTCGGCGAGGGGACGATTGTGGGCGTGGCATTGCATGCACGGACTTGAAAGTTGTCTCAGCTTGTAGATCAGAGGATTGGGTAAGGGGTTGGGGGGTGGGGAAGGGGCATTGAGTGAGAGGAAAGTGCCGAAAAGACGCTTTGAAAGGCTTTTTTTGTTACTTTAAGTCACGGGAATGAGAAATCGGGTACGGTGTTAGTTTTTTTGGGGTTTTTGTTGGTTATTGACGTCGCTTATTTGTAGGCGTGGCATGACATACATATATAGGCGTGTGGTAGGTTATAGGTCATCGGATGGGTTATGTGGGAATGGTTGGGGAGGGGGCATTGGGCCAGGGGAAAGTGGCGAAAGGACACTTTTAAGGCATGCAATTGCTCAACTTTCGGCGAGGGGACGATTGTGGGCGTGGCATTGCATGCACGGACTTGAAAGTTGTCTCAGCTTGTAGATCAGAGGATTGGGTAAGGGGTTGGGGGGTGGGGAAGGGGCATTGAGTGAGAGGAAAGTGCCGAAAAGACGCTTTGAAAGGCTTTTTTTGTTACTTTAAGTCACGGGAATGAGAAATCGGGTACGGTGTTAGTTTTTTTGGGGTTTTTGTTGGTTATTGACGTCGCTTATTTGTAGGCGTGGCATGACATACATATATAGGCGTGTGGTAGGTTATAGGTCATCGGATGGGTTATGTGGGAATGGTTGGGGAGGGGGCATTGGGCCAGGGGAAAGTGGCGAAAGGACACTTTTAAGGCATGCAATTGCTCAACTTTCGGCGAGGGGACGATTGTGGGCGTGGCATTGCATGCACGGACTTGAAAGTTGTCTCAGCTTGTAGATCAGAGGATTGGGTAAGGGGTTGGGGGGTGGGGAAGGGGCATTGAGTGAGAGGAAAGTGCCGAAAAGACGCTTTGAAAGGCTTTTTTTGTTACTTTAAGTCACGGGAATGAGAAATCGGGTACGGTGTTAGTTTTTTTTGGGGTTTTTGTTGGTTATTGACGTCGCTTATTTGTAGGCGTGGCATGACATACATATATAGGCGTGTGGTAGGTTATAGGTCATCGGATGGGTTATGTGGGAATGGTTGGGGAGGGGGCATTGGGCCAGGGGAAAGTGGCGAAAGGACACTTTTAAGGCATGCAATTGCTCAACTTTCGGCGAGGGGACGATTGTGGGCGTGGCATTGCATGCACGGACTTGAAAGTTGTCTCAGCTTGTAGATCAGAGGATTGGGTAAGGGGTTGGGGGGGTGGGGAAGGGGCATTGAGTGAGAGGAAAGTGCCGAAAAGACGCTTTGAAAGGCTTTTTTTGTTACTTTAAGTCACGGGAATGAGAAATCGGGTACGGTGTTAGTTTTTTTGGGGTTTTTGTTGGTTATTGACGTCGCTTATTTGTAGGCGTGGCATGACATACATATATAGGCGTGTGGTAGGTTATAGGTCATCGGATGGGTTATGTGGGAATGGTTGGGGAGGGGGCATTGGGCCAGGGGAAAGTGGCGAAAGGACACTTTTAAGGCATGCAATTGCTCAACTTTCGGCGAGGGGACGATTGTGGGCGTGGCATTGCATGCACGGACTTGAAACTTGTCTCACACTCACACTTATTGATTGTCCAAGTGATGTTGAAAGGAAGATACAGAACACTTCCTCTGCCACTGCTCTGCAACACTGAGGTTGAAACTGAATATACTGGGATTCTCAACGATACCGGATCTAACACACCTCCCCATTATCCCAATACCGACATCCGCTCTCAACGCAAAATTTCCACATCACACACCACTATTCCTAACAATTCGACAAACGAGGGGAACACAACGAGCTTTTGGAGACCTTAATAAAGAGCACAAGATCATCTTATAAAACCAATCAAATAGCAACAAAAGCAAAAAAGATCCAAGGAAGAAGGGAAGAATGCTAAAGAAAAAACAAGTAGCCACGAGAAAAAGCAGAACGAAGAAGACAGGAAAGTCAAAGTGCAATGTGAGGGGAATAAAGGAAAAGGAACTAGAAATTATTGAATGAACAGAATTAATGTGGATTTTAGCACTGACACAAACAAATAAAAGAGGTGAAAAATGTAATAAATGAGATAATGGATACCTTATGATATACAGAGGGGTAGTAGAAAGCACTAATCCAAGAGCAGGAGTAGCTTGCGAGGTGAAAAATAATAAAATAAATGATATCAGAGAGTTATAAGTAGTAAGCGAAAAAATACTAGAGGTGGAATTAGGAAAATGCGGAGAAACCAAAACAATAGTCGTAGCATACGGACCGAACGAGGACGAAAAGAAGGAAGAAAAAGATAAATTATGGGACAGAAGTATGCGACAGGAAAAAAGGGAAGATAATCATAGCCAGCGATTTAAGTTCTAGAAGGGGAAATGAAAAGAAAAAAGGAAAGGAGTCATAGGAATACATGGAGAAATGACTCTAAACACCAACGGAAGGAGATTGCTGGATTTCTTCCTAATAAATTATCTATTGATCGCAAACTCTCTCTTTTCACATAAAGACATACATAAATACACTAGTGAAATTCTAAGTAAATCCATTACAGATTACGCGTATATTATAGTAGAAAAACATAATAAAGGGAAGCTAGTAGACACAGGAATTAAAAGAGGGGTGGAAATCGGTAGCGATCATCATTCCCTAGAAGAAGTGCTTAAGGACAGATGAGCGAGTTTACAAATAACGAAGAAAAGGGAAGAAGAAAATGAAAAATAAAAATCATACCTTACACCCCACGAAAGGCGACATAAAGGAAATAAATATGTAGATATAATAGAGGTGAGAGAAAAGACATGAGAGAGACGATTATTATGCCGATGATTGGTTAAACATAGCCAGGAAAAATATATAGGGTAAAGAAGAAAAGGCAAGAGGAAGAGTATGAAAAAACAAGATCGGAGAAAGAGAAGGTTATAGGCCATCGTATGCGCCTATGCGGTATATGGGAATGGTTAAGGTGAGGGCATTGGGCCGGGGGAGAATGGCGAAAGGTGACTTGGAAGCATTGAATTTAATTACCTTCGGCGAGGGGACGATTGTGGGCGTGGCATTGCATACACGGACTTGAAAGTTGTCTCAGCTTGTAGATCAGAGGATTGGGTAAGGGGTTGGGGGGTGGGGAAGGGGCATTGAGTGAGAGGAAAGTGCCGAAAAGACGCTTTGAAAGGCTTTTTTTGTTACTTTAAGTCACGGGAATGAGAAATCGGGTACGGTGTTAGTTTTTTTGGGGTTTTTGTTGGTTATTGACGTCGCTTATTTGTAGGCGTGGCATGACATACATATATAGGCGTGTGGTAGGTTATAGGTCATCGGATGGGTTATGTGGGAATGGTTGGGGAGGGGGCATTGGGCCAGGGGAAAGTGGCGAAAGGACACTTTTAAGGCATGCAATTGCTCAACTTTCGGCGAGGGGACGATTGTGGGCGTGGCATTGCATGCACGGACTTGAAAGTTGTCTCAGCTTGTAGATCAGAGGATTGGGTAAGGGGTTGGGGGGTGGGGAAGGGGCATTGAGTGAGAGGAAAGTGCCGAAAAGACGCTTTGAAAGGCTTTTTTTGTTACTTTAAGTCACGGGAATGAGAAATCGGGTACGGTGTTAGTTTTTTTGGGGTTTTTGTTGGTTATTGACGTCGCTTATTTGTAGGCGTGGCATGACATACATATATAGGCGTGTGGTAGGTTATAGGTCATCGGATGGGTTATGTGGGAATGGTTGGGGAGGGGGCATTGGGCCAGGGGAAAGTGGCGAAAGGACACTTTTAAGGCATGCAATTGCTCAACTTTCGGCGAGGGGACGATTGTGGGCGTGGCATTGCATGCACGGACTTGAAAGTTGTCTCAGCTTGTAGATCAGAGGATTGGGTAAGGGGTTGGGGGGGTGGGGAAGGGGCATTGAGTGAGAGGAAAGTGCCGAAAAGACGCTTTGAAAGGCTTTTTTTGTTACTTTAAGTCACGGGAATGAGAAATCGGGTACGGTGTTAGTTTTTTTGGGGTTTTTGTTGGTTATTGACGTCGCTTATTTGTAGGCGTGGCATGACATACATATATAGGCGTGTGGTAGGTTATAGGTCATCGGATGGGTTATGTGGGAATGGTTGGGGAGGGGGCATTGGGCCAGGGGAAAGTGGCGAAAGGACACTTTTAAGGCATGCAATTGCTCAACTTTCGGCGAGGGGACGATTGTGGGCGTGGCATTGCATGCACGGACTTGAAAGTTGTCTCAGCTTGTAGATCAGAGGATTGGGTAAGGGGTTGGGGGGTGGGGAAGGGGCATTGAGTGAGAGGAAAGTGCCGAAAAGACGCTTTGAAAGGCTTTTTTTGTTACTTTAAGTCACGGGAATGAGAAATCGGGTACGGTGTTAGTTTTTTTTGGGGTTTTTGTTGGTTATTGACGTCGCTTATTTGTAGGCGTGGCATGACATACATATATAGGCGTGTGGTAGGTTATAGGTCATCGGATGGGTTATGTGGGAATGGTTGGGGAGGGGGCATTGGGCCAGGGGAAAGTGGCGAAAGGACACTTTTAAGGCATGCAATTGCTCAACTTTCGGCGAGGGGACGATTGTGGGCGTGGCATTGCATGCACGGACTTGAAACTTGTCTCACACTCACACTTATTGATTGTCCAAGTGATGTTGAAAGGAAGATACAGAACACTTCCTCTGCCACTGCTCTGCAACAGTGAGGTTAAAACTGAAGATACTGCGATTCTCAACGATACCGGATCTAACACACCTCCCCATTATCCCAATACCGACATCCGCTCTCAACGCAAAATTTCCACATCACACACCACTATTCCTAACAATTCGACAAACGAGGGGAGCACAACGAGCTTTTGGAGACCTAAATGAAGAGCACAAGTTCATCCTATAAAACCAATCAAATAGCAACAAAAGCAAAAAAGATCCAAGGAAGAAGGGAAGAATGCTAAAGAAAAAACAAGTAGCCACGAGAAAAAGCAGAACGAAGAAGACAGGAAATCAAAGTGCAATGTGAATATAATAAAGGAAAAGGAACTAGAAATTATTGAATGCTTAAACAGAATTAATGTGGACTTTAGCACTGACACAAACAAATAAAAGAGGTGAAAAATGTAATAAATGAGATAATGGATACCTTATGGTATACAGAGGGGTAGTAGAAATCATTAATCCAAGAGCAGGAGTAGCTTGCGAGGTGAAAAATAATAAAATAAATGATATCAGAGAGTTATAAGTAGTAAGCGAAAAAATACTAGAGGTGGAATTAGGAAAATGCGGAGAAACCAAAACAATAGTCGTAGCATACGGACCGAACGAGGACGAAAAGAAGGAAGAAAAAGATAAATTATGGGACAGAAGTATGCGACAGGAAAAAAGGGAAGATAATCATAGCCAGCGATTTAAGTTCTAGAAGGGGAAATGAAAAGAAAAAATGGGAAGGAGTCATAGGAATACATGGAGAAATGACTCTAAACACCAACGGAAGGAGATTGCTGGATTTCTTCCTAATAAATTATCTATTGATCGCAAACTCTCTCTTTTCACATAAAGACATACATAAATACACTAGTGAAATTCTAAGTAAATCCATTACAGATTACGCGTATATTAGAAAAACATAATAAAGGGGAGCTAGTAGGCATAGGAATTAAAATAGGGGTGGAAATCGGTAGCGATCATCATTCCCTAGAAGAAGTGCTTAAGGACAGATGAGCGAGTTTACAAATAACGAAGAAAAGGGAAGAAGAAAATGAAAAATAAAAATCATACCTTACACCCCACGAAAGGCGACATAAAGGAAATAAATATGTAGATATAATAGAGGTGAGAGAAAAGACATGAGAGAGACGATTATTATGCCGATGATTGGTTAAACATAGCCAGGAAAAATATATAGGGTAAAGAAGAAAAGGCAAGAGGAAGAGTATGAAAAAACAAGATCGGAGAAAGAGAAGGTTATAGGCCATCGTATGCGCCTATGCGGTATATGGGAATGGTTAAGGTGAGGGCATTGGGCCGGGGGAGAATGGCGAAAGGTGACTTGGAAGCATTGAATTTAATTACCTTCGGCGAGGGGACGATTGTGGGCGTGGCATTGCATACACGGACTTGAAAGTTGTCTCAGCTTGTAGATCAGAGGATTGGGTAAGGGGTTGGGGGGTGGGGAAGGGGCATTGAGTGAGAGGAAAGTGCCGAAAAGACGCTTTGAAAGGCTTTTTTTGTTACTTTAAGTCACGGGAATGAGAAATCGGGTACGGTGTTAGTTTTTTTGGGGTTTTTGTTGGTTATTGACGTCGCTTATTTGTAGGCGTGGCATGACATACATATATAGGCGTGTGGTAGGTTATAGGTCATCGGATGGGTTATGTGGGAATGGTTGGGGAGGGGGCATTGGGCCAGGGGAAAGTGGCGAAAGGACACTTTTAAGGCATGCAATTGCTCAACTTTCGGCGAGGGGACGATTGTGGGCGTGGCATTGCATGCACGGACTTGAAAGTTGTCTCAGCTTGTAGATCAGAGGATTGGGTAAGGGGTTGGGGGGTGGGGAAGGGGCATTGAGTGAGAGGAAAGTGCCGAAAAGACGCTTTGAAAGGCTTTTTTTGTTACTTTAAGTCACGGGAATGAGAAATCGGGTACGGTGTTAGTTTTTTTGGGGTTTTTGTTGGTTATTGACGTCGCTTATTTGTAGGCGTGGCATGACATACATATATAGGCGTGTGGTAGGTTATAGGTCATCGGATGGGTTATGTGGGAATGGTTGGGGAGGGGGCATTGGGCCAGGGGAAAGTGGCGAAAGGACACTTTTAAGGCATGCAATTGCTCAACTTTCGGCGAGGGGACGATTGTGGGCGTGGCATTGCATGCACGGACTTGAAAGTTGTCTCAGCTTGTAGATCAGAGGATTGGGTAAGGGGTTGGGGGTGGGGAACGGGCATTGAGTGAGAGGAAAGTGCCGAAAAGACGCTTTGAAAGGCTTTTTTTGTTACTTTAAGTCACGGGAATGAGAAATCGGGTACGGTGTTAGTTTTTTTGGGGTTTTTGTTGGTTATTGACGTCGCTTATTTGTAGGCGTGGCATGACATACATATATAGGCGTGTGGTAGGTTATAGGTCATCGGATGGGTTATGTGGGAATGGTTGGGGAGGGGGCATTGGGCCAGGGGAAAGTGGCGAAAGGACACTTTTAAGGCATGCAATTGCTCAACTTTCGGCGAGGGGACGATTGTGGGCGTGGCATTGCATGCACGGACTTGAAAGTTGTCTCAGCTTGTAGATCAGAGGATTGGGTAAGGGGTTGGGGGGTGGGGAAGGGGCATTGAGTGAGAGGAAAGTGCCGAAAAGACGCTTTGAAAGGCTTTTTTTGTTACTTTAAGTCACGGGAATGAGAAATCGGGTACGGTGTTAGTTTTTTTGGGGTTTTTGTTGGTTATTGACGTCGCTTATTTGTAGGCGTGGCATGACATACATATATAGGCGTGTGGTAGGTTATAGGTCATCGGATGGGTTATGTGGGAATGGTTGGGGAGGGGGCATTGGGCCAGGGGAAAGTGGCGAAAGGACACTTTTAAGGCATGCAATTGCTCAACTTTCGGCGAGGGGACGATTGTGGGCGTGGCATTGCATGCACGGACTTGAAAGTTGTCTCAGCTTGTAGATCAGAGGATTGGGTAAGGGGTTGGGGGGTGGGGAAGGGGCATTGAGTGAGAGGAAAGTGCCGAAAAGACGCTTTGAAAGGCTTTTTTTGTTACTTTAAGTCACGGGAATGAGAAATCGGGTACGGTGTTAGTTTTTTTGGGGTTTTTGTTGGTTATTGACGTCGCTTATTTGTAGGCGTGGCATGACATACATATATAGGCGTGTGGTAGGTTATAGGTCATCGGATGGGTTATGTGGGAATGGTTGGGGAGGGGGCATTGGGCCAGGGGAAAGTGGCGAAAGGACACTTTTAAGGCATGCAATTGCTCAACTTTCGGCGAGGGGACGATTGTGGGCGTGGCATTGCATGCACGGACTTGAAAGTTGTCTCAGCTTGTAGATCAGAGGATTGGGTAAGGGGTTGGGGGGTGGGGAAGGGGCATTGAGTGAGAGGAAAGTGCCGAAAAGACGCTTTGAAAGGCTTTTTTTGTTACTTTAAGTCACGGGAATGAGAAATCGGGTACGGTGTTAGTTTTTTTGGGGTTTTTGTTGGTTATTGACGTCGCTTATTTGTAGGCGTGGCATGACATACATATATAGGCGTGTGGTAGGTTATAGGTCATCGGATGGGTTATGTGGGAATGGTTGGGGAGGGGGCATTGGGCCAGGGGAAAGTGGCGAAAGGACACTTTTAAGGCATGCAATTGCTCAACTTTCGGCGAGGGGACGATTGTGGGCGTGGCATTGCATGCACGGACTTGAAACTTGTCTCACACTCACACTTATTGATTGTCCAAGTGATGTTGAAAGGAAGATACAGAACACTTCCTCTGCCACTGCTCTGCAACACTGAGGTTGAAACTGAATATACTGGGATTCTCAACGATACCGGATCTAACACACCTCCCCATTATCCCAATACCGACATCCGCTCTCAACGCAAAATTTCCACATCACACACCACTATTCCTAACAATTCGACAAACGAGGGGAACACAACGAGCTTTTGGAGACGTTAATAAAGAGCACAAGTTCATCTTATAAAACCAATCAAATAGCAACAAAAGCAAAAAAGATCCAAGGAAGAAGGGAAGAATGCTAAAGAAAAAACAAGTAGCCACGAGAAAAAGCAGAACGAAGAAGACAGGAAATCAAAGTGCAATGTGAATATAATAAAGGAAAAGGAACTAGAAATTATTGAATGCTTAAACAGAATTAATGTGGACTTTAGCACTGACACAAACAAATAAAAGAGGTGAAAAATGTAATAAATGAGATAATGGATACCTTATGGTATACAGAGGGGTAGTAGAAATCATTAATCCAAGAGCAGGAGTAGCTTGCGAGGTGAAAAATAATAAAATAAATGATATCAGAGAGTTATAAGTAGTAAGCGAAAAAATACTAGAGGTGGAATTAGGAAAATGCGGAGAAACCAAAACAATAGTCGTAGCATACGGACCGAACGAGGACGAAAAGAAGGAAGAAAAAGATAAATTATGGGACAGAAGTATGCGACAGGAAAAAAGGGAAGATAATCATAGCCAGCGATTTAAGTTCTAGAAGGGGAAATGAAAAGAAAAAATGGGAAGGAGTCATAGGAATACATGGAGAAATGACTCTAAACACCAACGGAAGGAGATTGCTGGATTTCTTCCTAATAAATTATCTATTGATCGCAAACTCTCTCTTTTCACATAAAGACATACATAAATACACTAGTGAAATTCTAAGTAAATCCATTACAGATTACGCGTATATTAGAAAAACATAATAAAGGGGAGCTAGTAGGCATAGGAATTAAAATAGGGGTGGAAATCGGTAGCGATCATCATTCCCTAGAAGAAGTGCTTAAGGACAGATGAGCGAGTTTACAAATAACGAAGAAAAGGGAAGAAGAAAATGAAAAATAAAAATCATAGCTTACACCCCACGAAAGGCGACATAAAGGAAATAAATATGTAGATATAATAGAGGTGAGAGAAAAGACATGAGAGAGACGATTATTATGCCGATGATTGGTTAAACATAGCCAGGAAAAATATATAGGGTAAAGAAGAAAAGGCAAGAGGAAGAGTATGAAAAAACAAGATCGGAGAAAGAGAAGGTTATAGGCCATCGTATGCGCCTATGCGGTATATGGGAATGGTTAAGGTGAGGGCATTGGGCCGGGGGAGAATGGCGAAAGGTGACTTGGAAGCATTGAATTTAATTACCTTCGGCGAGGGGACGATTGTGGGCGTGGCATTGCATACACGGACTTGAAAGTTGTCTCAGCTTGTAGATCAGAGGATTGGGTAAGGGGTTGGGGGGTGGGGAAGGGGCATTGAGTGAGAGGAAAGTGCCGAAAAGACGCTTTGAAAGGCTTTTTTTGTTACTTTAAGTCACGGGAATGAGAAATCGGGTACGGTGTTAGTTTTTTTGGGGTTTTTGTTGGTTATTGACGTCGCTTATTTGTAGGCGTGGCATGACATACATATATAGGCGTGTGGTAGGTTATAGGTCATCGGATGGGTTATGTGGGAATGGTTGGGGAGGGGGCATTGGGCCAGGGGAAAGAGGCGAAAGGACACTTTTAAGGCATGCAATTGCTCAACTTTCGGCGAGGGGACGATTGTGGACGTGGCATTGCATGCACGGACTTGAAAGTTGTCTCAGCTTGTAGATCAGAGGATTGGGTAAGGGGTTGGGGGGTGGGGAAGGGGCATTGAGTGAGAGGAAAGTGCCGAAAAGACGCTTTGAAAGGCTTTTTTTGTTACTTTAAGTCACGGGAATGAGAAATCGGGTACGGTGTTAGTTTTTTTGGGGTTTTTGTTGGTTATTGACGTCGCTTATTTGTAGGCGTGGCATGACATACATATATAGGCGTGTGGTAGGTTATAGGTCATCGGATGGGTTATGTGGGAATGGTTGGGGAGGGGGCATTGGGCCAGGGGAAAGTGGCGAAAGGACACTTTTAAGGCATGCAATTGCTCAACTTTCGGCGAGGGGACGATTGTGGGCGTGGCATTGCATGCACGGACTTGAAAGTTGTCTCAGCTTGTAGATCAGAGGATTGGGTAAGGGGTTGGGGGGTGGGGAAGGGGCATTGAGTGAGAGGAAAGTGCCGAAAAGACGCTTTGAAAGGCTTTTTTTGTTACTTTAAGTCACGGGAATGAGAAATCGGGTACGGTGTTAGTTTTTTTGGGGTTTTTGTTGGTTATTGACGTCGCTTATTTGTAGGCGTGGCATGACATACATATATAGGCGTGTGGTAGGTTATAGGTCATCGGATGGGTTATGTGGGAATGGTTGGGGAGGGGGCATTGGGCCAGGGGAAAGTGGCGAAAGGACACTTTTAAGGCATGCAATTGCTCAACTTTCGGCGAGGGGACGATTGTGGGCGTGGCATTGCATGCACGGACTTGAAAGTTGTCTCAGCTTGTAGATCAGAGGATTGGGTAAGGGGTTGGGGGGTGGGGAAGGGGCATTGAGTGAGAGGAAAGTGCCGAAAAGACGCTTTGAAAGGCTTTTTTTGTTACTTTAAGTCACGGGAATGAGAAATCGGGTACGGTGTTAGTTTTTTTGGGGTTTTTGTTGGTTATTGACGTCGCTTATTTGTAGGCGTGGCATGACATACATATATAGGCGTGTGGTAGGTTATAGGTCATCGGATGGGTTATGTGGGAATGGTTGGGGAGGGGGCATTGGGCCAGGGGAAAGTGGCGAAAGGACACTTTTAAGGCATGCAATTGCTCAACTTTCGGCGAGGGGACGATTGTGGGCGTGGCATTGCATGCACGGACTTGAAAGTTGTCTCAGCTTGTAGATCAGAGGATTGGGTAAGGGGTTGGGGGTGGGGAAGGGGCATTGAGTGAGAGGAAAGTGCCGAAAAGACGCTTTGAAAGGCTTTTTTTGTTACTTTAAGTCACGGGAATGAGAAATCGGGTACGGTGTTAGTTTTTTTGGGGTTTTTGTTGGTTATTGACGTCGCTTATTTGTAGGCGTGGCATGACATACATATATAGGCGTGTGGTAGGTTATAGGTCATCGGATGGGTTATGTGGGAATGGTTGGGGAGGGGGCATTGGGCCAGGGGAAAGTGGCGAAAGGACACTTTTAAGGCATGCAATTGCTCAACTTTCGGCGAGGGGACGATTGTGGGCGTGGCATTGCATGCACGGACTTGAAAGTTGTCTCAGCTTGTAGATCAGAGGATTGGGTAAGGGGTTGGGGGGTGGGGAAGGGGCATTGAGTGAGAGGAAAGTGCCGAAAAGACGCTTTGAAAGGCTTTTTTTGTTACTTTAAGTCACGGGAATGAGAAATCGGGTACGGTGTTAGTTTTTTTGGGGTTTTTGTTGGTTATTGACGTCGCTTATTTGTAGGCGTGGCATGACATACATATATAGGCGTGTGGTAGGTTATAGGTCATCGGATGGGTTATGTGGGAATGGTTGGGGAGGGGGCATTGGGCCAGGGGAAAGTGGCGAAAGGACACTTTTAAGGCATGCAATTGCTCAACTTTCGGCGAGGGGACGATTGTGGGCGTGGCATTGCATGCACGGACTTGAAAGTTGTCTCAGCTTGTAGATCAGAGGATTGGGTAAGGGGTTGGGGGGTGGGGAAGGGGCATTGAGTGAGAGGAAAGTGCCGAAAAGACGCTTTGAAAGGCTTTTTTTGTTACTTTAAGTCACGGGAATGAGAAATCGGGTACGGTGTTAGTTTTTTTGGGGTTTTTGTTGGTTATTGACGTCGCTTATTTGTAGGCGTGGCATGACATACATATATAGGCGTGTGGTAGGTTATAGGTCATCGGATGGGTTATGTGGGAATGGTTGGGGAGGGGGCATTGGGCCAGGGGAAAGTGGCGAAAGGACACTTTTAAGGCATGCAATTGCTCAACTTTCGGCGAGGGGACGATTGTGGGCGTGGCATTGCATGCACGGACTTGAAAGTTGTCTCAGCTTGTAGATCAGAGGATTGGGTAAGGGGTTGGGGGGTGGGGAAGGGGCATTGAGTGAGAGGAAAGTGCCGAAAAGACGCTTTGAAAGGCTTTTTTTGTTACTTTAAGTCACGGGAATGAGAAATCGGGTACGGTGTTAGTTTTTTTGGGGTTTTTGTTGGTTATTGACGTCGCTTATTTGTAGGCGTGGCATGACATACATATATAGGCGTGTGGTAGGTTATAGGTCATCGGATGGGTTATGTGGGAATGGTTGGGGAGGGGGCATTGGGCCAGGGGAAAGTGGCGAAAGGACACTTTTAAGGCATGCAATTGCTCAACTTTCGGCGAGGGGACGATTGTGGGCGTGGCATTGCATGCACGGACTTGAAAGTTGTCTCAGCTTGTAGATCAGAGGATTGGGTAAGGGGTTGGGGGGTGGGGAAGGGGCATTGAGTGAGAGGAAAGTGCCGAAAAGACGCTTTGAAAGGCTTTTTTTGTTACTTTAAGTCACGGGAATGAGAAATCGGGTACGGTGTTAGTTTTTTTGGGGTTTTTGTTGGTTATTGACGTCGCTTATTTGTAGGCGTGGCATGACATACATATATAGGCGTGTGGTAGGTTATAGGTCATCGGATGGGTTATGTGGGAATGGTTGGGGAGGGGGCATTGGGCCAGGGGAAAGTGGCGAAAGGACACTTTTAAGGCATGCAATTGCTCAACTTTCGGCGAGGGGACGATTGTGGGCGTGGCATTGCATGCACGGACTTGAAAGTTGTCTCAGCTTGTAGATCAGAGGATTGGGTAAGGGGTTGGGGGGTGGGGAAGGGGCATTGAGTGAGAGGAAAGTGCCGAAAAGACGCTTTGAAAGGCTTTTTTTGTTACTTTAAGTCACGGGAATGAGAAATCGGGTACGGTGTTAGTTTTTTTGGGGTTTTTGTTGGTTATTGACGTCGCTTATTTGTAGGCGTGGCATGACATACATATATAGGCGTGTGGTAGGTTATAGGTCATCGGATGGGTTATGTGGGAATGGTTGGGGAGGGGGCATTGGGCCAGGGGAAAGTGGCGAAAGGACACTTTTAAGGCATGCAATTGCTCAACTTTCGGCGAGGGGACGATTGTGGGCGTGGCATTGCATGCACGGACTTGAAACTTGTCTCACACTCACACTTATTGATTGTCCAAGTGATGTTGAAAGGAAGATACAGAACACTTCCTCTGCCACTGCTCTGCAACAGTGAGGTTAAAACTGAAGATACTGCGATTCTCAACGATACCGGATCTAACACACCTCCCCATTATCCCAATACCGACATCCGCTCTCAACGCAAAATTTCCACATCACACACCACTATTCCTAACAATTCGACAAACGAGGGGAACACAACGAGCTTTTGGAGACCTTAATAAAGAGCACAAGTTCATCTTATAAAACCAATCAAATAGCAACAAAAGCAAAAAAGATCCAAGGAAGAAGGGAAGAATGCTAAAGAAAAAACAAGTAGCCACGAGAAAAAGCAGAACGAAGAAGACAGGAAATCAAAGTGCAATGTGAATATAATAAAGGAAAAGGAACTAGAAATTATTGAATGCTTAAACAGAATTAATGTGGACTTTAGCACTGACACAAACAAATAAAAGAGGTGAAAAATGTAATAAATGAGATAATGGATACCTTATGGTATACAGAGGGGTAGTAGAAATCATTAATCCAAGAGCAGGAGTAGCTTGCGAGGTGAAAAATAATAAAATAAATGATATCAGAGAGTTATAAGTAGTAAGCGAAAAAATACTAGAGGTGGAATTAGGAAAATGCGGAGAAACCAAAACAATAGTCGTAGCATACGGACCGAACGAGGACGAAAAGAAGGAAGAAAAAGATAAATTATGGGACAGAAGTATGCGACAGGAAAAAAGGGAAGATAATCATAGCCAGCGATTTAAGTTCTAGAAGGGGAAATGAAAAGAAAAAAGGAAAGGAGTCATAGGAATACATGGAGAAATGACTCTAAACACCAACGGAAGGAGATTGCTGGATTTCTTCCTAATAAATTACCTACTGATCGCAAACTCTCTCTTTTCACATAAAGACATACATAAATACACTAGTGAAATTGTAAGTAGAAACGAGAAATCCATTATAGATTAGTCGTATATTATAGTAGAAAAACATAATAAAGGGGAGCTAGTAGACACAGGAATTAAAATAGGGGTGGAAATCGGTAGCGATCATCATTCCCTAGAAGTAGTGCTAAAGGACAGACGAGCGAGTTTACAAATAACGAAGAAAAGGGAACAAGAAAATGAAAAATAAAAATCATAGCTTACACCCAACGAAAGGCGACATAAAGGAAATAAATATATAGATATAATAGAGGTGAAAGAAAAGACATGAGTGAGACGATTATTATGCTGATGATTGGTTAAACATAGCCAGGAGAAATATATAGAGTAAAGAAGAAAAGGCAAAAGGAAGTGTATGAAAAAACAAGATCGGAGAAAGAGAAGGTTATAGGCCATCGTATGCGCCTATGCGGTATATGGGAATGGTTAAGGTGAGGGCATTGGGCCGGGGGAGAATGGCGAAAGGTGACTTGGAAGCATTGAATTAGCTTACCTTCGGCGAGGGGACGATTGTGGGCGTGGCATTGCATGCACGGACTTGAAAGTTGTCTCAGCTTGTAGATCAGAGGATTGGGTAAGGGGTTGGGGGGTGGGGAAGGGGCATTGAGTGAGAGGAAAGTGCCGAAAAGACGCTTTGAAAGGCTTTTTTTGTTACTTTAAGTCACGGGAATGAGAAATCGGGTACGGTGTTAGTTTTTTTGGGGTTTTTGTTGGTTATTGACGTCGCTTATTTGTAGGCGTGGCATGACATACATATATAGGCGTGTGGTAGGTTATAGGTCATCGGATGGGTTATGTGGGAATGGTTGGGGAGGGGGCATTGGGCCAGGGGAAAGTGGCGAAAGGACACTTTTAAGGCATGCAATTGCTCAACTTTCGGCGAGGGGACGATTGTGGGCGTGGCATTGCATGCACGGACTTGAAAGTTGTCTCAGCTTGTAGATCAGAGGATTGGGTAAGGGGTTGGGGGGTGGGGAAGGGGCATTGAGTGAGAGGAAAGTGCCGAAAAGACGCTTTGAAAGGCTTTTTTTGTTACTTTAAGTCACGGGAATGAGAAATCGGGTACGGTGTTAGTTTTTTTGGGGTTTTTGTTGGTTATTGACGTCGCTTATTTGTAGGCGTGGCATGACATACATATATAGGCGTGTGGTAGGTTATAGGTCATCGGATGGGTTATGTGGGAATGGTTGGGGAGGGGGCATTGGGCCAGGGGAAAGTGGCGAAAGGACACTTTTAAGGCATGCAATTGCTCAACTTTCGGCGAGGGGACGATTGTGGGCGTGGCATTGCATGCACGGACTTGAAAGTTGTCTCAGCTTGTAGATCAGAGGATTGGGTAAGGGGTTGGGGGGTGGGGAAGGGGCATTGAGTGAGAGGAAAGTGCCGAAAAGACGCTTTGAAAGGCTTTTTTTGTTACTTTAAGTCACGGGAATGAGAAATCGGGTACGGTGTTAGTTTTTTTGGGGTTTTTGTTGGTTATTGACGTCGCTTATTTGTAGGCGTGGCATGACATACATATATAGGCGTGTGGTAGGTTATAGGTCATCGGATGGGTTATGTGGGAATGGTTGGGGAGGGGGCATTGGGCCAGGGGAAAGTGGCGAAAGGACACTTTTAAGGCATGCAATTGCTCAACTTTCGGCGAGGGGACGATTGTGGGCGTGGCATTGCATGCACGGACTTGAAAGTTGTCTCAGCTTGTAGATCAGAGGATTGGGTAAGGGGTTGGGGGGTGGGGAAGGGGCATTGAGTGAGAGGAAAGTGCCGAAAAGACGCTTTGAAAGGCTTTTTTTGTTACTTTAAGTCACGGGAATGAGAAATCGGGTACGGTGTTAGTTTTTTTGGGGTTTTTGTTGGTTATTGACGTCGCTTATTTGTAGGCGTGGCATGACATACATATATAGGCGTGTGGTAGGTTATAGGTCATCGGATGGGTTATGTGGGAATGGTTGGGGAGGGGGCATTGGGCCAGGGGAAAGTGGCGAAAGGACACTTTTAAGGCATGCAATTGCTCAACTTTCGGCGAGGGGACGATTGTGGGCGTGGCATTGCATGCACGGACTTGAAAGTTGTCTCAGCTTGTAGATCAGAGGATTGGGTAAGGGGTTGGGGGGTGGGGAAGGGGCATTGAGTGAGAGGAAAGTGCCGAAAAGACGCTTTGAAAGGCTTTTTTTGTTACTTTAAGTCACGGGAATGAGAAATCGGGTACGGTGTTAGTTTTTTTGGGGTTTTTGTTGGTTATTGACGTCGCTTATTTGTAGGCGTGGCATGACATACATATATAGGCGTGTGGTAGGTTATAGGTCATCGGATGGGTTATGTGGGAATGGTTGGGGAGGGGGCATTGGGCCAGGGGAAAGTGGCGAAAGGACACTTTTAAGGCATGCAATTGCTCAACTTTCGGCGAGGGGACGATTGTGGGCGTGGCATTGCATGCACGGACTTGAAAGTTGTCTCAGCTTGTAGATCAGAGGATTGGGTAAGGGGTTGGGGGGTGGGGAAGGGGCATTGAGTGAGAGGAAAGTGCCGAAAAGACGCTTTGAAAGGCTTTTTTTGTTACTTTAAGTCACGGGAATGAGAAATCGGGTACGGTGTTAGTTTTTTTGGGGTTTTTGTTGGTTATTGACGTCGCTTATTTGTAGGCGTGGCATGACATACATATATAGGCGTGTGGTAGGTTATAGGTCATCGGATGGGTTATGTGGGAATGGTTGGGGAGGGGGCATTGGGCCAGGGGAAAGTGGCGAAAGGACACTTTTAAGGCATGCAATTGCTCAACTTTCGGCGAGGGGACGATTGTGGGCGTGGCATTGCATGCACGGACTTGAAAGTTGTCTCAGCTTGTAGATCAGAGGATTGGGTAAGGGGTTGGGGGGTGGGGAAGGGGCATTGAGTGAGAGGAAAGTGCCGAAAAGACGCTTTGAAAGGCTTTTTTTGTTGCTTTAAGTCACGGGAATGAGAAATCGGGTACGGTGTTAGTTTTTTTGGGGTTTTTGTTGGTTATTGACGTCGCTTATTTGTAGGCGTGGCATGACATACATATATAGGCGTGTGGTAGGTTATAGGTCATCGGATGGGTTATGTGGGAATGGTTGGGGAGGGGGCATTGGGCCAGGGGAAAGTGGCGAAAGGACACTTTTAAGGCATGCAATTGCTCAACTTTCGGCGAGGGGACGATTGTGGGCGTGGCATTGCATGCACGGACTTGAAAGTTGTCTCAGCTTGTAGATCAGAGGATTGGGTAAGGGGTTGGGGGGTGGGGAAGGGGCATTGAGTGAGAGGAAAGTGCCGAAAAGACGCTTTGAAAGGCTTTTTTTGTTACTTTAAGTCACGGGAATGAGAAATCGGGTACGGTGTTAGTTTTTTTGGGGTTTTTGTTGGTTATTGACGTCGCTTATTTGTAGGCGTGGCATGACATACATATATAGGCGTGTGGTAGGTTATAGGTCATCGGATGGGTTATGTGGGAATGGTTGGGGAGGGGGCATTGGGCCAGGGGAAAGTGGCGAAAGGACACTTTTAAGGCATGCAATTGCTCAACTTTCGGCGAGGGGACGATTGTGGGCGTGGCATTGCATGCACGGACTTGAAAGTTGTCTCAGCTTGTAGATCAGAGGATTGGGTAAGGGGTTGGGGGGTGGGGAAGGGGCATTGAGTGAGAGGAAAGTGCCGAAAAGACGCTTTGAAAGGCTTTTTTTGTTACTTTAAGTCACGGGAATGAGAAATCGGGTACGGTGTTAGTTTTTTTGGGGTTTTTGTTGGTTATTGACGTCGCTTATTTGTAGGCGTGGCATGACATACATATATAGGCGTGTGGTAGGTTATAGGTCATCGGATGGGTTATGTGGGAATGGTTGGGGAGGGGGCATTGGGCCAGGGGAAAGTGGCGAAAGGACACTTTTAAGGCATGCAATTGCTCAACTTTCGGCGAGGGGACGATTGTGGGCGTGGCATTGCATGCACGGACTTGAAAGTTGTCTCAGCTTGTAGATCAGAGGATTGGGTAAGGGGTTGGGGGGTGGGGAAGGGGCATTGAGTGAGAGGAAAGTGCCGAAAAGACGCTTTGAAAGGCTTTTTTTGTTACTTTAAGTCACGGGAATGAGAAATCGGGTACGGTGTTAGTTTTTTTGGGGTTTTTGTTGGTTATTGACGTCGCTTATTTGTAGGCGTGGCATGACATACATATATAGGCGTGTGGTAGGTTATAGGTCATCGGATGGGTTATGTGGGAATGGTTGGGGAGGGGGCATTGGGCCAGGGGAAAGTGGCGAAAGGACACTTTTAAGGCATGCAATTGCTCAACTTTCGGCGAGGGGACGATTGTGGGCGTGGCATTGCATGCACGGACTTGAAAGTTGTCTCACACTCACACTTATTGATTGTCCAAGTGATGTTGAAAGGAAGATACAGAACACTTCCTCTGCCACTGCTCTGCAACACTGAGGTTGAAACTGAATATACTGGGATTCTCAACGATACCGGATCTAACACACCTCCCCATTATCCCAATACCGACATCCGCTCTCAACGCAAAATTTCCACATCACACACCACTATTCCTAACAATTCGACAAACGAGGGGAGCACAACGAGCTTTTGGAGACCTAAATGAAGAGCACAAGTTCATCCTATAAAACCAATCAAATAGCAACAAAAGCAAAAAAGATCCAAGGAAGAAGGGAAGAATGCTAAAGAAAAAACAAGTAGCCACGAGAAAAAGCAGAACGAAGAAGACAGGAAAGTCAAAGTGCAATGTGAGGGGAATAAAGGAAAAGGAACTAGAAATTATTGAATGCTTAAACAGAATTAATGTGGACTTTAGCACTGACACAAACAAATAAAAGAGGTGAAAAATGTAATAAATGAGATAATGGATACCTTATGATATACAGAGGGGTAGTAGAAAGCACTAATCCAAGAGCAGGAGTAGCTTGCGAGGTGAAAAATAATAAAATAAATGATATCAGAGAGTTATAAGTAGTAAGCGAAAAAATACTAGAGGTGGAATTAGGAAAATGCGGAGAAACCAAAACAATAGTCGTAGCATACGGACCGAACGAGGACGAAAAGAAGGAAGAAAAAGATAAATTATGGGACAGAAGTATGCGACAGGAAAAAAGGGAAGATAATCATAGCCAGCGATTTAAGTTCTAGAAGGGGAAATGAAAAGAAAAAATGGGAAGGAGTCATAGGAATACATGGAGAAATGACTCTAAACACCAACGGAAGGAGATTACTGGATTTCTTCCTAATAAATTACCTATTGATCGCAAACTCTCTCTTTTCACATAAAGACATACATAAATACACTAGTGAAATTCTAAGTAAATCCATTACAGATTACGCGTATATTATAGTAGAAAAACATAATAAAGGGAAGCTAGTAGACACAGGAATTAAAAGAGGGGTGGAAATCGGTAGCGATCATCATTCCCTAGAAGTAGTGCTTAAGGACAGATGAGCGAGTTTACAAATAACGAAGAAAAGGGAAGAAGAAAATGAAAAATAAAAATCATAGCTTACACCCAACGAAAGGCGACATAAAGGAAATAAATATATAGATATAATAGAGGTGAAAGAAAAGACATGAGTGAGACGATTATGCTGATGATTGGTTAAACATAGCCAGGAGAAATATATAGAGTAAAGAAGAAAAGGCAAAAGGAAGTGTATGAAAAAACGAGATCGGAGAAAGAGAAGGTTATAGGCCATCGTATGCGCCTATGCGGTATATGGGAATGGTTAAGGTGAGGGCATTGGGCCGGGGGAGAATGGCGAAAGGTGACTTGGAAGCATTGAATTAGCTTACCTTCGGCGAGGGGACGATTGTGGGCGTGGCATTGCATGCACGGACTTGAAAGTTGTCTCAGCTTGTAGATCAGAGGATTGGGTAAGGGGTTGGGAGGTGGGGAAGGGGCATTGAGTGAGAGGAAAGTGCCGAAAAGACGCTTTGAAAGGCTTTTTTTGTTACTTTAAGTCACGGGAATGAGAAATCGGGTACGGTGTTAGTTTTTTTGGGGTTTTTGTTGGTTATTGACGTCGCTTATTTGTAGGCGTGGCATGACATACATATATAGGCGTGTGGTAGGTTATAGGTCATCGGATGGGTTATGTGGGAATGGTTGGGGAGGGGGCATTGGGCCAGGGGAAAGTGGCGAAAGGACACTTTTAAGGCATGCAATTGCTCAACTTTCGGCGAGGGGACGATTGTGGGCGTGGCATTGCATGCACGGACTTGAAAGTTGTCTCAGCTTGTAGATCAGAGGATTGGGTAAGGGGTTGGGGGGTGGGGAAGGGGCATTGAGTGAGAGGAAAGTGCCGAAAAGACGCTTTGAAAGGCTTTTTTTGTTACTTTAAGTCACGGGAATGAGAAATCGGGTACGGTGTTAGTTTTTTTGGGGTTTTTGTTGGTTATTGACGTCGCTTATTTGTAGGCGTGGCATGACATACATATATAGGCGTGTGGTAGGTTATAGGTCATCGGATGGGTTATGTGGGAATGGTTGGGGAGGGGGCATTGGGCCAGGGGAAAGTGGCGAAAGGACACTTTTAAGGCATGCAATTGCTCAACTTTCGGCGAGGGGACGATTGTGTGCGTGGCATTGCATGCACGGACTTGAAAGTTGTCTCAGCTTGTAGATCAGAGGATTGGGTAAGGGGTTGGGGGGTGGGGAAGGGGCATTGAGTGAGAGGAAAGTGCCGAAAAGACGCTTTGAAAGGCTTTTTTTGTTACTTTAAGTCACGGGAATGAGAAATCGGGTACGGTGTTAGTTTTTTTGGGGTTTTTGTTGGTTATTGACGTCGCTTATTTGTAGGCGTGGCATGACATACATATATAGGCGTGTGGTAGGTTATAGGTCATCGGATGGGTTATGTGGGAATGGTTGGGGAGGGGGCATTGGGCCAGGGGAAAGTGGCGAAAGGACACTTTTAAGGCATGCAATTGCTCAACTTTCGGCGAGGGGACGATTGTGGGCGTGGCATTGCATGCACGGACTTGAAAGTTGTCTCAGCTTGTAGATCAGAGGATTGGGTAAGGGGTTGGGGGGTGGGGAAGGGGCATTGAGTGAGAGGAAAGTGCCGAAAAGACGCTTTGAAAGGCTTTTTTTGTTACTTTAAGTCACGGGAATGAGAAATCGGGTACGGTGTTAGTTTTTTTGGGGTTTTTGTTGGTTATTGACGTCGCTTATTTGTAGGCGTGGCATGACATACATATATAGGCGTGTGGTAGGTTATAGGTCATCGGATGGGTTATGTGGGAATGGTTGGGGAGGGGGCATTGGGCCAGGGGAAAGTGGCGAAAGGACACTTTTAAGGCATGCAATTGCTCAACTTTCGGCGAGGGGACGATTGTGGGCGTGGCATTGCATGCACGGAATTGAAACTTGTCTCAGCTTGTAGATCAGAGGATTGGGTAAGGGGTTGGGGGGTGGGGAAGGGGCATTGAGTGAGAGGAAAGTGCCGAAAAGACGCTTTGAAAGGCTTTTTTTGTTACTTTAAGTCACGGGAATGAGAAATCGGGTACGGTGTTAGTTTTTTTGGGGTTTTTGTTGGTTATTGACGTCGCTTATTTGTAGGCGTGGCATGACATACATATATAGGCGTGTGGTAGGTTATAGGTCATCGGATGGGTTATGTGGGAATGGTTGGGGAGGGGGCATTGGGCCAGGGGAAAGTGGCGAAAGGACACTTTTAAGGCATGCAATTGCTCAACTTTCGGCGAGGGGACGATTGTGGGCGTGGCATTGCATGCACGGACTTGAAAGTTGTCTCAGCTTGTAGATCAGAGGATTGGGTAAGGGGTTGGGGGGTGGGGAAGGGGCATTGAGTGAGAGGAAAGTGCCGAAAAGACGCTTTGAAAGGCTTTTTTTGTTACTTTAAGTCACGGGAATGAGAAATCGGGTACGGTGTTAGTTTTTTTGGGGTTTTTGTTGGTTATTGACGTCGCTTATTTGTAGGCGTGGCATGACATACATATATAGGCGTGTGGTAGGTTATAGGTCATCGGATGGGTTATGTGGGAATGGTTGGGGAGGGGGCATTGGGCCAGGGGAAAGTGGCGAAAGGACACTTTTAAGGCATGCAATTGCTCAACTTTCGGCGAGGGGACGATTGTGGGCGTGGCATTGCATGCACGGACTTGAAAGTTGTCTCAGCTTGTAGATCAGAGGATTGGGTAAGGGGTTGGGGGGTGGGGAAGGGGCATTGAGTGAGAGGAAAGTGCCGAAAAGACGCTTTGAAAGGCTTTTTTTGTTACTTTAAGTCACGGGAATGAGAAATCGGGTACGGTGTTAGTTTTTTTGGGGTTTTTGTTGGTTATTGACGTCGCTTATTTGTAGGCGTGGCATGACATACATATATAGGCGTGTGGTAGGTTATAGGTCATCGGATGGGTTATGTGGGAATGGTTGGGGAGGGGGCATTGGGCCAGGGGAAAGTGGCGAAAGGACACTTTTAAGGCATGCAATTGCTCAACTTTCGGCGAGGGGACGATTGTGGGCGTGGCATTGCATGCACGGACTTGAAACTTGTCTCACACTCACACTTATTGATTGTCCAAGTGATGTTGAAAGGAAGATACAGAACACTTCCTCTGCCACTGCTCTGCAACACTGAGGTTAAAACTGAAGATACTACGATTCTCAACGATACCGGATCTAACACACCTCCCCATTATCCCAATACCGACATCCGCTCTCAACGCAAAATTTCCACATCACACACCACTATTCCTAACAATTCGACAAACGAGGGGAACACAACGAGCTTTTGGAGACCTAAATGAAGAGCACAAGTTCATCCTATAAAACCAATCAAATAGCAACAAAAGCAAAAAAGATCCAAGGAAGAAGGGAAGAATGCTAAAGAAAAAACAAGTAGCCACGAGAAAAAGCAGAACGAAGAAGACAGGAAAGTCAAAGTGCAATGTGAGGGGAATAAAGGAAAAGGAACTAGAAATTATTGAATGAACAGAATTAATGTGGATTTTAGCACTGACCCAAACAAATAAAAGAGGTGAAAAATGTAATAAATGAGATAATGGATACCTTATGATATACAGAGGGGTAGTAGAAAGCACTAATCCAAGAGCAGGAGTAGCTTGCGAGGTGAAAAATAATAAAATAAATGATATCAGAGAGTTATAAGTAGTAAGCGAAAAAATACTAGAGGTGGAATTAGGAAAATGCGGAGAAACCAAAACAATAGTCGTAGCATACGGACCGAACGAGGACGAAAAGAAGGAAGAAAAAGATAAATTATGGGACAGAAGTATGCGACAGGAAAAAAGGGAAGATAATCATAGCCAGCGATTTAAGTTCTAGAAGGGGAAATGAAAAGAAAAAAGGAAAGGAGTCATAGGAATACATGGAGAAACGACTCTAAACACCAACGGAAGCAGATTACTGGATTTCTTCCTAATAAATTACCTATTGATCGCAAACTCTCTCTTTTCACATAAAGACATACATAAATACACTAGTGAAATTCTAAGTAAATCCATTACAGATTACTCGTATATTATAGTAGAAAAACATAATAAAGGGGAGCTAGTAGACACAGGAATTAAAATAGGGGTGGAAATCGGTAGCGATCATCATTCCCTAGAAGTAGTGCTAAAGGACAGACGAGCGAGTTTACAAATAACGAAGAAAAGGGAACAAGAAAATGAAAAATAAAAATCATAGCTTACACCCAACGAAGGGCGACATAAAGGAAATAAATATGTAGATATAATAGAGGTGAGAGAAAAGACATGAGAGAGACGATTATTATGCCGATGATTGGTTAAACATAGCCAGGAGAAATATATAGAGTAAAGAAGAAAAGGCAAGAGGAAGAGTATGAAAAAACAAGATCGGAGAAAGAGAAGGTTATAGGCCATCGTATGCGCCTATGCGGTATATGGGAATGGTTAAGGTGAGGGCATTGGGCCGGGGGAGAATGGCGAAAGGTGACTTGGAAGCATTGAATTAGCTTACCTTCGGCGAGGGGACGATTGTGGGCGTGGCATTGCATGCACGGACTTGAAAGTTGTCTCAGCTTGTAGATCAGAGGATTGGGTAAGGGGTTGGGAGGTGGGGAAGGGGCATTGAGTGAGAGGAAAGTGCCGAAAAGACGCTTTGAAAGGCTTTTTTTGTTACTTTAAGTCACGGGAATGAGAAATCGGGTACGGTGTTAGTTTTTTTGGGGTTTTTGTTGGTTATTGACGTCGCTTATTTGTAGGCGTGGCATGACATACATATATAGGCGTGTGGTAGGTTATAGGTCATCGGATGGGTTATGTGGGAATGGTTGGGGAGGGGGCATTGGGCCAGGGGAAAGTGGCGAAAGGACACTTTTAAGGCATGCAATTGCTCAACTTTCGGCGAGGGGACGATTGTGGGCGTGGCATTGCATGCACGGACTTGAAAGTTGTCTCAGCTTGTAGATCAGAGGATTGGGTAAGGGGTTGGGGGGTGGGGAAGGGGCATTGAGTGAGAGGAAAGTGCCGAAAAGACGCTTTGAAAGGCTTTTTTTGTTACTTTAAGTCACGGGAATGAGAAATCGGGTACGGTGTTAGTTTTTTTGGGGTTTTTGTTGGTTATTGACGTCGCTTATTTGTAGGCGTGGCATGACATACATATATAGGCGTGTGGTAGGTTATAGGTCATCGGATGGGTTATGTGGGAATGGTTGGGGAGGGGGCATTGGGCCAGGGGAAAGTGGCGAAAGGACACTTTTAAGGCATGCAATTGCTCAACTTTCGGCGAGGGGACGATTGTGGGCGTGGCATTGCATGCACGGACTTGAAAGTTGTCTCAGCTTGTAGATCAGAGGATTGGGTAAGGGGTTGGGGGTGGGGAAGGGGCATTGAGTGAGAGGAAAGTGCCGAAAAGACGCTTTGAAAGGCTTTTTTTGTTACTTTAAGTCACGGGAATGAGAAATCGGGTACGGTGTTAGTTTTTTTGGGGTTTTTGTTGGTTATTGACGTCGCTTATTTGTAGGCGTGGCATGACATACATATATAGGCGTGTGGTAGGTTATAGGTCATCGGATGGGTTATGTGGGAATGGTTGGGGAGGGGGCATTGGGCCAGGGGAAAGTGGCGAAAGGACACTTTTAAGGCATGCAATTGCTCAACTTTCGGCGAGGGGACGATTGTGGGCGTGGCATTGCATGCACGGACTTGAAAGTTGTCTCAGCTTGTAGATCAGAGGATTGGGTAAGGGGTTGGGGGGTGGGGAAGGGGCATTGAGTGAGAGGAAAGTGCCGAAAAGACGCTTTGAAAGGCTTTTTTTGTTACTTTAAGTCACGGGAATGAGAAATCGGGTACGGTGTTAGTTTTTTTGGGGTTTTTGTTGGTTATTGACGTCGCTTATTTGTAGGCGTGGCATGACATACATATATAGGCGTGTGGTAGGTTATAGGTCATCGGATGGGTTATGTGGGAATGGTTGGGGAGGGGGCATTGGGCCAGGGGAAAGTGGCGAAAGGACACTTTTAAGGCATGCAATTGCTCAACTTTCGGCGAGGGGACGATTGTGGGCGTGGCATTGCATGCACGGACTTGAAAGTTGTCTCAGCTTGTAGATCAGAGGATTGGGTAAGGGGTTGGGGGGTGGGGAAGGGGCATTGAGTGAGAGGAAAGTGCCGAAAAGACGCTTTGAAAGGCTTTTTTTGTTACTTTAAGTCACGGGAATGAGAAATCGGGTACGGTGTTAGTTTTTTTGGGGTTTTTGTTGGTTATTGACGTCGCTTATTTGTAGGCGTGGCATGACATACATATATAGGCGTGTGGTAGGTTATAGGTCATCGGATGGGTTATGTGGGAATGGTTGGGGAGGGGGCATTGGGCCAGGGGAAAGTGGCGAAAGGACACTTTTAAGGCATGCAATTGCTCAACTTTCGGCGAGGGGACGATTGTGGGCGTGGCATTGCATGCACGGACTTGAAAGTTGTCTCAGCTTGTAGATCAGAGGATTGGGTAAGGGGTTGGGGGGTGGGGAAGGGGCATTGAGTGAGAGGAAAGTGCCGAAAAGACGCTTTGAAAGGCTTTTTTTGTTACTTTAAGTCACGGGAATGAGAAATCGGGTACGGTGTTAGTTTTTTTGGGGTTTTTGTTGGTTATTGACGTCGCTTATTTGTAGGCGTGGCATGACATACATATATAGGCGTGTGGTAGGTTATAGGTCATCGGATGGGTTATGTGGGAATGGTTGGTGAGGGGGCATTGGGCCAGGGGAAAGTGGCGAAAGGACACTTTTAAGGCATGCAATTGCTCAACTTTCGGCGAGGGGACGATTGTGGGCGTGGCATTGCATGCACGGACTTGAAACTTGTCTCACACTCACACTTATTGATTGTCCAAGTGATGTTGAAAGGAAGATACAGAACACTTCCTCTGCCACTGCTCTGCAACAGTGAGGTTAAAACTGAAGATACTGCGATTCTCAACGATACCGGATCTAACACACCTCCCCATTATCCCAATACCGACATCCGCTCTCAACGCAAAATTTCCACATCACACACCACTATTCCTAACAATTCGACAAACGAGGGGAACACAACGAGCTTTTGGAGACCTAAATGAAGAGCACAAGTTCATCCTATAAAACCAATCAAATAGCAACAAAAGCAAAAAAGATCCAAGGAAGAAGGGAAGAATGCTAAAGAAAAAACAAGTAGCCACGAGAAAAAGCAGAACGAAGAAGACAGGAAAGTCAAAGTGCAATGTGAGGGGAATAAAGGAAAAGGAACTAGAAATTATTGAATGAACAGAATTAATGTGGATTTTAGCACTGACACAAACAAATAAAAGAGGTGAAAAATGTAATAAATGAGATAATGGATACCTTATGATATACAGAGGGGTAGTAGAAAGCACTAATCCAAGAGCAGGAGTAGCTTGCGAGGTGAAAAATAATAAAATAAATGATATCAGAGAGTTATAAGTAGTAAGCGAAAAAATACTAGAGGTGGAATTAGGAAAATGCGGAGAAACCAAAACAATAGTCGTAGCATACGGACCGAATGAGGACGAAAAGAAGGAAGAAAAAGATAAATACTGGGACAGAAGTATGCGACAGGAAAAAAGGGAAGATAATCATAGCCAGCGATTTAAGTTCTAGAAGGGGAAATGAAAAGAAAAAAGGAAAGGAGTCATAGGAATACATGGAGAAATGACTCTAAACACCAACGGAAGGAGATTGCTGGATTTCTTCCTAATAAATTATCTATTGATCGCAAACTCTCTCTTTTCACATAAAGACATACATAAATACACTAGTGAAATTCTAAGTAAATCCATTACAGATTACTCGTATATTATAGTAGAAAAACATAATAAAGGGGAGCTAGTAGACACAGGAATTAAAATAGGGGTGGAAATCGGTAGCGATCATCATTCCCTAGAAGTAGTGCTTAAGGACAGATGAGCGAGTTTACAAATAACGAAGAAAAGGGAAGAAGAAAATGAAAAATAAAAATCATAGCTTACACCCAACGAAAGGCGACATAAAGGAAATAAATATGTAGATATAATAGAGGTGAGAGAAAAGACATGAGAGAGACGATTATTATGCCGATGATTGGTTAAACATAGCCAGGAGAAATATATAGAGTAAAGAAGAAAAGGCAAAAGGAAGTGTATGAAAAAACAAGATCGGAGAAAGAGAAGGTTATAGGCCATCGTATGCGCCTATGCGGTATATGGGAATGGTTAAGGTGAGGGCATTGGGCCGGGGGAGAATGGCGAAAGGTGACTTGGAAGCATTGAATTAGCTTACCTTCGGCGAGGGGACGATTGTGGGCGTGGCATTGCATGCACGGACTTGAAAGTTGTCTCAGCTTGTAGATCAGAGGATTGGGTAAGGGGTTGGGAGGTGGGGAAGGGGCATTGAGTGAGAGGAAAGTGCCGAAAAGACGCTTTGAAAGGCTTTTTTTGTTACTTTAAGTCACGGGAATGAGAAATCGGGTACGGTGTTAGTTTTTTTGGGGTTTTTGTTGGTTATTGACGTCGCTTATTTGTAGGCGTGGCATGACATACATATATAGGCGTGTGGTAGGTTATAGGTCATCGGATGGGTTATGTGGGAATGGTTGGGGAGGGGGCATTGGGCCAGGGGAAAGTGGCGAAAGGACACTTTTAAGGCATGCAATTGCTCAACTTTCGGCGAGGGGACGATTGTGGGCGTGGCATTGCATGCACGGACTTGAAAGTTGTCTCAGCTTGTAGATCAGAGGATTGGGTAAGGGGTTGGGGGGTGGGGAAGGGGCATTGAGTGAGAGGAAAGTGCCGAAAAGACGCTTTGAAAGGCTTTTTTTGTTACTTTAAGTCACGGGAATGAGAAATCGGGTACGGTGTTAGTTTTTTTGGGGTTTTTGTTGGTTATTGACGTCGCTTATTTGTAGGCGTGGCATGACATACATATATAGGCGTGTGGTAGGTTATAGGTCATCGGATGGGTTATGTGGGAATGGTTGGGGAGGGGGCATTGGGCCAGGGGAAAGTGGCGAAAGGACACTTTTAAGGCATGCAATTGCTCAACTTTCGGCGAGGGGACGATTGTGGGCGTGGCATTGCATGCACGGACTTGAAAGTTGTCTCAGCTTGTAGATCAGAGGATTGGGTAAGGGGTTGGGGGGTGGGGAAGGGGCATTGAGTGAGAGGAAAGTGCCGAAAAGACGCTTTGAAAGGCTTTTTTTGTTACTTTAAGTCACGGGAATGAGAAATCGGGTACGGTGTTAGTTTTTTTGGGGTTTTTGTTGGTTATTGACGTCGCTTATTTGTAGGCGTGGCATGACATACATATATAGGCGTGTGGTAGGTTATAGGTCATCGGATGGGTTATGTGGGAATGGTTGGGGAGGGGGCATTGGGCCAGGGGAAAGTGGCGAAAGGACACTTTTAAGGCATGCAATTGCTCAACTTTCGGCGAGGGGACGATTGTGGGCGTGGCATTGCATGCACGGACTTGAAAGTTGTCTCAGCTTGTAGATCAGAGGATTGGGTAAGGGGTTGGGGGGTGGGGAAGGGGCATTGAGTGAGAGGAAAGTGCCGAAAAGACGCTTTGAAAGGCTTTTTTTGTTACTTTAAGTCACGGGAATGAGAAATCGGGTACGGTGTTAGTTTTTTTGGGGTTTTTGTTGGTTATTGACGTCGCTTATTTGTAGGCGTGGCATGACATACATATATAGGCGTGTGGTAGGTTATAGGTCATCGGATGGGTTATGTGGGAATGGTTGGGGAGGGGGCATTGGGCCAGGGGAAAGTGGCGAAAGGACACTTTTAAGGCATGCAATTGCTCAACTTTCGGCGAGGGGACGATTGTGGGCGTGGCATTGCATGCACGGACTTGAAAGTTGTCTCAGCTTGTAGATCAGAGGATTGGGTAAGGGGTTGGGGGTTGGGGAAGGGGCATTGAGTGAGAGGAAAGTGCCGAAAAGACGCTTTGAAAGGCTTTTTTTGTTACTTTAAGTCACGGGAATGAGAAATCGGGTACGGTGTTAGTTTTTTTGGGGTTTTTGTTGGTTATTGACGTCGCTTATTTGTAGGCGTGGCATGACATACATATATAGGCGTGTGGTAGGTTATAGGTCATCGGATGGGTTATGTGGGAATGGTTGGGGAGGGGGCATTGGGCCAGGGGAAAGTGGCGAAAGGACACTTTTAAGGCATGCAATTGCTCAACTTTCGGCGAGGGGACGATTGTGGGCGTGGCATTGCATGCACGGACTTGAAACTTGTCTCACACTCACACTTATTGATTGTCCAAGTGATGTTGAAAGGAAGATACAGAACACTTCCTCTGCCACTGCTCTGCAACACTGAGGTTGAAACTGAATATACTGGGATTCTCAACGATACCGGATCTAACACACCTCCCCATTATCCCAATACCGACATCCGCTCTCAACGCAAAATTTCCACATCACACACCACTATTCCTAACAATTCGACAAACGAGGGGAACACAACGAGCTTTTGGAGACCTAAATGAAGAGCACAAGTTCATCCTATAAAACCAATCAAATAGCAACAAAAGCAAAAAAGATCCAAGGAAGAAGGGAAGAATGCTAAAGAAAAAACAAGTAGCCACGAGAAAAAGCAGAACGAAGAAGACAGGAAAGTCAAAGTGCAATGTGAGGGGAATAAAGGAAAAGGAACTAGAAATTATTGAATGAACAGAATTAATGTGGATTTTAGCACTGACCCAAACAAATAAAAGAGGTGAAAAATGTAATAAATGAGATAATGGATACCTTATGATATACAGAGGGGTAGTAGAAAGCACTAATCCAAGAGCAGGAGTAGCTTGCGAGGTGAAAAATAATAAAATAAATGATATCAGAGAGTTATAAGTAGTAAGGAAAAAAATACTAGAGGTGGAATTAGGAAAATGCGGAGAAACCAAAACAATAGTCGTAGCATACGGACCGAACGAGGACGAAAAGAAGGAAGAAAAAGATAAATTATGGGACAGAAGTATGCGACAGGAAAAAAGGGAAGATAATCATAGCCAGCGATTTAAGTTCTAGAAGGGGAAATGAAAAGAAAAAAGGAAAGGAGTCATAGGAATACATGGAGAAATGACTCTAAACACCAACGGAAGGAGATTGCTGGATTTCTTCCTAATAAATTACCTATAGATCGCAAACTCTCCCTTTTCACATAAAGACACATAAATACACTAGTGAAATTCTAAGTAAATCCATTACAGATTACGCGTATATTAGAAAAACATAATAAAGGGGAGCTAGTAGACACAGGAATTAAAATAGGGGTGGAAATCGGTAGCGATCATCATTCCCTAGAAGTAGTGCTAAAGGACAGATGAGCGAGTTTACAAATAACGAAGAAAAGGGAAGAAGAAAATGAAAAATAAAAATAATAGCTTACACCCAAGGAAAGGCGACATAAAGGAAATAAATATGTAGATATAATAGAGGTGAGAGAAAAGACATGAGAGAGACGATTATTATGCCGATGATTGGTTAAACATAGCCAGGAGAAATATATAGAGTAAAGAAGAAAAGGCAAAAGGAAGTGTATGAAAAAACAAGATCGGAGAAAGAGAAGGTTATAGGCCATCGTATGCGCCTATGCGGTATATGGGAATGGTTAAGGTGAGGGCATTGGGCCGGGGGAGAATGGCGAAAGGTGACTTGGAAGCATTGAATTAGCTTACCTTCGGCGAGGGGACGATTGTGGGCGTGGCATTGCATGCACGGACTTGAAAGTTGTCTCAGCTTGTAGATCAGAGGATTGGGTAAGGGGTTGGGGGGTGGGGAAGGGGCATTGAGTGAGAGGAAAGTGCCGAAAAGACGCTTTGAAAGGCTTTTTTTGTTACTTTAAGTCACGGGAATGAGAAATCGGGTACGGTGTTAGTTTTTTTGGGGTTTTTGTTGGTTATTGACGTCGCTTATTTGTAGGCGTGGCATGACATACATATATAGGCGTGTGGTAGGTTATAGGTCATCGGATGGGTTATGTGGGAATGGTTGGGGAGGGGGCATTGGGCCAGGGGAAAGTGGCGAAAGGACACTTTTAAGGCATGCAATTGCTCAACTTTCGGCGAGGGGACGATTGTGGGCGTGGCATTGCATGCACGGACTTGAAAGTTGTCTCACACTCACACTTATTGATTGTCCAAGTGATGTTGAAAGGAAGATACAGAACACTTCCTCTGCCACTGCTCTGCAACAGTGAGATTAAAACTGAAGATTCTGCGATTCTCAACGATACCGGATCTAACACACCTCCCCATTATCCCAATACCGACATCCGCTCTCAACGCAAAATTTCCACATCACACACCACTATTCCTAACAATTCGACAAACGAGGGGAACACAACGAGCTTTTGGAGACCTAAATGAAGAGCACAAGTTCATCCTATAAAACCAATCAAATAGCAACAAAAGCAAAAAAGATCCAAGGAAGAAGGGAAGAATGCTAAAGAAAAAACAAGTAGCCACGAGAAAAAGCAGAACGAAGAAGACAGGAAAGTCAAAGTGCAATGTGAGGGGAATAAAGGAAAAGGAACTAGAAATTATTGAATGCTTAAACAGAATTAATGTGGACTTTAGCACTGACACAAACAAATAAAAGAGGTGAAAAATGTAATAAATGAGATAATGGATACCTTATGATATACAGAGGGGTAGTAGAAAGCACTAATCCAAGAGCAGGAGTAGCTTGCGAGGTGAAAAATAATAAAATAAATGATATCAGAGAGTTATAAGTAGTAAGGAAAAAAATACTAGAGGTGGAATTAGGAAAATGCGGAGAAACCAAAACAATAGTCGTAGCATACGGACCGAACGAGGACGAAAAGAAGGAAGAAAAAGATAAATACTGGGACAGAAGTATGCGACAGGAAAAAAGGGAAGATAATCATAGCCAGCGATTTAAGTTCTAGAAGGGGAAATGAAAAGAAAAAAGGAAAGGAGTCATAGGAATACATGGAGAAATGACTCTAAACACCAACGGAAGGAGATTGCTGGATTTCTTCCTAATAAATTACCTACTGATCGCAAACTCTCTCTTTTCACATAAAGACATACATAAATACACTAGTGAAATTCTAAGTAAATCCATTACAGATTACTCGTATATTATAGTAGAAAAACATAATAAAGGGGAGCTAGTAGACACAGGAATTAAAATAGGGGTGGAAATCGGTAGCGATCATCATTCCCTAGAAGTAGTGCTAAAGGACAGACGAGCGAGTTTACAAATAACGAAGAAAAGGGAACAAGAAAATGAAAAATAAAAATCATAGCTTACACCCAACGAAAGGCGACATAAAGGAAATAAATATATAGATATAATAGAGGTGAAAGAAAAGACATGAGTGAGACGATTATTATGCTGATGATTGGTTAAACATAGCCAGGAGAAATATATAGAGTAAAGAAGAAAAGGCAAAAGGAAGTGTATGAAAAAACAAGATCGGAGAAAGAGAAGGTTATAGGCCATCGTATGCGCCTATGCGGTATATGGGAATGGTTAAGGTGAGGGCATTGGGCCGGGGGAGAATGGCGAAAGGTGACTTGGAAGCATTGAATTAGCTTACCTTCGGCGAGGGGACGATTGTGGGCGTGGCATTGCATGCACGGACTTGAAAGTTGTCTCAGCTTGTAGATCAGAGGATTGGGTAAGGGGTTGGGAGGTGGGGAAGGGGCATTGAGTGAGAGGAAAGTGCCGAAAAGACGCTTTGAAAGGCTTTTTTTGTTACTTTAAGTCACGGGAATGAGAAATCGGGTACGGTGTTAGTTTTTTTGGGGTTTTTGTTGGTTATTGACGTCGCTTATTTGTAGGCGTGGCATGACATACATATATAGGCGTGTGGTAGGTTATAGGTCATCGGATGGGTTATGTGGGAATGGTTGGGGAGGGGGCATTGGGCCAGGGGAAAGTGGCGAAAGGACACTTTTAAGGCATGCAATTGCTCAACTTTCGGCGAGGGGACGATTGTGGGCGTGGCATTGCATGCACGGACTTGAAAGTTGTCTCAGCTTGTAGATCAGAGGATTGGGTAAGGGGTTGGGGGGTGGGGAAGGGGCATTGAGTGAGAGGAAAGTGCCGAAAAGACGCTTTGAAAGGCTTTTTTTGTTACTTTAAGTCACGGGAATGAGAAATCGGGTACGGTGTTAGTTTTTTTGGGGTTTTTGTTGGTTATTGACGTCGCTTATTTGTAGGCGTGGCATGACATACATATATAGGCGTGTGGTAGGTTATAGGTCATCGGATGGGTTATGTGGGAATGGTTGGGGAGGGGGCATTGGGCCAGGGGAAAGTGGCGAAAGGACACTTTTAAGGCATGCAATTGCTCAACTTTCGGCGAGGGGACGATTGTGGGCGTGGCATTGCATGCACGGACTTGAAAGTTGTCTCAGCTTGTAGATCAGAGGATTGGGTAAGGGGTTGGGGGGTGGGGAAGGGGCATTGAGTGAGAGGAAAGTGCCGAAAAGACGCTTTGAAAGGCTTTTTTTGTTACTTTAAGTCACGGGAATGAGAAATCGGGTACGGTGTTAGTTTTTTTGGGGTTTTTGTTGGTTATTGACGTCGCTTATTTGTAGGCGTGGCATGACATACATATATAGGCGTGTGGTAGGTTATAGGTCATCGGATGGGTTATGTGGGAATGGTTGGGGAGGGGGCATTGGGCCAGGGGAAAGTGGCGAAAGGACACTTTTAAGGCATGCAATTGCTCAACTTTCGGCGAGGGGACGATTGTGGGCGTGGCATTGCATGCACGGACTTGAAAGTTGTCTCAGCTTGTAGATCAGAGGATTGGGTAAGGGGTTGGGGGGTGGGGAAGGGGCATTGAGTGAGAGGAAAGTGCCGAAAAGACGCTTTGAAAGGCTTTTTTTGTTACTTTAAGTCACGGGAATGAGAAATCGGGTACGGTGTTAGTTTTTTTGGGGTTTTTGTTGGTTATTGACGTCGCTTATTTGTAGGCGTGGCATGACATACATATATAGGCGTGTGGTAGGTTATAGGTCATCGGATGGGTTATGTGGGAATGGTTGGGGAGGGGGCATTGGGCCAGGGGAAAGTGGCGAAAGGACACTTTTAAGGCATGCAATTGCTCAACTTTCGGCGAGGGGACGATTGTGGGCGTGGCATTGCATGCACGGACTTGAAAGTTGTCTCAGCTTGTAGATCAGAGGATTGGGTAAGGGGTTGGGGGGTGGGGAAGGGGCATTGAGTGAGAGGAAAGTCCCGAAAAGACGCTTTGAAAGGCTTTTTTTGTTACTTTAAGTCACGGGAATGAGAAATCGGGTACGGTGTTAGTTTTTTTGGGGTTTTTGTTGGTTATTGACGTCGCTTATTTGTAGGCGTGGCATGACATACATATATAGGCGTGTGGTAGGTTATAGGTCATCGGATGGGTTATGTGGGAATGGTTGGGGAGGGGGCATTGGGCCAGGGGAAAGTGGCGAAAGGACACTTTTAAGGCATGCAATTGCTCAACTTTCGGCGAGGGGACGATTGTGGGCGTGGCATTGCATGCACGGACTTGAAAGTTGTCTCAGCTTGTAGATCAGAGGATTGGGTAAGGGGTTGGGGGGTGGGGAAGGGGCATTGAGTGAGAGGAAAGTGCCGAAAAGACGCTTTGAAAGGCTTTTTTTGTTACTTTAAGTCACGGGAATGAGAAATCGGGTACGGTGTTAGTTTTTTTGGGGTTTTTGTTGGTTATTGACGTCGCTTATTTGTAGGCGTGGCATGACATACATATATAGGCGTGTGGTAGGTTATAGGTCATCGGATGGGTTATGTGGGAATGGTTGGGGAGGGGGCATTGGGCCAGGGGAAAGTGGCGAAAGGACACTTTTAAGGCATGCAATTGCTCAACTTTCGGCGAGGGGACGATTGTGGGCGTGGCATTGCATGCACGGACTTGAAAGTTGTCTCAGCTTGTAGATCAGAGGATTGGGTAAGGGGTTGGGGGGTGGGGAAGGGGCATTGAGTGAGAGGAAAGTGCCGAAAAGACGCTTTGAAAGGCTTTTTTTGTTACTTTAAGTCACGGGAATGAGAAATCGGGTACGGTGTTAGTTTTTTTGGGGTTTTTGTTGGTTATTGACGTCGCTTATTTGTAGGCGTGGCATGACATACATATATAGGCGTGTGGTAGGTTATAGGTCATCGGATGGGTTATGTGGGAATGGTTGGGGAGGGGGCATTGGGCCAGGGGAAAGTGGCGAAAGGACACTTTTAAGGCATGCAATTGCTCAACTTTCGGCGAGGGGACGATTGTGGGCGTGGCATTGCATGCACGGACTTGAAAGTTGTCTCAGCTTGTAGATCAGAGGATTGGGTAAGGGGTTGGGGGGTGGGGAAGGGGCATTGAGTGAGAGGAAAGTGCCGAAAAGACGCTTTGAAAGGCTTTTTTTGTTACTTTAAGTCACGGGAATGAGAAATCGGGTACGGTGTTAGTTTTTTTGGGGTTTTTGTTGGTTATTGACGTCGCTTATTTGTAGGCGTGGCATGACATACATATATAGGCGTGTGGTAGGTTATAGGTCATCGGATGGGTTATGTGGGAATGGTTGGGGAGGGGGCATTGGGCCAGGGGAAAGTGGCGAAAGGACACTTTTAAGGCATGCAATTGCTCAACTTTCGGCGAGGGGACGATTGTGGGCGTGGCATTGCATGCACGGACTTGAAAGTTGTCTCAGCTTGTAGATCAGAGGATTGGGTAAGGGGTTGGGGGGTGGGGAAGGGGCATTGAGTGAGAGGAAAGTGCCGAAAAGACGCTTTGAAAGGCTTTTTTTGTTACTTTAAGTCACGGGAATGAGAAATCGGGTACGGTGTTAGTTTTTTTGGGGTTTTTGTTGGTTATTGTCGTCGCTTATTTGTAGGCGTGGCATGACATACATATATAGGCGTGTGGTAGGTTATAGGTCATCGGATGGGTTATGTGGGAATGGTTGGGGAGGGGGCATTGGGCCAGGGGAAAGTGGCGAAAGGACACTTTTAAGGCATGCAATTGCTCAACTTTCGGCGAGGGGACGATTGTGGGCGTGGCATTGCATGCACGGACTTGAAAGTTGTCTCAGCTTGTAGATCAGAGGATTGGGTAAGGGGTTGGGGGGTGGGGAAGGGGCATTGAGTGAGAGGAAAGTGCCGAAAAGACGCTTTGAAAGGCTTTTTTTGTTACTTTAAGTCACGGGAATGAGAAATCGGGTACGGTGTTAGTTTTTTTGGGGTTTTTGTTGGTTATTGACGTCGCTTATTTGTAGGCGTGGCATGACATACATATATAGGCGTGTGGTAGGTTATAGGTCATCGGATGGGTTATGTGGGAATGGTTGGGGAGGGGGCATTGGGCCAGGGGAAAGTGGCGAAAGGACACTTTTAAGGCATGCAATTGCTCAACTTTCGGCGAGGGGACGATTGTGGGCGTGGCATTGCATGCACGGACTTGAAAGTTGTCTCAGCTTGTAGATCAGAGGATTGGGTAAGGGGTTGGGGGGTGGGGAAGGGGCATTGAGTGAGAGGAAAGTGCCGAAAAGACGCTTTGAAAGGCTTTTTTTGTTACTTTAAGTCACGGGAATGAGAAATCGGGTACGGTGTTAGTTTTTTTGGGGTTTTTGTTGGTTATTGACGTCGCTTATTTGTAGGCGTGGCATGACATACATATATAGGCGTGTGGTAGGTTATAGGTCATCGGATGGGTTATGTGGGAATGGTTGGGGAGGGGGCATTGGGCCAGGGGAAAGTGGCGAAAGGACACTTTTAAGGCATGCAATTGCTCAACTTTCGGCGAGGGGACGATTGTGGGCGTGGCATTGCATGCACGGACTTGAAAGTTGTCTCAGCTTGTAGATCAGAGGATTGGGTAAGGGGTTGGGGGGTGGGGAAGGGGCATTGAGTGAGAGGAAAGTGCCGAAAAGACGCTTTGAAAGGCTTTTTTTGTTACTTTAAGTCACGGGAATGAGAAATCGGGTACGGTGTTAGTTTTTTTGGGGTTTTTGTTGGTTATTGACGTCGCTTATTTGTAGGCGTGGCATGACATACATATATAGGCGTGTGGTAGGTTATAGGTCATCGGATGGGTTATGTGGGAATGGTTGGGGAGGGGGCATTGGGCCAGGGGAAAGTGGCGAAAGGACACTTTTAAGGCATGCAATTGCTCAACTTTCGGCGAGGGGACGATTGTGGGCGTGGCATTGCATGCACGGACTTGAAAGTTGTCTCAGCTTGTAGATCAGAGGATTGGGTAAGGGGTTGGGGGGTGGGGAAGGGGCATTGAGTGAGAGGAAAGTGCCGAAAAGACGCTTTGAAAGGCTTTTTTTGTTACTTTAAGTCACGGGAATGAGAAATCGGGTACGGTGTTAGTTTTTTTGGGGTTTTTGTTGGTTATTGTCGTCGCTTATTTGTAGGCGTGGCATGACATACATATATAGGCGTGTGGTAGGTTATAGGTCATCGGATGGGTTATGTGGGAATGGTTGGGGAGGGGGCATTGGGCCAGGGGAAAGTGGCGAAAGGACACTTTTAAGGCATGCAATTGCTCAACTTTCGGCGAGGGGACGATTGTGGGCGTGGCATTGCATGCACGGACTTGAAAGTTGTCTCAGCTTGTAGATCAGAGGATTGGGTAAGGGGTTGGGTGGTGGGGAAGGGGCATTGAGTGAGAGGAAAGTGCCGAAAAGACGCTTTGAAAGGCTTTTTTTGTTACTTTAAGTCACGGGAATGAGAAATCGGGTACGGTGTTAGTTTTTTTGGGGTTTTTGTTGGTTATTGACGTCGCTTATTTGTAGGCGTGGCATGACATACATATATAGGCGTGTGGTAGGTTATAGGTCATCGGATGGGTTATGTGGGAATGGTTGGTGAGGGGGCATTGGGCCAGGGGAAAGTGGCGAAAGGACACTTTTAAGGCATGCAATTGCTCAACTTTCGGCGAGGGGACGATTGTGGGCGTGGCATTGCATGCACGGACTTGAAACTTGTCTCACACTCACACTTATTGATTGTCCAAGTGATGTTGAAAGGAAGATACAGAACACTTCCTCTGCCACTGCTCTGCAACACTGAGGTTGAAACTGAATATACTGGGATTCTCAACGATACCGGATCTAACACACCTCCCCATTATCCCAATACCGACATCCGCTCTCAACGCAAAATTTCCACATCACACACCACTATTCCTAACAATTCGACAAACGAGGGGAACACAACGAGCTTTTGGAGACCTAAATGAAGAGCACAAGTTCATCCTATAAAACCAATCAAATAGCAACAAAAGCAAAAAAGATCCAAGGAAGAAGGGAAGAATGCTAAAGAAAAAACAAGTAGCCACGAGAAAAAGCAGAACGAAGAAGACAGGAAAGTCAAAGTGCAATGTGAGGGGAATAAAGGAAAAGGAACTAGAAATTATTGAATGAACAGAATTAATGTGGATTTTAGCACTGACCCAAACAAATAAAAGAGGTGAAAAATGTAATAAATGAGATAATGGATACCTTATGATATACAGAGGGGTAGTAGAAAGCACTAATCCAAGAGCAGGAGTAGCTTGCGAGGTGAAAAATAATAAAATAAATGATATCAGAGAGTTATAAGTAGTAAGCGAAAAAATACTAGAGGTGGAATTAGGAAAATGCGGAGAAACCAAAACAATAGTCGTAGCATACGGACCGAACGAGGACGAAAAGAAGGAAGAAAAAGATAAATTATGGGACAGAAGTATGCGACAGGAAAAAAGGGAAGATAATCATAGCCAGCGATTTAAGTTCTAGAAGGGGAAATGAAAAGAAAAAAGGAAAGGAGTCATAGGAATACATGGAGAAATGACTCTAAACACCAACGGAAGGAGATTACTGGATTTCTTCCTAATAAATTACCTATTGATCGCAAACTCTCTCTTTTCACATAAAGACATACATAAATACACTAGTGAAATTGTAAGTAGAAACGAGAAATCCATTATAGATTACTCGTATATTATAGTAGAAAAACATAATAAAGGGAAGCTAGTAGGCACAGGAATTAAAATAGGGGTGGAAATCGGTAGCGATCATCATTCCCTAGAAGTAGTGCTAAAGGACAGACGAGCGAGTTTACAAATAACGAAGAAAAGGGAAGAAGAAAATGAAAAATAAAAATCATAGCTTACACCCAACGAAAGGCGACATAAAGGAAATAAATATATGGATATAATAGAGGTGAAAGAAAAGACATGAGTGAGACGATTATTATGCTGATGATTGGTTAAACATAGCCAGGAGAAATATATAGAGTAAAGAAGAAAAGGCAAAAGGAAGTGTATGAAAAAACAAGATCGGAGAAAGAGAAGGTTATAGGCCATCGTATGCGCCTATGCGGTATATGGGAATGGTTAAGGTGAGGGCATTGGGCCGGGGGAGAATGGCGAAAGGTGACTTGGAAGCATTGAATTAGCTTACCTTCGGCGAGGGGACGATTGTGGGCGTGGCATTGCATGCACGGACTTGAAAGTTGTCTCAGCTTGTAGATCAGAGGATTGGGTAAGGGGTTGGGAGGTGGGGAAGGGGCATTGAGTGAGAGGAAAGTGCCGAAAAGACGCTTTGAAAGGCTTTTTTTGTTACTTTAAGTCACGGGAATGAGAAATCGGGTACGGTGTTAGTTTTTTTGGGGTTTTTGTTGGTTATTGACGTCGCTTATTTGTAGGCGTGGCATGACATACATATATAGGCGTGTGGTAGGTTATAGGTCATCGGATGGGTTATGTGGGAATGGTTGGGGAGGGGGCATTGGGCCAGGGGAAAGTGGCGAAAGGACACTTTTAAGGCATGCAATTGCTCAACTTTCGGCGAGGGGACGATTGTGGGCGTGGCATTGCATGCACGGACTTGAAAGTTGTCTCAGCTTGTAGATCAGAGGATTGGGTAAGGGGTTGGGGGGTGGGGAAGGGGCATTGAGTGAGAGGAAAGTGCCGAAAAGACGCTTTGAAAGGCTTTTTTTGTTACTTTAAGTCACGGGAATGAGAAATCGGGTACGGTGTTAGTTTTTTTGGGGTTTTTGTTGGTTATTGACGTCGCTTATTTGTAGGCGTGGCATGACATACATATATAGGCGTGTGGTAGGTTATAGGTCATCGGATGGGTTATGTGGGAATGGTTGGGGAGGGGGCATTGGGCCAGGGGAAAGTGGCGAAAGGACACTTTTAAGGCATGCAATTGCTCAACTTTCGGCGAGGGGACGATTGTGGGCGTGGCATTGCATGCACGGACTTGAAAGTTGTCTCAGCTTGTAGATCAGAGGATTGGGTAAGGGGTTGGGGGGTGGGGAAGGGGCATTGAGTGAGAGGAAAGTGCCGAAAAGACGCTTTGAAAGGCTTTTTTTGTTACTTTAAGTCACGGGAATGAGAAATCGGGTACGGTGTTAGTTTTTTTGGGGTTTTTGTTGGTTATTGACGTCGCTTATTTGTAGGCGTGGCATGACATACATATATAGGCGTGTGGTAGGTTATAGGTCATCGGATGGGTTATGTGGGAATGGTTGGGGAGGGGGCATTGGGCCAGGGGAAAGTGGCGAAAGGACACTTTTAAGGCATGCAATTGCTCAACTTTCGGCGAGGGGACGATTGTGGGCGTGGCATTGCATGCACGGACTTGAAAGTTGTCTCAGCTTGTAGATCAGAGGATTGGGTAAGGGGTTGGGGGGTGGGGAAGGGGCATTGAGTGAGAGGAAAGTGCCGAAAAGACGCTTTGAAAGGCTTTTTTTGTTACTTTAAGTCACGGGAATGAGAAATCGGGTACGGTGTTAGTTTTTTTGGGGTTTTTGTTGGTTATTGACGTCGCTTATTTGTAGGCGTGGCATGACATACATATATAGGCGTGTGGTAGGTTATAGGTCATCGGATGGGTTATGTGGGAATGGTTGGGGAGGGGGCATTGGGCCAGGGGAAAGTGGCGAAAGGACACTTTTAAGGCATGCAATTGCTCAACTTTCGGCGAGGGGACGATTGTGGGCGTGGCATTGCATGCACGGACTTGAAAGTTGTCTCAGCTTGTAGATCAGAGGATTGGGTAAGGGGTTGGGGGGTGGGGAAGGGGCATTGAGTGAGAGGAAAGTGCCGAAAAGACGCTTTGAAAGGCTTTTTTTGTTACTTTAAGTCACGGGAATGAGAAATCGGGTACGGTGTTAGTTTTTTTGGGGTTTTTGTTGGTTATTGACGTCGCTTATTTGTAGGCGTGGCATGACATACATATATAGGCGTGTGGTAGGTTATAGGTCATCGGATGGGTTATGTGGGAATGGTTGGGGAGGGGGCATTGGGCCAGGGGAAAGTGGCGAAAGGACACTTTTAAGGCATGCAATTGCTCAACTTTCGGCGAGGGGACGATTGTGGGCGTGGCATTGCATGCACGGACTTGAAAGTTGTCTCAGCTTGTAGATCAGAGGATTGGGTAAGGGGTTGGGGGGTGGGGAAGGGGCATTGAGTGAGAGGAAAGTGCCGAAAAGACGCTTTGAAAGGCTTTTTTTGTTACTTTAAGTCACGGGAATGAGAAATCGGGTACGGTGTTAGTTTTTTTGGGGTTTTTGTTGGTTATTGACGTCGCTTATTTGTAGGCGTGGCATGACATACATATATAGGCGTGTGGTAGGTTATAGGTCATCGGATGGGTTATGTGGGAATGGTTGGGGAGGGGGCATTGGGCCAGGGGAAAGTGGCGAAAGGACACTTTTAAGGCATGCAATTGCTCAACTTTCGGCGAGGGGACGATTGTGGGCGTGGCATTGCATGCACGGACTTGAAACTTGTCTCACACTCACACTTATTGATTGTCCAAGTGATGTTGAAAGGAAGATACAGAACACTTCCTCTGCCACTGCTCTGCAACAGTGAGGTTAAAACTGAAGATACTGCGATTCTCAACGATACCGGATCTAACACACCTCCCCATTATCCCAATACCGACATCCGCTCTCAACGCAAAATTTCCACATCACACACCACTATTCCTAACAATTCGACAAACGAGGGGAACACAACGAGCTTTTGGAGACCTAAATGAAGAGCACAAGTTCATCCTATAAAACCAATCAAATAGCAACAAAAGCAAAAAAGATCCAAGGAAGAAGGGAAGAATGCTAAAGAAAAAACAAGTAGCCACGAGAAAAAGCAGAACGAAGAAGACAGGAAAGTCAAAGTGCAATGTGAGGGGAATAAAGGAAAAGGAACTAGAAATTATTGAATGCTTAAACAGAATTAATGTGGACTTTAGCACTGACACAAACAAATAAAAGAGGTGAAAAATGTAATAAATGAGATAATGGATACCTTATGATATACAGAGGGGTAGTAGAAAGCACTAATCCAAGAGCAGGAGTAGCTTGCGAGGTGAAAAATAATAAAATAAATGATATCAGAGAGTTATAAGTAGTAAGGAAAAAAATACTAGAGGTGGAATTAGGAAAATGTGGGGAAACCAAAACAATAGTCGTAGCATACGGACCGAACGAGGACGAAAAGAAGGAAGGAGAAGATAAATTATGGGACAGAAGTATGCGACAGGAAAAAAGGGAAGATAATCATAGCCAGCGATTTAAGTTCTAGAAGGGGAAATGAAAAGAAAAAAGGAAAGGAGTCATAGGAATACATGGAGAAATGACTCTAAACACCAACGGAAGGAGATTGCTGGATTTCTTCCTAATAAATTACCTACTGATCGCAAACTCTCTCTTTTCACATAAAGACATACATAAATACACTAGTGAAATTCTAAGTAAATCCATTACAGATTACTCGTATATTATAGTAGAAAAACATAATAAAGGGGAGCTAGTAGACACAGGAATTAAAATAGGGGTGGAAATCGGTAGCGATCATCATTCCCTAGAAGTAGTGCTTAAGGACAGATGAGCGAGTTTACAAATAACGAAGAAAAGGGAAGAAGAAAATGAAAAATAAAAATCATAGCTTACACCCAAGGAAAGGCGACATAAAGGAAATAAATATGTAGATATAATAGAGGTGAGAGAAAAGACATGAGAGAGACGATTATTATGCCGATGATTGGTTAAACATAGCCAGGAGAAATATATAGAGTAAAGAAGAAAAGGCAAAAGGAAGTGTATGAAAAAACGAGATCGGAGAAAGAGAAGGTTATAGGCCATCGTATGCGCCTATGCGGTATATGGGAATGGTTAAGGTGAGGGCATTGGGCCGGGGGAGAATGGCGAAAGGTGACTTGGAAGCATTGAATTAGCTTACCTTCGGCGAGGGGACGATTGTGGGCGTGGCATTGCATGCACGGACTTGAAAGTTGTCTCAGCTTGTAGATCAGAGGATTGGGTAAGGGGTTGGGGGGTGGGGAAGGGGCATTGAGTGAGAGGAAAGTGCCGAAAAGACGCTTTGAAAGGCTTTTTTTGTTACTTTAAGTCACGGGAATGAGAAATCGGGTACGGTGTTAGTTTTTTTGGGGTTTTTGTTGGTTATTGACGTCGCTTATTTGTAGGCGTGGCATGACATACATATATAGGCGTGTGGTAGGTTATAGGTCATCGGATGGGTTATGTGGGAATGGTTGGGGAGGGGGCATTGGGCCAGGGGAAAGTGGCGAAAGGACACTTTTAAGGCATGCAATTGCTCAACTTTCGGCGAGGGGACGATTGTGGGCGTGGCATTGCATGCACGGACTTGAAACTTGTCTCACACTCACACTTATTGATTGTCCAAGTGATGTTGAAAGGAAGATACAGAGCACTTCCTCTGCCACTGCTCTGCAACAGTGAGGTTAAAACTGAAGATTCTGCGATTCTCAACGATACCGGATCTAACACACCTCCCCATTATCCCAATACCGACATCCGCTCTCAACGCAAAATTTTCACATCACACACCACTATTCCTAACAATTCGACAAACGAGGGGAACACAACGAGCTTTTGGAGACCTTAATAAAGAGCACAAGTTCATCTTATAAAACCAATCAAATAGCAACAAAAGCAAAAAAGATCCAAGGAAGAAGGGAAGAATGCTAAAGAAAAAACAAGTAGCCACGAGAAAAAGCAGAACGAAGAAGACAGGAAAGTCAAAGTGCAATGTGAGGGGAATAAAGGAAAAGGAACTAGAAATTATTGAATGCTTAAACAGAATTAATGTGGACTTTAGCACTGACACAAACAAATAAAAGAGGTGAAAAATGTAATAAATGAGATAATGGATACCTTATGATATACAGAGGGGTAGTAGAAAGCACTAATCCAAGAGCAGGAGTAGCTTGCGAGGTGAAAAATAATAAAATAAATGATATCAGAGAGTTATAAGTAGTAAGCGAAAAAATACTAGAGGTGGAATTAGGAAAATGCGGAGAAACCAAAACAATAGTCGTAGCATACGGACCGAACGAGGACGAAAAGAAGGAAGAAAAAGATAAATTATGGGACAGAAGTATGCGACAGGAAAAAAGGGAAGATAATCATAGCCAGCGATTTAAGTTCTAGAAGGGGAAATGAAAAGAAAAAATGGGAAGGAGTCATAGGAATACATGGAGAAATGACTCTAAACACCAACGGAAGGAGATTGCTGGATTTCTTCCTAATAAATTATCTATTGATCGCAAACTCTCTCTTTTCACATAAAGACATACATAAATACACTAGTGAAATTCTAAGTAAATCCATTACAGATTACTCGTATATTATAGTAGAAAAACATAATAAAGGGGAGCTAGTAGACACAGGAATTAAAATAGGGGTGGAAATCGGTAGCGATCATCATTCCCTAGAAGTAGTGCTAAAGGACAGACGAGCGAGTTTACAAATAACGAAGAAAAGGGAAGAAGAAAATGAAAAATAAAAATCATAGCTTACACCCAACGAAAGGCGACATAAAGGAAATAAATATATAGATATAATAGAGGTGAGAGAAAAGACATGAGAGAGACGATTATTATGCCGATGATTGGTTAAACATAGCCAGGAGAAATATATAGAGTAAAGAAGAAAAGGCAAAAGGAAGTGTATGAAAAAACAAGATCGGAGAAAGAGAAGGTTATAGGCCATCGTATGCGCCTATGCGGTATATGGGAATGGTTAAGGTGAGGGCATTGGGCCGGGGGAGAATGGCGAAAGGTGACTTGGAAGCATTGAATTTAATTACCTTCGGCGAGGGGACGATTGTGGGCGTGGCATTGCATGCACGGACTTGAAAGTTGTCTCAGCTTGTAGATCAGAGGATTGGGTAAGGGGTTGGGGGGTGGGGAAGGGGCATTGAGTGAGAGGAAAGTGCCGAAAAGACGCTTTGAAAGGCTTTTTTTGTTACTTTAAGTCACGGGAATGAGAAATCGGGTACGGTGTTAGTTTTTTTGGGGATTTTGTTGGTTATTGACGTCGCTTATTTGTAGGCGTGGCATGACATACATATATAGGCGTGTGGTAGGTTATAGGTCATCGGATGGGTTATGTGGGAATGGTTGGGGAGGGGGCATTGGGCCAGGGGAAAGTGGCGAAAGGACACTTTTAAGGCATGCAATTGCTCAACTTTCGGCGAGGGGACGATTGTGGGCGTGGCATTGCATGCACGGACTTGAAAGTTGTCTCAGCTTGTAGATCAGAGGATTGGGTAAGGGGTTGGGGGGTGGGGAAGGGGCATTGAGTGAGAGGAAAGTGCCGAAAAGACGCTTTGAAAGGCTTTTTTTGTTACTTTAAGTCACGGGAATGAGAAATCGGGTACGGTGTTAGTTTTTTTGGGGTTTTTGTTGGTTATTGACGTCGCTTATTTGTAGGCGTGGCATGACATACATATATAGGCGTGTGGTAGGTTATAGGTCATCGGATGGGTTATGTGGGAATGGTTGGGGAGGGGGCATTGGGCCAGGGGAAAGTGGCGAAAGGACACTTTTAAGGCATGCAATTGCTCAACTTTCGGCGAGGGGACGATTGTGGGCGTGGCATTGCATGCACGGACTTGAAAGTTGTCTCAGCTTGTAGATCAGAGGATTGGGTAAGGGGTTGGGGGGTGGGGAAGGGGCATTGAGTGAGAGGAAAGTGCCGAAAAGACGCTTTGAAAGGCTTTTTTTGTTACTTTAAGTCACGGGAATGAGAAATCGGGTACGGTGTTAGTTTTTTTGGGGTTTTTGTTGGTTATTGACGTCGCTTATTTGTAGGCGTGGCATGACATACATATATAGGCGTGTGGTAGGTTATAGGTCATCGGATGGGTTATGTGGGAATGGTTGGGGAGGGGGCATTGGGCCAGGGGAAAGTGGCGAAAGGACACTTTTAAGGCATGCAATTGCTCAACTTTCGGCGAGGGGACGATTGTGGGCGTGGCATTGCATGCACGGACTTGAAAGTTGTCTCAGCTTGTAGATCAGAGGATTGGGTAAGGGGTTGGGGGGTGGGGAAGGGGCATTGAGTGAGAGGAAAGTGCCGAAAAGACGCTTTGAAAGGCTTTTTTTGTTACTTTAAGTCACGGGAATGAGAAATCGGGTACGGTGTTAGTTTTTTTGGGGTTTTTGTTGGTTATTGACGTCGCTTATTTGTAGGCGTGGCATGACATACATATATAGGCGTGTGGTAGGTTATAGGTCATCGGATGGGTTATGTGGGAATGGTTGGGGAGGGGGCATTGGGCCAGGGGAAAGTGGCGAAAGGACACTTTTAAGGCATGCAATTGCTCAACTTTCGGCGAGGGGACGATTGTGGGCGTGGCATTGCATGCACGGACTTGAAAGTTGTCTCAGCTTGTAGATCAGAGGATTGGGTAAGGGGTTGGGGGGTGGGGAAGGGGCATTGAGTGAGAGGAAAGTGCCGAAAAGACGCTTTGAAAGGCTTTTTTTGTTACTTTAAGTCACGGGAATGAGAAATCGGGTACGGTGTTAGTTTTTTTGGGGTTTTTGTTGGTTATTGACGTCGCTTATTTGTAGGCGTGGCATGACATACATATATAGGCGTGTGGTAGGTTATAGGTCATCGGATGGGTTATGTGGGAATGGTTGGTGAGGGGGCATTGGGCCAGGGGAAAGTGGCGAAAGGACACTTTTAAGGCATGCAATTGCTCAACTTTCGGCGAGGGGACGATTGTGGGCGTGGCATTGCATGCACGGACTTGAAACTTGTCTCACACTCACACTTATTGATTGTCCAAGTGATGTTGAAAGGAAGATACAGAACACTTCCTCTGCCACTGCTCTGCAACAGTGAGGTTAAAACTGAAGATACTGCGATTCTCAACGATACCGGATCTAACACACCTCCCCATTATCCCAATACCGACATCCGCTCTCAACGCAAAATTTCCACATCACACACCACTATTCCTAACAATTCGACAAACGAGGGGAACACAACGAGCTTTTGGAGACCTAAATGAAGAGCACAAGTTCATCCTATAAAACCAATCAAATAGCAACAAAAGCAAAAAAGATCCAAGGAAGAAGGGAAGAATGCTAAAGAAAAAACAAGTAGCCACGAGAAAAAGCAGAACGAAGAAGACAGGAAAGTCAAAGTGCAATGTGAGGGGAATAAAGGAAAAGGAACTAGAAATTATTGAATGAACAGAATTAATGTGGATTTTAGCACTGACACAAACAAATAAAAGAGGTGAAAAATGTAATAAATGAGATAATGGATACCTTATGATATACAGAGGGGTAGTAGAAAGCACTAATCCAAGAGCAGGAGTAGCTTGCGAGGTGAAAAATAATGAAATAAATGATATCAGAGAGTTATAAGTAGTAAGCGAAAAAATACTAGAGGTGGAATTAGGAAAATGCGGAGAAACCAAAACAATAGTCGTAGCATACGGACCGAACGAGGACGAAAAGAAGGAAGAAAAAGATAAATACTGGGACAGAAGTATGCGACAGGAAAAAAGGGAAGATAATCATAGCCAGCGATTTAAGTTCTAGAAGGGGAAATGAAAAGAAAAAAGGAAAGGAGTCATAGGAATACATGGAGAAATGACTCTAAACACCAACGGAAGGAGATTGCTGGATTTCTTCCTAATAAATTATCTATTGATCGCAAACTCTCTCTTTTCACATAAAGACATACATAAATACACTAGTGAAATTGTAAGTAGAAACGAGAAATCCATTATAGATTAGTCGTATATTATAGTAGAAAAACATAATAAAGGGGAGCTAGTAGACACAGGAATTAAAATAGGGGTGGAAATCGGTAGCGATCATCATTCCCTAGAAGTAGTGCTAAAGGACAGACGAGCGAGTTTACAAATAACGAAGAAAAGGGAAGAAGAAAATGAAAAATAAAAATCATAGCTTACACCCCACGAAAGGCGACATAAAGGAAATAAATATGTAGATATAATAGAGGTGAGAGAAAAGACATGAGAGAGACGATTATTATGCCGATGATTGGTTAAACATAGCCAGGAGAAATATATAGAGTAAAGAAGAAAAGGCAAAAGGAAGTGTATGAAAAAACAAGATCGGAGAAAGAGAAGGTTATAGGCCATCGTATGCGCCTATGCGGTATATGGGAATGGTTAAGGTGAGGGCATTGGGCCGGGGGAGAATGGCGAAAGGTGACTTGGAAGCATTGAATTAGCTTACCTTCGGCGAGGGGACGATTGTGGGCGTGGCATTGCATGCACGGACTTGAAAGTTGTCTCAGCTTGTAGATCAGAGGATTGGGTAAGGGGTTGGGGGGTGGGGAAGGGGCATTGAGTGAGAGGAAAGTGCCGAAAAGACGCTTTGAAAGGCTTTTTTTGTTACTTTAAGTCACGGGAATGAGAAATTGGGTACGGTGTTAGTTTTTTTGGGGATTTTGTTGGTTATTGACGTCGCTTATTTGTAGGCGTGGCATGACATACATATATAGGCGTGTGGTAGGTTATAGGTCATCGGATGGGTTATGTGGGAATGGTTGGGGAGGGGGCATTGGGCCAGGGGAAAGTGGCGAAAGGACACTTTTAAGGCATGCAATTGCTCAACTTTCGGCGAGGGGACGATTGTGGGCGTGGCATTGCATGCACGGACTTGAAAGTTGTCTCAGCTTGTAGATCAGAGGATTGGGTAAGGGGTTGGGGGGTGGGGAAGGGGCATTGAGTGAGAGGAAAGTGCCGAAAAGACGCTTTGAAAGGCTTTTTTTGTTACTTTAAGTCACGGGAATGAGAAATCGGGTACGGTGTTAGTTTTTTTGGGGTTTTTGTTGGTTATTGACGTCGCTTATTTGTAGGCGTGGCATGACATACATATATAGGCGTGTGGTAGGTTATAGGTCATCGGATGGGTTATGTGGGAATGGTTGGGGAGGGGGCATTGGGCCAGGGGAAAGTGGCGAAAGGACACTTTTAAGGCATGCAATTGCTCAACTTTCGGCGAGGGGACGATTGTGGGCGTGGCATTGCATGCACGGACTTGAAAGTTGTCTCAGCTTGTAGATCAGAGGATTGGGTAAGGGGTTGGGGGGTGGGGAAGGGGCATTGAGTGAGAGGAAAGTGCCGAAAAGACGCTTTGAAAGGCTTTTTTTGTTACTTTAAGTCACGGGAATGAGAAATCGGGTACGGTGTTAGTTTTTTTGGGGTTTTTGTTGGTTATTGACGTCGCTTATTTGTAGGCGTGGCATGACATACATATATAGGCGTGTGGTAGGTTATAGGTCATCGGATGGGTTATGTGGGAATGGTTGGGGAGGGGGCATTGGGCCAGGGGAAAGTGGCGAAAGGACACTTTTAAGGCATGCAATTGCTCAACTTTCGGCGAGGGGACGATTGTGGGCGTGGCATTGCATGCACGGACTTGAAAGTTGTCTCAGCTTGTAGATCAGAGGATTGGGTAAGGGGTTGGGGGGTGGGGAAGGGGCATTGAGTGAGAGGAAAGTGCCGAAAAGACGCTTTGAAAGGCTTTTTTTGTTACTTTAAGTCACGGGAATGAGAAATCGGGTACGGTGTTAGTTTTTTTGGGGTTTTTGTTGGTTATTGACGTCGCTTATTTGTAGGCGTGGCATGACATACATATATAGGCGTGTGGTAGGTTATAGGTCATCGGATGGGTTATGTGGGAATGGTTGGGGAGGGGGCATTGGGCCAGGGGAAAGTGGCGAAAGGACACTTTTAAGGCATGCAATTGCTCAACTTTCGGCGAGGGGACGATTGTGGGCGTGGCATTGCATGCACGGACTTGAAAGTTGTCTCAGCTTGTAGATCAGAGGATTGGGTAAGGGGTTGGGGGGTGGGGAAGGGGCATTGAGTGAGAGGAAAGTGCCGAAAAGACGCTTTGAAAGGCTTTTTTTGTTACTTTAAGTCACGGGAATGAGAAATCGGGTACGGTGTTAGTTTTTTTGGGGTTTTTGTTGGTTATTGACGTCGCTTATTTGTAGGCGTGGCATGACATACATATATAGGCGTGTGGTAGGTTATAGGTCATCGGATGGGTTATGTGGGAATGGTTGGGGAGGGGGCATTGGGCCAGGGGAAAGTGGCGAAAGGACACTTTTAAGGCATGCAATTGCTCAACTTTCGGCGAGGGGACGATTGTGGGCGTGGCATTGCATGCACGGACTTGAAAATTGTCTCAGCTTGTAGATCAGAGGATTGGGTAAGGGGTTGGGGGGTGGGGAAGGGGCATTGAGTGAGAGGAAAGTGCCGAAAAGACGCTTTGAAAGGCTTTTTTTGTTACTTTAAGTCACGGGAATGAGAAATCGGGTACGGTGTTAGTTTTTTTGGGGTTTTTGTTGGTTATTGACGTCGCTTATTTGTAGGCGTGGCATGACATACATATATAGGCGTGTGGTAGGTTATAGGTCATCGGATGGGTTATGTGGGAATGGTTGGGGAGGGGGCATTGGGCCAGGGGAAAGTGGCGAAAGGACACTTTTAAGGCATGCAATTGCTCAACTTTCGGCGAGGGGACGATTGTGGGCGTGGCATTGCATGCACGGACTTGAAAGTTGTCTCAGCTTGTAGATCAGAGGATTGGGTAAGGGGTTGGGGGGTGGGGAAGGGGCATTGAGTGAGAGGAAAGTGCCGAAAAGACGCTTTGAAAGGCTTTTTTTGTTACTTTAAGTCACGGGAATGAGAAATCGGGTACGGTGTTAGTTTTTTTGGGGTTTTTGTTGGTTATTGACGTCGCTTATTTGTAGGCGTGGCATGACATACATATATAGGCGTGTGGTAGGTTATAGGTCATCGGATGGGTTATGTGGGAATGGTTGGGGAGGGGGCATTGGGCCAGGGGAAAGTGGCGAAAGGACACTTTTAAGGCATGCAATTGCTCAACTTTCGGCGAGGGGACGATTGTGGGCGTGGCATTGCATGCACGGACTTGAAAGTTGTCTCAGCTTGTAGATCAGAGGATTGGGTAAGGGGTTGGGGGGTGGGGAAGGGGCATTGAGTGAGAGGAAAGTGCCGAAAAGACGCTTTGAAAGGCTTTTTTTGTTACTTTAAGTCACGGGAATGAGAAATCGGGTACGGTGTTAGTTTTTTTGGGGTTTTTGTTGGTTATTGACGTCGCTTATTTGTAGGCGTGGCATGACATACATATATAGGCGTGTGGTAGGTTATAGGTCATCGGATGGGTTATGTGGGAATGGTTGGGGAGGGGGCATTGGGCCAGGGGAAAGTGGCGAAAGGACACTTTTAAGGCATGCAATTGCTCAACTTTCGGCGAGGGGACGATTGTGGGCGTGGCATTGCATGCACGGACTTGAAAGTTGTCTCAGCTTGTAGATCAGAGGATTGGGTAAGGGGTTGGGGGGTGGGGAAGGGGCATTGAGTGAGAGGAAAGTGCCGAAAAGACGCTTTGAAAGGCTTTTTTTGTTACTTTAAGTCACGGGAATGAGAAATCGGGTACGGTGTTAGTTTTTTTGGGGTTTTTGTTGGTTATTGACGTCGCTTATTTGTAGGCGTGGCATGACATACATATATAGGCGTGTGGTAGGTTATAGGTCATCGGATGGGTTATGTGGGAATGGTTGGGGAGGGGGCATTGGGCCAGGGGAAAGTGGCGAAAGGACACTTTTAAGGCATGCAATTGCTCAACTTTCGGCGAGGGGACGATTGTGGGCGTGGCATTGCATGCACGGACTTGAAAGTTGTCTCAACTTGTAGATCAGAGGATTGGGTAAGGGGTTGGGGGGTGGGGAAGGGGCATTGAGTGAGAGGAAAGTGCCGAAAAGACGCTTTGAAAGGCTTTTTTTGTTACTTTAAGTCACGGGAATGAGAAATCGGGTACGGTGTTAGTTTTTTTGGGGTTTTTGTTGGTTATTGACGTCGCTTATTTGTAGGCGTGGCATGACATACATATATAGGCGTGTGGTAGGTTATAGGTCATCGGATGGGTTATGTGGGAATGGTTGGTGAGGGGGCATTGGGCCAGGGGAAAGTGGCGAAAGGACACTTTTAAGGCATGCAATTGCTCAACTTTCGGCGAGGGGACGATTGTGGGCGTGGCATTGCATGCACGGACTTGAAAGTTGTCTCAGCTTGTAGATCAGAGGATTGGGTAAGGGGTTGGGGGGTGGGGAAGGGGCATTGAGTGAGAGGAAAGTGCCGAAAAGACGCTTTGAAAGGCTTTTTTTGTTACTTTAAGTCACGGGAATGAGAAATCGGGTACGGTGTTAGTTTTTTTTGGGGTTTTTGTTGGTTATTGACGTCGCTTATTTGTAGGCGTGGCATGACATACATATATAGGCGTGTGGTAGGTTATAGGTCATCGGATGGGTTATGTGGGAATGGTTGGGGAGGGGGCATTGGGCCAGGGGAAAGTGGCGAAAGGACACTTTTAAGGCATGCAATTGCTCAACTTTCGGCGAGGGGACGATTGTGGGCGTGGCATTGCATGCACGGACTTGAAAGTTGTCTCAGCTTGTAGATCAGAGGATTGGGTAAGGGGTTGGGGGGTGGGGAAGGGGCATTGAGTGAGAGGAAAGTGCCGAAAAGACGCTTTGAAAGGCTTTTTTTGTTACTTTAAGTCACGGGAATGAGAAATCGGGTACGGTGTTAGTTTTTTTGGGGTTTTTGTTGGTTATTGACGTCGCTTATTTGTAGGCGTGGCATGACATACATATATAGGCGTGTGGTAGGTTATAGGTCATCGGATGGGTTATGTGGGAATGGTTGGGGAGGGGGCATTGGGCCAGGGGAAAGTGGCGAAAGGACACTTTTAAGGCATGCAATTGCTCAACTTTCGGCGAGGGGACGATTGTGGGCGTGGCATTGCATGCACGGACTTGAAAGTTGTCTCAGCTTGTAGATCAGAGGATTGGGTAAGGGGTTGGGGGGTGGGGAAGGGGCATTGAGTGAGAGGAAAGTGCCGAAAAGACGCTTTGAAAGGCTTTTTTTGTTACTTTAAGTCACGGGAATGAGAAATCGGGTACGGTGTTAGTTTTTTTGGGGTTTTTGTTGGTTATTGACGTCGCTTATTTGTAGGCGTGGCATGACATACATATATAGGCGTGTGGTAGGTTATAGGTCATCGGATGGGTTATGTGGGAATGGTTGGGGAGGGGGCATTGGGCCAGGGGAAAGTGGCGAAAGGACACTTTTAAGGCATGCAATTGCTCAACTTTCGGCGAGGGGACGATTGTGGGCGTGGCATTGCATGCACGGACTTGAAAGTTGTCTCAGCTTGTAGATCAGAGGATTGGGTAAGGGGTTGGGGGGTGGGGAAGGGGCATTGAGTGAGAGGAAAGTGCCGAAAAGACGCTTTGAAAGGCTTTTTTTGTTACTTTAAGTCACGGGAATGAGAAATCGGGTACGGTGTTAGTTTTTTTGGGGTTTTTGTTGGTTATTGACGTCGCTTATTTGTAGGCGTGGCATGACATACATATATAGGCGTGTGGTAGGTTATAGGTCATCGGATGGGTTATGTGGGAATGGTTGGGGAGGGGGCATTGGGCCAGGGGAAAGTGGCGAAAGGACACTTTTAAGGCATGCAATTGCTCAACTTTCGGCGAGGGGACGATTGTGGGCGTGGCATTGCATGCACGGACTTGAAAGTTGTCTCAGCTTGTAGATCAGAGGATTGGGTAAGGGGTTGGGGGGTGGGGAAGGGGCATTGAGTGAGAGGAAAGTGCCGAAAAGACGCTTTGAAAGGCTTTTTTTGTTACTTTAAGTCACGGGAATGAGAAATCGGGTACGGTGTTAGTTTTTTTGGGGTTTTTGTTGGTTATTGACGTCGCTTATTTGTAGGCGTGGCATGACATACATATATAGGCGTGTGGTAGGTTATAGGTCATCGGATGGGTTATGTGGGAATGGTTGGGGAGGGGGCATTGGGCCAGGGGAAAGTGGCGAAAGGACACTTTTAAGGCATGCAATTGCTCAACTTTCGGCGAGGGGACGATTGTGGGCGTGGCATTGCATGCACGGACTTGAAAGTTGTCTCAGCTTGTAGATCAGAGGATTGGGTAAGGGGTTGGGGGGTGGGGAAGGGGCATTGAGTGAGAGGAAAGTGCCGAAAAGACGCTTTGAAAGGCTTTTTTTGTTACTTTAAGTCACGGGAATGAGAAATCGGGTACGGTGTTAGTTTTTTTGGGGTTTTTGTTGGTTATTGACGTCGCTTATTTGTAGGCGTGGCATGACATACATATATAGGCGTGTGGTAGGTTATAGGTCATCGGATGGGTTATGTGGGAATGGTTGGGGAGGGGGCATTGGGCCAGGGGAAAGTGGCGAAAGGACACTTTTAAGGCATGCAATTGCTCAACTTTCGGCGAGGGGACGATTGTGGGCGTGGCATTGCATGCACGGACTTGAAAGTTGTCTCAGCTTGTAGATCAGAGGATTGGGTAAGGGGTTGGGGGGTGGGGAAGGGGCATTGAGTGAGAGGAAAGTGCCGAAAAGACGCTTTGAAAGGCTTTTTTTGTTACTTTAAGTCACGGGAATGAGAAATCGGGTACGGTGTTAGTTTTTTTGGGGTTTTTGTTGGTTATTGACGTCGCTTATTTGTAGGCGTGGCATGACATACATATATAGGCGTGTGGTAGGTTATAGGTCATCGGATGGGTTATGTGGGAATGGTTGGGGAGGGGGCATTGGGCCAGGGGAAAGTGGCGAAAGGACACTTTTAAGGCATGCAATTGCTCAACTTTCGGCGAGGGGACGATTGTGGGCGTGGCATTGCATGCACGGACTTGAAAGTTGTCTCAGCTTGTAGATCAGAGGATTGGGTAAGGGGTTGGGGGGTGGGGAAGGGGCATTGAGTGAGAGGAAAGTGCCGAAAAGACGCTTTGAAAGGCTTTTTTTGTTACTTTAAGTCACGGGAATGAGAAATCGGGTACGGTGTTAGTTTTTTTGGGGTTTTTGTTGGTTATTGACGTCGCTTATTTGTAGGCGTGGCATGACATACATATATAGGCGTGTGGTAGGTTATAGGTCATCGGATGGGTTATGTGGGAATGGTTGGGGAGGGGGCATTGGGCCAGGGGAAAGTGGCGAAAGGACACTTTTAAGGCATGCAATTGCTCAACTTTCGGCGAGGGGACGATTGTGGGCGTGGCATTGCATGCACGGACTTGAAAGTTGTCTCAGCTTGTAGATCAGAGGATTGGGTAAGGGGTTGGGGGGTGGGGAAGGGGCATTGAGTGAGAGGAAAGTGCCGAAAAGACGCTTTGAAAGGCTTTTTTTGTTACTTTAAGTCACGGGAATGAGAAATCGGGTACGGTGTTAGTTTTTTTGGGGTTTTTGTTGGTTATTGACGTCGCTTATTTGTAGGCGTGGCATGACATACATATATAGGCGTGTGGTAGGTTATAGGTCATCGGATGGGTTATGTGGGAATGGTTGGGGAGGGGGCATTGGGCCAGGGGAAAGTGGCGAAAGGACACTTTTAAGGCATGCAATTGCTCAACTTTCGGCGAGGGGACGATTGTGGGCGTGGCATTGCATGCACGGACTTGAAAGTTGTCTCAGCTTGTAGATCAGAGGATTGGGTAAGGGGTTGGGGGGTGGGGAAGGGGCATTGAGTGAGAGGAAAGTGCCGAAAAGACGCTTTGAAAGGCTTTTTTTGTTACTTTAAGTCACGGGAATGAGAAATCGGGTACGGTGTTAGTTTTTTTGGGGTTTTTGTTGGTTATTGACGTCGCTTATTTGTAGGCGTGGCATGACATACATATATAGGCGTGTGGTAGGTTATAGGTCATCGGATGGGTTATGTGGGAATGGTTGGGGAGGGGGCATTGGGCCAGGGGAAAGTGGCGAAAGGACACTTTTAAGGCATGCAATTGCTCAACTTTCGGCGAGGGGACGATTGTGGGCGTGGCATTGCATGCACGGACTTGAAACTTGTCTCACACTCACACTTATTGATTGTCCAAGTGATGTTGAAAGGAAGATACAGAACACTTCCTCTGCCACTGCTCTGCAACAGTGAGGTTAAAACTGAAGATACTGCGATTCTCAACGATACCGGATCTAACACACCTCCCCATTATCCCAATACCGACATCCGCTCTCAACGCAAAATTTCCACATCACACACCACTATTCCTAACAATTCGACAAACGAGGGGAGCACAACGAGCTTTTGGAGACCTAAATGAAGAGCACAAGTTCATCCTATAAAACCAATCAAATAGCAACAAAAGCAAAAAAGATCCAAGGAAGAAGGGAAGAATGCTAAAGAAAAAACAAGTAGCCACGAGAAAAAGCAGAACGAAGAAGACAGGAAAGTCAAAGTGCAATGTGAGGGGAATAAAGGAAAAGGAACTAGAAATTATTGAATGAACAGAATTAATGTGGATTTTAGCACTGACACAAACAAATAAAAGAGGTGAAAAATGTAATAAATGAGATAATGGATACCTTATGATATACAGAGGGGTAGTAGAAAGCACTAATCCAAGAGCAGGAGTAGCTTGCGAGGTGAAAAATAATAAAATAAATGATATCAGAGAGTTATAAGTAGTAAGCGAAAAAATACTAGAGGTGGAATTAGGAAAATGCGGAGAAACCAAAACAATAGTCGTAGCATACGGACCGAATGAGGACGAAAAGAAGGAAGAAAAAGATAAATACTGGGACAGAAGTATGCGACAGGAAAAAAGGGAAGATAATCATAGCCAGCGATTTAAGTTCTAGAAGGGGAAATGAAAAGAAAAAAGGAAAGGAGTCATAGGAATACATGGAGAAATGACTCTAAACACCAACGGAAGGAGATTGCTGGATTTCTTCCTAATAAATTATCTATTGATCGCAAACTCTCTCTTTTCACATAAAGACATACATAAATACACTAGTGAAATTCTAAGTAAATCCATTACAGATTACTCGTATATTATAGTAGAAAAACATAATAAAGGGGAGCTAGTAGACACAGGAATTAAAATAGGGGTGGAAATCGGTAGCGATCATCATTCCCTAGAAGTAGTGCTTAAGGACAGATGAGCGAGTTTACAAATAACGAAGAAAAGGGAAGAAGAAAATGAAAAATAAAAATCATAGCTTACACCCCACGAAAGGCGACATAAAGGAAATAAATATGTAGATATAATAGAGGTGAGAGAAAAGACATGAGAGAGACGATTATTATGCCGATGATTGGTTAAACATAGCCAGGAGAAATATATAGAGTAAAGAAGAAAAGGCAAGAGGAAGAGTATGAAAAAACAAGATCGGAGAAAGAGAAGGTTATAGGCCATCGTATGCGCCTATGCGGTATATGGGAATGGTTAAGGTGAGGGCATTGGGCCGGGGGAGAATGGCGAAAGGTGACTTGGAAGCATTGAATTAGCTTACCTTCGGCGAGGGGACGATTGTGGGCGTGGCATTGCATGCACGGACTTGAAAGTTGTCTCAGCTTGTAGATCAGAGGATTGGGTAAGGGGTTGGGGGGTGGGGAAGGGGCATTGAGTGAGAGGAAAGTGCCGAAAAGACGCTTTGAAAGGCTTTTTTTGTTACTTTAAGTCACGGGAATGAGAAATCGGGTACGGTGTTAGTTTTTTTGGGGTTTTTGTTGGTTATTGACGTCGCTTATTTGTAGGCGTGGCATGACATACATATATAGGCGTGTGGTAGGTTATAGGTCATCGGATGGGTTATGTGGGAATGGTTGGGGAGGGGGCATTGGGCCAGGGGAAAGTGGCGAAAGGACACTTTTAAGGCATGCAATTGCTCAACTTTCGGCGAGGGGACGATTGTGGGCGTGGCATTGCATGCACGGACTTGAAAGTTGTCTCAGCTTGTAGATCAGAGGATTGGGTAAGGGGTTGGGGGGTGGGGAAGGGGCATTGAGTGAGAGGAAAGTGCCGAAAAGACGCTTTGAAAGGCTTTTTTTGTTACTTTAAGTCACGGGAATGAGAAATCGGGTACGGTGTTAGTTTTTTTGGGGTTTTTGTTGGTTATTGACGTCGCTTATTTGTAGGCGTGGCATGACATACATATATAGGCGTGTGGTAGGTTATAGGTCATCGGATGGGTTATGTGGGAATGGTTGGGGAGGGGGCATTGGGCCAGGGGAAAGTGGCGAAAGGACACTTTTAAGGCATGCAATTGCTCAACTTTCGGCGAGGGGACGATTGTGGGCGTGGCATTGCATGCACGGACTTGAAAGTTGTCTCAGCTTGTAGATCAGAGGATTGGGTAAGGGGTTGGGGGGTGGGGAAGGGGCATTGAGTGAGAGGAAAGTGCCGAAAAGACGCTTTGAAAGGCTTTTTTTGTTACTTTAAGTCACGGGAATGAGAAATCGGGTACGGTGTTAGTTTTTTTGGGGTTTTTGTTGGTTATTGACGTCGCTTATTTGTAGGCGTGGCATGACATACATATATAGGCGTGTGGTAGGTTATAGGTCATCGGATGGGTTATGTGGGAATGGTTGGGGAGGGGGCATTGGGCCAGGGGAAAGTGGCGAAAGGACACTTTTAAGGCATGCAATTGCTCAACTTTCGGCGAGGGGACGATTGTGGGCGTGGCATTGCATGCACGGACTTGAAAGTTGTCTCAGCTTGTAGATCAGAGGATTGGGTAAGGGGTTGGGGGGTGGGGAAGGGGCATTGAGTGAGAGGAAAGTGCCGAAAAGACGCTTTGAAAGGCTTTTTTTGTTACTTTAAGTCACGGGAATGAGAAATCGGGTACGGTGTTAGTTTTTTTGGGGTTTTTGTTGGTTATTGACGTCGCTTATTTGTAGGCGTGGCATGACATACATATATAGGCGTGTGGTAGGTTATAGGTCATCGGATGGGTTATGTGGGAATGGTTGGGGAGGGGGCATTGGGCCAGGGGAAAGTGGCGAAAGGACACTTTTAAGGCATGCAATTGCTCAACTTTCGGCGAGGGGACGATTGTGGGCGTGGCATTGCATGCACGGACTTGAAACTTGTCTCACACTCACACTTATTGATTGTCCAAGTGATGTTGAAAGGAAGATACAGAACACTTCCTCTGCCACTGCTCTGCAACACTGAGGTTGAAACTGAATATACTGGGATTCTCAACGATACCGGATCTAACACACCTCCCCATTATCCCAATACCGACATCCGCTCTCAACGCAAAATTTCCACATCACACACCACTATTCCTAACAATTCGACAAACGAGGGGAACACAACGAGCTTTTGGAGACCTAAATGAAGAGCACAAGTTCATCCTATAAAACCAATCAAATAGCAACAAAAGCAAAAAAGATCCAAGGAAGAAGGGAAGAATGCTAAAGAAAAAACAAGTAGCCACGAGAAAAAGCAGAACGAAGAAGACAGGAAAGTCAAAGTGCAATGTGAGGGGAATAAAGGAAAAGGAACTAGAAATTATTGAATGCTTAAACAGAATTAATGTGGACTTTAGCACTGACACAAACAAATAAAAGAGGTGAAAAATGTAATAAATGAGATAATGGATACCTTATGATATACAGAGGGGTAGTAGAAAGCACTAATCCAAGAGCAGGAGTAGCTTGCGAGGTGAAAAATAATAAAATAAATGATATCAGAGAGTTATAAGTAGTAAGGAAAAAAATACTAGAGGTGGAATTAGGAAAATGTGGGGAAACCAAAACAATAGTCGTAGCATACGGACCGAACGAGGACGAAAAGAAGGAAGAAAAAGATAAATTATGGGACAGAAGTATGCGACAGGAAAAAAGGGAAGATAATCATAGCCAGCGATTTAAGTTCTAGAAGGGGAAATGAAAAGAAAAAAGGAAAGGAGTCATAGGAATACATGGAGAAATGACTCTAAACACCAACGGAAGGAGATTGCTGGATTTCTTCCTAATAAATTACCTACTGATCGCAAACTCTCTCTTTTCACATAAAGACATACATAAATACACTAGTGAAATTGTAAGTAGAAACGAGAAATCCATTATAGATTACTCGTATATTATAGTAGAAAAACATAATAAAGGGAAGCTAGTAGGCACAGGAATTAAAATAGGGGTGGAAATCGGTAGCGATCATCATTCCCTAGAAGAAGTGCTTAAGGACAGATGAGCGAGTTTACAAATAACGAAGAAAAGGGAAGAAGAAAATGAAAAATAAAAATCATAGCTTACACCCAAGGAAAGGCGACATAAAGGAAATAAATATGTAGATATAATAGAGGTGAGAGAAAAGACATGAGAGAGACGATTATTATGCCGATGATTGGTTAAACATAGCCAGGAGAAATATATAGAGTAAAGAAGAAAAGGCAAAAGGAAGTGTATGAAAAAACAAGATCGGAGAAAGAGAAGGTTATAGGCCATCGTATGCGCCTATGCGGTATATGGGAATGGTTAAGGTGAGGGCATTGGGCCGGGGGAGAATGGCGAAAGGTGACTTGGAAGCATTGAATTAGCTTACCTTCGGCGAGGGGACGATTGTGGGCGTGGCATTGCATGCACGGACTTGAAAGTTGTCTCAGCTTGTAGATCAGAGGATTGGGTAAGGGGTTGGGGGGTGGGGAAGGGGCATTGAGTGAGAGGAAAGTGCCGAAAAGACGCTTTGAAAGGCTTTTTTTGTTACTTTAAGTCACGGGAATGAGAAATCGGGTACGGTGTTAGTTTTTTTGGGGTTTTTGTTGGTTATTGACGTCGCTTATTTGTAGGCGTGGCATGACATACATATATAGGCGTGTGGTAGGTTATAGGTCATCGGATGGGTTATGTGGGAATGGTTGGGGAGGGGGCATTGGGCCAGGGGAAAGTGGCGAAAGGACACTTTTAAGGCATGCAATTGCTCAACTTTCGGCGAGGGGACGATTGTGGGCGTGGCATTGCATGCACGGACTTGAAAGTTGTCTCAGCTTGTAGATCAGAGGATTGGGTAAGGGGTTGGGGGGTGGGGAAGGGGCATTGAGTGAGAGGAAAGTGCCGAAAAGACGCTTTGAAAGGCTTTTTTTGTTACTTTAAGTCACGGGAATGAGAAATCGGGTACGGTGTTAGTTTTTTTGGGGTTTTTGTTGGTTATTGACGTCGCTTATTTGTAGGCGTGGCATGACATACATATATAGGCGTGTGGTAGGTTATAGGTCATCGGATGGGTTATGTGGGAATGGTTGGGGAGGGGGCATTGGGCCAGGGGAAAGTGGCGAAAGGACACTTTTAAGGCATGCAATTGCTCAACTTTCGGCGAGGGGACGATTGTGGGCGTGGCATTGCATGCACGGACTTGAAAGTTGTCTCAGCTTGTAGATCAGAGGATTGGGTAAGGGGTTGGGGGGTGGGGAAGGGGCATTGAGTGAGAGGAAAGTGCCGAAAAGACGCTTTGAAAGGCTTTTTTTGTTACTTTAAGTCACGGGAATGAGAAATCGGGTACGGTGTTAGTTTTTTTGGGGTTTTTGTTGGTTATTGACGTCGCTTATTTGTAGGCGTGGCATGACATACATATATAGGCGTGTGGTAGGTTATAGGTCATCGGATGGGTTATGTGGGAATGGTTGGGGAGGGGGCATTGGGCCAGGGGAAAGTGGCGAAAGGACACTTTTAAGGCATGCAATTGCTCAACTTTCGGCGAGGGGACGATTGTGGGCGTGGCATTGCATGCACGGACTTGAAACTTGTCTCACACTCACACTTATTGATTGTCCAAGTGATGTTGAAAGGAAGATACAGAACACTTCCTCTGCCACTGCTCTGCAACACTGAGGTTGAAACTGAATATACTGGGATTCTCAACGATACCGGATCTAACACACCTCCCCATTATCCCAATACCGACATTCGCTCTCAACGCAAAATTTCCACATCACACACCACTATTCCTAACAATTCGACAAACGAGGGGAACACAACGAGCTTTTGGAGACCTAAATGAAGAGCACAAGTTCATCCTATAAAACCAATCAAATAGCAACAAAAGCAAAAAAGATCCAAGGAAGAAGGGAAGAATGCTAAAGAAAAAACAAGTAGCCACGAGAAAAAGCAGAACGAAGAAGACAGGAAAGTCAAAGTGCAATGTGAGGGGAATAAAGGAAAAGGAACTAGAAATTATTGAATGCTTAAACAGAATTAATGTGGACTTTAGCACTGACACAAACAAATAAAAGAGGTGAAAAATGTAATAAATGAGATAATGGATACCTTATGATATACAGAGGGGTAGTAGAAAGCACTAATCCAAGAGCAGGAGTAGCTTGCGAGGTGAAAAATAATAAAATAAATGATATCAGAGAGTTATAAGTAGTAAGGAAAAAAATACTAGAGGTGGAATTAGGAAAATGTGGGGAAACCAAAACAATAGTCGTAGCATACGGACCGAACGAGGACGAAAAGAAGGAAGAAAAAGATAAATTATGGGACAGAAGTATGCGACAGGAAAAAAGGGAAGATAATCATAGCCAGCGATTTAAGTTCTAGAAGGGGAAATGAAAAGAAAAAAGGAAAGGAGTCATAGGAATACATGGAGAAATGACTCTAAACACCAACGGAAGGAGATTGCTGGATTTCTTCCTAATAAATTACCTACTGATCGCAAACTCTCTCTTTTCACATAAAGACATACATAAATACACTAGTGAAATTGTAAGTAGAAACGAGAAATCCATTATAGATTACTCGTATATTATAGTAGAAAAACATAATAAAGGGAAGCTAGTAGGCACAGGAATTAAAATAGGGGTGGAAATCGGTAGCGATCATCATTCCCTAGAAGAAGTGCTTAAGGACAGATGAGCGAGTTTACAAATAACGAAGAAAAGGGAAGAAGAAAATGAAAAATAAAAATCATAGCTTACACCCAAGGAAAGGCGACATAAAGGAAATAAATATGTAGATATAATAGAGGTGAGAGAAAAGACATGAGAGAGACGATTATTATGCCGATGATTGGTTAAACATAGCCAGGAGAAATATATAGAGTAAAGAAGAAAAGGCAAAAGGAAGTGTATGAAAAAACAAGATCGGAGAAAGAGAAGGTTATAGGCCATCGTATGCGCCTATGCGGTATATGGGAATGGTTAAGGTGAGGGCATTGGGCCGGGGGAGAATGGCGAAAGGTGACTTGGAAGCATTGAATTAGCTTACCTTCGGCGAGGGGACGATTGTGGGCGTGGCATTGCATGCACGGACTTGAAAGTTGTCTCAGCTTGTAGATCAGAGGATTGGGTAAGGGGTTGGGGGTTGGGGAAGGGGCATTGAGTGAGAGGAAAGTGCCGAAAAGACGCTTTGAAAGGCTTTTTTTGTTACTTTAAGTCACGGGAATGAGAAATCGGGTACGGTGTTAGTTTTTTTGGGGTTTTTGTTGGTTATTGACGTCGCTTATTTGTAGGCGTGGCATGACATACATATATAGGCGTGTGGTAGGTTATAGGTCATCGGATGGGTTATGTGGGAATGGTTGGGGAGGGGGCATTGGGCCAGGGGAAAGTGGCGAAAGGACACTTTTAAGGCATGCAATTGCTCAACTTTCGGCGAGGGGACGATTGTGGGCGTGGCATTGCATGCACGGACTTGAAAGTTGTCTCAGCTTGTAGATCAGAGGATTGGGTAAGGGGTTGGGGGGTGGGGAAGGGGCATTGAGTGAGAGGAAAGTGCCGAAAAGACGCTTTGAAAGGCTTTTTTTGTTACTTTAAGTCACGGGAATGAGAAATCGGGTACGGTGTTAGTTTTTTTGGGGTTTTTGTTGGTTATTGACGTCGCTTATTTGTAGGCGTGGCATGACATACATATATAGGCGTGTGGTAGGTTATAGGTCATCGGATGGGTTATGTGGGAATGGTTGGGGAGGGGGCATTGGGCCAGGGGAAAGTGGCGAAAGGACACTTTTAAGGCATGCAATTGCTCAACTTTCGGCGAGGGGACGATTGTGGGCGTGGCATTGCATGCACGGACTTGAAAGTTGTCTCAGCTTGTAGATCAGAGGATTGGGTAAGGGGTTGGGGGGTGGGGAAGGGGCATTGAGTGAGAGGAAAGTGCCGAAAAGACGCTTTGAAAGGCTTTTTTTGTTACTTTAAGTCACGGGAATGAGAAATCGGGTACGGTGTTAGTTTTTTTGGGGTTTTTGTTGGTTATTGACGTCGCTTATTTGTAGGCGTGGCATGACATACATATATAGGCGTGTGGTAGGTTATAGGTCATCGGATGGGTTATGTGGGAATGGTTGGGGAGGGGGCATTGGGCCAGGGGAAAGTGGCGAAAGGACACTTTTAAGGCATGCAATTGCTCAACTTTCGGCGAGGGGACGATTGTGGGCGTGGCATTGCATGCACGGACTTGAAAGTTGTCTCAGCTTGTAGATCAGAGGATTGGGTAAGGGGTTGGGGGGTGGGGAAGGGGCATTGAGTGAGAGGAAAGTGCCGAAAAGACGCTTTGAAAGGCTTTTTTTGTTACTTTAAGTCACGGGAATGAGAAATCGGGTACGGTGTTAGTTTTTTTGGGGTTTTTGTTGGTTATTGACGTCGCTTATTTGTAGGCGTGGCATGACATACATATATAGGCGTGTGGTAGGTTATAGGTCATCGGATGGGTTATGTGGGAATGGTTGGGGAGGGGGCATTGGGCCAGGGGAAAGTGGCGAAAGGACACTTTTAAGGCATGCAATTGCTCAACTTTCGGCGAGGGGACGATTGTGGGCGTGGCATTGCATGCACGGACTTGAAAGTTGTCTCAGCTTGTAGATCAGAGGATTGGGTAAGGGGTTGGGGGGTGGGGAAGGGGCATTGAGTGAGAGGAAAGTGCCGAAAAGACGCTTTGAAAGGCTTTTTTTGTTACTTTAAGTCACGGGAATGAGAAATCGGGTACGGTGTTAGTTTTTTTGGGGTTTTTGTTGGTTATTGACGTCGCTTATTTGTAGGCGTGGCATGACATACATATATAGGCGTGTGGTAGGTTATAGGTCATCGGATGGGTTATGTGGGAATGGTTGGGGAGGGGGCATTGGGCCAGGGGAAAGTGGCGAAAGGACACTTTTAAGGCATGCAATTGCTCAACTTTCGGCGAGGGGACGATTGTGGGCGTGGCATTGCATGCACGGACTTGAAAGTTGTCTCAGCTTGTAGATCAGAGGATTGGGTAAGGGGTTGGGGGGTGGGGAAGGGGCATTGAGTGAGAGGAAAGTGCCGAAAAGACGCTTTGAAAGGCTTTTTTTGTTACTTTAAGTCACGGGAATGAGAAATCGGGTACGGTGTTAGTTTTTTTGGGGTTTTTGTTGGTTATTGACGTCGCTTATTTGTAGGCGTGGCATGACATACATATATAGGCGTGTGGTAGGTTATAGGTCATCGGATGGGTTATGTGGGAATGGTTGGGGAGGGGGCATTGGGCCAGGGGAAAGTGGCGAAAGGACACTTTTAAGGCATGCAATTGCTCAACTTTCGGCGAGGGGACGATTGTGGGCGTGGCATTGCATGCACGGGCTTGAAAGTTGTCTCAGCTTGTAGATCAGAGGATTGGGTAAGGGGTTGGGGGGTGGGGAAGGGGCATTGAGTGAGAGGAAAGTGCCGAAAAGACGCTTTGAAAGGCTTTTTTTGTTACTTTAAGTCACGGGAATGAGAAATCGGGTACGGTGTTAGTTTTTTTGGGGTTTTTGTTGGTTATTGACGTCGCTTATTTGTAGGCGTGGCATGACATACATATATAGGCGTGTGGTAGGTTATAGGTCATCGGATGGGTTATGTGGGAATGGTTGGGGAGGGGGCATTGGGCCAGGGGAAAGTGGCGAAAGGACACTTTTAAGGCATGCAATTGCTCAACTTTCGGCGAGGGGACGATTGTGGGCGTGGCATTGCATGCACGGACTTGAAAGTTGTCTCAGCTTGTAGATCAGAGGATTGGGTAAGGGGTTGGGGGGTGGGGAAGGGGCATTGAGTGAGAGGAAAGTGCCGAAAAGACGCTTTGAAAGGCTTTTTTTGTTACTTTAAGTCACGGGAATGAGAAATCGGGTACGGTGTTAGTTTTTTTGGGGTTTTTGTTGGTTATTGACGTCGCTTATTTGTAGGCGTGGCATGACATACATATATAGGCGTGTGGTAGGTTATAGGTCATCGGATGGGTTATGTGGGAATGGTTGGGGAGGGGGCATTGGGCCAGGGGAAAGTGGCGAAAGGACACTTTTAAGGCATGCAATTGCTCAACTTTCGGCGAGGGGACGATTGTGGGCGTGGCATTGCATGCACGGACTTGAAAGTTGTCTCAGCTTGTAGATCAGAGGATTGGGTAAGGGGTTGGGGGGTGGGGAAGGGGCATTGAGTGAGAGGAAAGTGCCGAAAAGACGCTTTGAAAGGCTTTTTTTGTTACTTTAAGTCACGGGAATGAGAAATCGGGTACGGTGTTAGTTTTTTTGGGGTTTTTGTTGGTTATTGACGTCGCTTATTTGTAGGCGTGGCATGACATACATATATAGGCGTGTGGTAGGTTATAGGTCATCGGATGGGTTATGTGGGAATGGTTGGGGAGGGGGCATTGGGCCAGGGGAAAGTGGCGAAAGGACACTTTTAAGGCATGCAATTGCTCAACTTTCGGCGAGGGGACGATTGTGGGCGTGGCATTGCATGCACGGACTTGAAAGTTGTCTCAGCTTGTAGATCAGAGGATTGGGTAAGGGGTTGGGGGGTGGGGAAGGGGCATTGAGTGAGAGGAAAGTGCCGAAAAGACGCTTTGAAAGGCTTTTTTTGTTACTTTAAGTCACGGGAATGAGAAATCGGGTACGGTGTTAGTTTTTTTGGGGTTTTTGTTGGTTATTGACGTCGCTTATTTGTAGGCGTGGCATGACATACATATATAGGCGTGTGGTAGGTTATAGGTCATCGGATGGGTTATGTGGGAATGGTTGGGGAGGGGGCATTGGGCCAGGGGAAAGTGGCGAAAGGACACTTTTAAGGCATGCAATTGCTCAACTTTCGGCGAGGGGACGATTGTGGGCGTGGCATTGCATGCACGGACTTGAAAGTTGTCTCAGCTTGTAGATCAGAGGATTGGGTAAGGGGTTGGGGGGTGGGGAAGGGGCATTGAGTGAGAGGAAAGTGCCGAAAAGACGCTTTGAAAGGCTTTTTTTGTTACTTTAAGTCACGGGAATGAGAAATCGGGTACGGTGTTAGTTTTTTTGGGGTTTTTGTTGGTTATTGACGTCGCTTATTTGTAGGCGTGGCATGACATACATATATAGGCGTGTGGTAGGTTATAGGTCATCGGATGGGTTATGTGGGAATGGTTGGGGAGGGGGCATTGGGCCAGGGGAAAGTGGCGAAAGGACACTTTTAAGGCATGCAATTGCTCAACTTTCGGCGAGGGGACGATTGTGGGCGTGGCATTGCATGCACGGACTTGAAAGTTGTCTCAGCTTGTAGATCAGAGGATTGGGTAAGGGGTTGGGGGGTGGGGAAGGGGCATTGAGTGAGAGGAAAGTGCCGAAAAGACGCTTTGAAAGGCTTTTTTTGTTACTTTAAGTCACGGGAATGAGAAATCGGGTACGGTGTTAGTTTTTTTGGGGTTTTTGTTGGTTATTGACGTCGCTTATTTGTAGGCGTGGCATGACATACATATATAGGCGTGTGGTAGGTTATAGGTCATCGGATGGGTTATGTGGGAATGGTTGGGGAGGGGGCATTGGGCCAGGGGAAAGTGGCGAAAGGACACTTTTAAGGCATGCAATTGCTCAACTTTCGGCGAGGGGACGATTGTGGGCGTGGCATTGCATGCACGGACTTGAAACTTGTCTCAGCTTGTAGATCAGAGGATTGGGTAAGGGGTTGGGGGGTGGGGAAGGGGCATTGAGTGAGAGGAAAGTGCCGAAAAGACGCTTTGAAAGGCTTTTTTTGTTACTTTAAGTCACGGGAATGAGCAATCGGGTACGGTGTTAGTTTTTTTGGGGTTTTTGTTGGTTATTGACGTCGCTTATTTGTAGGCGTGGCATGACATACATATATAGGCGTGTGGTAGGTTATAGGTCATCGGATGGGTTATGTGGGAATGGTTGGGGAGGGGGCATTGGGCCAGGGGAAAGTGGCGAAAGGACACTTTTAAGGCATGCAATTGCTCAACTTTCGGCGAGGGGACGATTGTGGGCGTGGCATTGCATGCACGGACTTGAAACTTGTCTCACACTCACACTTATTGATTGTCCAAGTGATGTTGAAAGGAAGATACAGAGCACTTCCTCTGCCACTGCTCTGCAACAGTGAGGTTAAAACTGAAGATTCTGCGATTCTCAACGATACCGGATCTAACACACCTCCCCATTATCCCAATACCGACATCCGCTCTCAACGCAAAATTTCCACATCACACACCACTATTCCCAACAATTCGACAAACGAGGGGAGCACAACGAGCTTTTGGAGACCTAAATGAAGAGCACAAGTTCATCCTATAAAACCAATCAAATAGCAACAAAAGCAAAAAAGATCCAAGGAAGAAGGGAAGAATGCTAAAGAAAAAACAAGTAGCCACGAGAAAAAGCAGAACGAAGAAGACAGGAAAGTCAAAGTGCAATGTGAGGGGAATAAAGGAAAAGGAACTAGAAATTATTGAATGAACAGAATTAATGTGGATTTTAGCACTGACACAAACAAATAAAAGAGGTGAAAAATGTAATAAATGAGATAATGGATACCTTATGATATACAGAGGGGTAGTAGAAAGCACTAATCCAAGAGCAGGAGTAGCTTGCGAGGTGAAAAATAATGAAATAAATGATATCAGAGAGTTATAAGTAGTAAGCGAAAAAATACTAGAGGTGGAATTAGGAAAATGCGGAGAAACCAAAACAATAGTCGTAGCATACGGACCGAACGAGGACGAAAAGAAGGAAGAAAAAGATAAATTATGGGACAGAAGTATGCGACAGGAAAAAAGGGAAGATAATCATAGCCAGCGATTTAAGTTCTAGAAGGGGAAATGAAAAGAAAAAAGGAAAGGAGTCATAGGAATACATGGAGAAATGACTCTAAACACCAACGGAAGGAGATTACTGGATTTCTTCCTAATAAATTACCTATTGATCGCAAACTCTCTCTTTTCACATAAAGACATACATAAATACACTAGTGAAATTCTAAGTAAATCCATTACAGATTACGCGTATATTATAGTAGAAAAACATAATAAAGGGAAGCTAGTAGACACAGGAATTAAAAGAGGGGTGGAAATCGGTAGCGATCATCATTCCCTAGAAGAAGTGCTAAAGGACAGACGAGCGAGTTTACAAATAACGAAGAAAAGGGAAGAAGAAAATGAAAAATAAAAATCATAGCTTACACCCAAGGAAAGGCGACATAAAGGAAATAAATATGTAGATATAATAGAGGTGAGAGAAAAGACATGAGAGAGACGATTATTATGCCGATGATTGGTTAAACATAGCCAGGAGAAATATATAGAGTAAAGAAGAAAAGGCAAAAGGAAGTGTATGAAAAAACAAGATCGGAGAAAGAGAAGGTTATAGGCCATCGTATGCGCCTATGCGGTATATGGGAATGGTTAAGGTGAGGGCATTGGGCCGGGGGAGAATGGCGAAAGGTGACTTGGAAGCATTGAATTAGCTTACCTTCGGCGAGGGGACGATTGTGGGCGTGGCATTGCATGCACGGACTTGAAAGTTGTCTCAGCTTGTAGATCAGAGGATTGGGTAAGGGGTTGGGGGGTGGGGAAGGGGCATTGAGTGAGAGGAAAGTGCCGAAAAGACGCTTTGAAAGGCTTTTTTTGTTACTTTAAGTCACGGGAATGAGAAATCGGGTACGGTGTTAGTTTTTTTGGGGTTTTTGTTGGTTATTGACGTCGCTTATTTGTAGGCGTGGCATGACATACATATATAGGCGTGTGGTAGGTTATAGGTCATCGGATGGGTTATGTGGGAATGGTTGGGGAGGGGGCATTGGGCCAGGGGAAAGTGGCGAAAGGACACTTTTAAGGCATGCAATTGCTCAACTTTCGGCGAGGGGACGATTGTGGGCGTGGCATTGCATGCACGGACTTGAAAGTTGTCTCAGCTTGTAGATCAGAGGATTGGGTAAGGGGTTGGGGGGTGGGGAAGGGGCATTGAGTGAGAGGAAAGTGCCGAAAAGACGCTTTGAAAGGCTTTTTTTGTTACTTTAAGTCACGGGAATGAGAAATCGGGTACGGTGTTAGTTTTTTTGGGGTTTTTGTTGGTTATTGACGTCGCTTATTTGTAGGCGTGGCATGACATACATATATAGGCGTGTGGTAGGTTATAGGTCATCGGATGGGTTATGTGGGAATGGTTGGGGAGGGGGCATTGGGCCAGGGGAAAGTGGCGAAAGGACACTTTTAAGGCATGCAATTGCTCAACTTTCGGCGAGGGGACGATTGTGGGCGTGGCATTGCATGCACGGACTTGAAAGTTGTCTCAGCTTGTAGATCAGAGGATTGGGTAAGGGGTTGGGGGGTGGGGAAGGGGCATTGAGTGAGAGGAAAGTGCCGAAAAGACGCTTTGAAAGGCTTTTTTTGTTACTTTAAGTCACGGGAATGAGAAATCGGGTACGGTGTTAGTTTTTTTGGGGTTTTTGTTGGTTATTGACGTCGCTTATTTGTAGGCGTGGCATGACATACATATATAGGCGTGTGGTAGGTTATAGGTCATCGGATGGGTTATGTGGGAATGGTTGGGGAGGGGGCATTGGGCCAGGGGAAAGTGGCGAAAGGACACTTTTAAGGCATGCAATTGCTCAACTTTCGGCGAGGGGACGATTGTGGGCGTGGCATTGCATGCACGGACTTGAAAGTTGTCTCAGCTTGTAGATCAGAGGATTGGGTAAGGGGTTGGGGGGTGGGGAAGGGGCATTGAGTGAGAGGAAAGTGCCGAAAAGACGCTTTGAAAGGCTTTTTTTGTTACTTTAAGTCACGGGAATGAGAAATCGGGTACGGTGTTAGTTTTTTTGGGGTTTTTGTTGGTTATTGACGTCGCTTATTTGTAGGCGTGGCATGACATACATATATAGGCGTGTGGTAGGTTATAGGTCATCGGATGGGTTATGTGGGAATGGTTGGGGAGGGGGCATTGGGCCAGGGGAAAGTGGCGAAAGGACACTTTTAAGGCATGCAATTGCTCAACTTTCGGCGAGGGGACGATTGTGGGCGTGGCATTGCATGCACGGACTTGAAAGTTGTCTCAGCTTGTAGATCAGAGGATTGGGTAAGGGGTTGGGGGGTGGGGAAGGGGCATTGAGTGAGAGGAAAGTGCCGAAAAGACGCTTTGAAAGGCTTTTTTTGTTACTTTAAGTCACGGGAATGAGAAATCGGGTACGGTGTTAGTTTTTTTGGGGTTTTTGTTGGTTATTGACGTCGCTTATTTGTAGGCGTGGCATGACATACATATATAGGCGTGTGGTAGGTTATAGGTCATCGGATGGGTTATGTGGGAATGGTTGGGGAGGGGGCATTGGGCCAGGGGAAAGTGGCGAAAGGACACTTTTAAGGCATGCAATTGCTCAACTTTCGGCGAGGGGACGATTGTGGGCGTGGCATTGCATGCACGGACTTGAAAGTTGTCTCAGCTTGTAGATCAGAGGATTGGGTAAGGGGTTGGGGGGTGGGGAAGGGGCATTGAGTGAGAGGAAAGTGCCGAAAAGACGCTTTGAAAGGCTTTTTTTGTTACTTTAAGTCACGGGAATGAGAAATCGGGTACGGTGTTAGTTTTTTTGGGGTTTTTGTTGGTTATTGACGTCGCTTATTTGTAGGCGTGGCATGACATACATATATAGGCGTGTGGTAGGTTATAGGTCATCGGATGGGTTATGTGGGAATGGTTGGGGAGGGGGCATTGGGCCAGGGGAAAGTGGCGAAAGGACACTTTTAAGGCATGCAATTGCTCAACTTTCGGCGAGGGGACGATTGTGGGCGTGGCATTGCATGCACGGACTTGAAAGTTGTCTCAGCTTGTAGATCAGAGGATTGGGTAAGGGGTTGGGGGGTGGGGAAGGGGCATTGAGTGAGAGGAAAGTGCCGAAAAGACGCTTTGAAAGGCTTTTTTTGTTACTTTAAGTCACGGGAATGAGAAATCGGGTACGGTGTTAGTTTTTTTGGGGTTTTTGTTGGTTATTGACGTCGCTTATTTGTAGGCGTGGCATGACATACATATATAGGCGTGTGGTAGGTTATAGGTCATCGGATGGGTTATGTGGGAATGGTTGGGGAGGGGGCATTGGGCCAGGGGAAAGTGGCGAAAGGACACTTTTAAGGCATGCAATTGCTCAACTTTCGGCGAGGGGACGATTGTGGGCGTGGCATTGCATGCACGGACTTGAAAGTTGTCTCAGCTTGTAGATCAGAGGATTGGGTAAGGGGTTGGGGGGTGGGGAAGGGGCATTGAGTGAGAGGAAAGTGCCGAAAAGACGCTTTGAAAGGCTTTTTTTGTTACTTTAAGTCACGGGAATGAGAAATCGGGTACGGTGTTAGTTTTTTTGGGGTTTTTGTTGGTTATTGACGTCGCTTATTTGTAGGCGTGGCATGACATACATATATAGGCGTGTGGTAGGTTATAGGTCATCGGATGGGTTATGTGGGAATGGTTGGGGAGGGGGCATTGGGCCAGGGGAAAGTGGCGAAAGGACACTTTTAAGGCATGCAATTGCTCAACTTTCGGCGAGGGGACGATTGTGGGCGTGGCATTGCATGCACGGACTTGAAAGTTGTCTCAGCTTGTAGATCAGAGGATTGGGTAAGGGGTTGGGGGGTGGGGAAGGGGCATTGAGTGAGAGGAAAGTGCCGAAAAGACGCTTTGAAAGGCTTTTTTTGTTACTTTAAGTCACGGGAATGAGAAATCGGGTACGGTGTTAGTTTTTTTGGGGTTTTTGTTGGTTATTGACGTCGCTTATTTGTAGGCGTGGCATGACATACATATATAGGCGTGTGGTAGGTTATAGGTCATCGGATGGGTTATGTGGGAATGGTTGGGGAGGGGGCATTGGGCCAGGGGAAAGTGGCGAAAGGACACTTTTAAGGCATGCAATTGCTCAACTTTCGGCGAGGGGACGATTGTGGGCGTGGCATTGCATGCACGGACTTGAAAGTTGTCTCAGCTTGTAGATCAGAGGATTGGGTAAGGGGTTGGGGGGTGGGGAAGGGGCATTGAGTGAGAGGAAAGTGCCGAAAAGACGCTTTGAAAGGCTTTTTTTGTTACTTTAAGTCACGGGAATGAGAAATCGGGTACGGTGTTAGTTTTTTTGGGGTTTTTGTTGGTTATTGACGTCGCTTATTTGTAGGCGTGGCATGACATACATATATAGGCGTGTGGTAGGTTATAGGTCATCGGATGGGTTATGTGGGAATGGTTGGGGAGGGGGCATTGGGCCAGGGGAAAGTGGCGAAAGGACACTTTTAAGGCATGCAATTGCTCAACTTTCGGCGAGGGGACGATTGTGGGCGTGGCATTGCATGCACGGACTTGAAAGTTGTCTCAGCTTGTAGATCAGAGGATTGGGTAAGGGGTTGGGGGGTGGGGAAGGGGCATTGAGTGAGAGGAAAGTGCCGAAAAGACGCTTTGAAAGGCTTTTTTTGTTACTTTAAGTCACGGGAATGAGAAATCGGGTACGGTGTTAGTTTTTTTGGGGTTTTTGTTGGTTATTGACGTCGCTTATTTGTAGGCGTGGCATGACATACATATATAGGCGTGTGGTAGGTTATAGGTCATCGGATGGGTTATGTGGGAATGGTTGGGGAGGGGGCATTGGGCCAGGGGAAAGTGGCGAAAGGACACTTTTAAGGCATGCAATTGCTCAACTTTCGGCGAGGGGACGATTGTGGGCGTGGCATTGCATGCACGGACTTGAAAGTTGTCTCAGCTTGTAGATCAGAGGATTGGGTAAGGGGTTGGGGGGTGGGGAAGGGGCATTGAGTGAGAGGAAAGTGCCGAAAAGACGCTTTGAAAGGCTTTTTTTGTTACTTTAAGTCACGGGAATGAGAAATCGGGTACGGTGTTAGTTTTTTTGGGGTTTTTGTTGGTTATTGACGTCGCTTATTTGTAGGCGTGGCATGACATACATATATAGGCGTGTGGTAGGTTATAGGTCATCGGATGGGTTATGTGGGAATGGTTGGGGAGGGGGCATTGGGCCAGGGGAAAGTGGCGAAAGGACACTTTTAAGGCATGCAATTGCTCAACTTTCGGCGAGGGGACGATTGTGGGCGTGGCATTGCATGCACGGACTTGAAAGTTGTCTCAGCTTGTAGATCAGAGGATTGGGTAAGGGGTTGGGGGGTGGGGAAGGGGCATTGAGTGAGAGGAAAGTGCCGAAAAGACGCTTTGAAAGGCTTTTTTTGTTACTTTAAGTCACGGGAATGAGAAATCGGGTACGGTGTTAGTTTTTTTGGGGTTTTTGTTGGTTATTGACGTCGCTTATTTGTAGGCGTGGCATGACATACATATATAGGCGTGTGGTAGGTTATAGGTCATCGGATGGGTTATGTGGGAATGGTTGGGGAGGGGGCATTGGGCCAGGGGAAAGTGGCGAAAGGACACTTTTAAGGCATGCAATTGCTCAACTTTCGGCGAGGGGACGATTGTGGGCGTGGCATTGCATGCACGGACTTGAAAGTTGTCTCAGCTTGTAGATCAGAGGATTGGGTAAGGGGTTGGGGGGTGGGGAAGGGGCATTGAGTGAGAGGAAAGTGCCGAAAAGACGCTTTGAAAGGCTTTTTTTGTTACTTTAAGTCACGGGAATGAGAAATCGGGTACGGTGTTAGTTTTTTTGGGGTTTTTGTTGGTTATTGACGTCGCTTATTTGTAGGCGTGGCATGACATACATATATAGGCGTGTGGTAGGTTATAGGTCATCGGATGGGTTATGTGGGAATGGTTGGGGAGGGGGCATTGGGCCAGGGGAAAGTGGCGAAAGGACACTTTTAAGGCATGCAATTGCTCAACTTTCGGCGAGGGGACGATTGTGGGCGTGGCATTGCATGCACGGACTTGAAAGTTGTCTCAGCTTGTAGATCAGAGGATTGGGTAAGGGGTTGGGGGGGTGGGGAAGGGGCATTGAGTGAGAGGAAAGTGCCGAAAAGACGCTTTGAAAGGCTTTTTTTGTTACTTTAAGTCACGGGAATGAGAAATCGGGTACGGTGTTAGTTTTTTTGGGGTTTTTGTTGGTTATTGACGTCGCTTATTTGTAGGCGTGGCATGACATACATATATAGGCGTGTGGTAGGTTATAGGTCATCGGATGGGTTATGTGGGAATGGTTGGGGAGGGGGCATTGGGCCAGGGGAAAGTGGCGAAAGGACACTTTTAAGGCATGCAATTGCTCAACTTTCGGCGAGGGGACGATTGTGGGCGTGGCATTGCATGCACGGACTTGAAAGTTGTCTCAGCTTGTAGATCAGAGGATTGGGTAAGGGGTTGGGGGGTGGGGAAGGGGCATTGAGTGAGAGGAAAGTGCCGAAAAGACGCTTTGAAAGGCTTTTTTTGTTACTTTAAGTCACGGGAATGAGAAATCGGGTACGGTGTTAGTTTTTTTGGGGTTTTTGTTGGTTATTGACGTCGCTTATTTGTAGGCGTGGCATGACATACATATATAGGCGTGTGGTAGGTTATAGGTCATCGGATGGGTTATGTGGGAATGGTTGGGGAGGGGGCATTGGGCCAGGGGAAAGTGGCGAAAGGACACTTTTAAGGCATGCAATTGCTCAACTTTCGGCGAGGGGACGATTGTGGGCGTGGCATTGCATGCACGGACTTGAAAGTTGTCTCAGCTTGTAGATCAGAGGATTGGGTAAGGGGTTGGGGGGTGGGGAAGGGGCATTGAGTGAGAGGAAAGTGCCGAAAAGACGCTTTGAAAGGCTTTTTTTGTTACTTTAAGTCACGGGAATGAGAAATCGGGTACGGTGTTAGTTTTTTTGGGGTTTTTGTTGGTTATTGACGTCGCTTATTTGTAGGCGTGGCATGACATACATATATAGGCGTGTGGTAGGTTATAGGTCATCGGATGGGTTATGTGGGAATGGTTGGGGAGGGGGCATTGGGCCAGGGGAAAGTGGCGAAAGGACACTTTTAAGGCATGCAATTGCTCAACTTTCGGCGAGGGGACGATTGTGGGCGTGGCATTGCATGCACGGACTTGAAAGTTGTCTCAGCTTGTAGATCAGAGGATTGGGTAAGGGGTTGGGGGGTGGGGAAGGGGCATTGAGTGAGAGGAAAGTGCCGAAAAGACGCTTTGAAAGGCTTTTTTTGTTACTTTAAGTCACGGGAATGAGAAATCGGGTACGGTGTTAGTTTTTTTGGGGTTTTTGTTGGTTATTGACGTCGCTTATTTGTAGGCGTGGCATGACATACATATATAGGCGTGTGGTAGGTTATAGGTCATCGGATGGGTTATGTGGGAATGGTTGGGGAGGGGGCATTGGGCCAGGGGAAAGTGGCGAAAGGACACTTTTAAGGCATGCAATTGCTCAACTTTCGGCGAGGGGACGATTGTGGGCGTGGCATTGCATGCACGGACTTGAAAGTTGTCTCAGCTTGTAGATCAGAGGATTGGGTAAGGGGTTGGGGGGTGGGGAAGGGGCATTGAGTGAGAGGAAAGTGCCGAAAAGACGCTTTGAAAGGCTTTTTTTGTTACTTTAAGTCACGGGAATGAGAAATCGGGTACGGTGTTAGTTTTTTTGGGGTTTTTGTTGGTTATTGACGTCGCTTATTTGTAGGCGTGGCATGACATACATATATAGGCGTGTGGTAGGTTATAGGTCATCGGATGGGTTATGTGGGAATGGTTGGGGAGGGGGCATTGGGCCAGGGGAAAGTGGCGAAAGGACACTTTTAAGGCATGCAATTGCTCAACTTTCGGCGAGGGGACGATTGTGGGCGTGGCATTGCATGCACGGACTTGAAAGTTGTCTCAGCTTGTAGATCAGAGGATTGGGTAAGGGGTTGGGGGGTGGGGAAGGGGCATTGAGTGAGAGGAAAGTGCCGAAAAGACGCTTTGAAAGGCTTTTTTTGTTACTTTAAGTCACGGGAATGAGAAATCGGGTACGGTGTTAGTTTTTTTGGGGTTTTTGTTGGTTATTGACGTCGCTTATTTGTAGGCGTGGCATGACATACATATATAGGCGTGTGGTAGGTTATAGGTCATCGGATGGGTTATGTGGGAATGGTTGGGGAGGGGGCATTGGGCCAGGGGAAAGTGGCGAAAGGACACTTTTAAGGCATGCAATTGCTCAACTTTCGGCGAGGGGACGATTGTGGGCGTGGCATTGCATGCACGGACTTGAAAGTTGTCTCAGCTTGTAGATCAGAGGATTGGGTAAGGGGTTGGGGGGTGGGGAAGGGGCATTGAGTGAGAGGAAAGTGCCGAAAAGACGCTTTGAAAGGCTTTTTTTGTTACTTTAAGTCACGGGAATGAGAAATCGGGTACGGTGTTAGTTTTTTTGGGGTTTTTGTTGGTTATTGACGTCGCTTATTTGTAGGCGTGGCATGACATACATATATAGGCGTGTGGTAGGTTATAGGTCATCGGATGGGTTATGTGGGAATGGTTGGGGAGGGGGCATTGGGCCAGGGGAAAGTGGCGAAAGGACACTTTTAAGGCATGCAATTGCTCAACTTTCGGCGAGGGGACGATTGTGGGCGTGGCATTGCATGCACGGACTTGAAAGTTGTCTCAGCTTGTAGATCAGAGGATTGGGTAAGGGGTTGGGGGGTGGGGAAGGGGCATTGAGTGAGAGGAAAGTGCCGAAAAGACGCTTTGAAAGGCTTTTTTTGTTACTTTAAGTCACGGGAATGAGAAATCGGGTACGGTGTTAGTTTTTTTGGGGTTTTTGTTGGTTATTGACGTCGCTTATTTGTAGGCGTGGCATGACATACATATATAGGCGTGTGGTAGGTTATAGGTCATCGGATGGGTTATGTGGGAATGGTTGGGGAGGGGGCATTGGGCCAGGGGAAAGTGGCGAAAGGACACTTTTAAGGCATGCAATTGCTCAACTTTCGGCGAGGGGACGATTGTGGGCGTGGCATTGCATGCACGGACTTGAAAGTTGTCTCAGCTTGTAGATCAGAGGATTGGGTAAGGGGTTGGGGGGTGGGGAAGGGGCATTGAGTGAGAGGAAAGTGCCGAAAAGACGCTTTGAAAGGCTTTTTTTGTTACTTTAAGTCACGGGAATGAGAAATCGGGTACGGTGTTAGTTTTTTTGGGGTTTTTGTTGGTTATTGACGTCGCTTATTTGTAGGCGTGGCATGACATACATATATAGGCGTGTGGTAGGTTATAGGTCATCGGATGGGTTATGTGGGAATGGTTGGGGAGGGGGCATTGGGCCAGGGGAAAGTGGCGAAAGGACACTTTTAAGGCATGCAATTGCTCAACTTTCGGCGAGGGGACGATTGTGGGCGTGGCATTGCATGCACGGACTTGAAAGTTGTCTCAGCTTGTAGATCAGAGGATTGGGTAAGGGGTTGGGGGGTGGGGAAGGGGCATTGAGTGAGAGGAAAGTGCCGAAAAGACGCTTTGAAAGGCTTTTTTTGTTACTTTAAGTCACGGGAATGAGAAATCGGGTACGGTGTTAGTTTTTTTGGGGTTTTTGTTGGTTATTGACGTCGCTTATTTGTAGGCGTGGCATGACATACATATATAGGCGTGTGGTAGGTTATAGGTCATCGGATGGGTTATGTGGGAATGGTTGGGGAGGGGGCATTGGGCCAGGGGAAAGTGGCGAAAGGACACTTTTAAGGCATGCAATTGCTCAACTTTCGGCGAGGGGACGATTGTGGGCGTGGCATTGCATGCACGGACTTGAAAGTTGTCTCAGCTTGTAGATCAGAGGATTGGGTAAGGGGTTGGGGGGTGGGGAAGGGGCATTGAGTGAGAGGAAAGTGCCGAAAAGACGCTTTGAAAGGCTTTTTTTGTTACTTTAAGTCACGGGAATGAGAAATCGGGTACGGTGTTAGTTTTTTTGGGGTTTTTGTTGGTTATTGACGTCGCTTATTTGTAGGCGTGGCATGACATACATATATAGGCGTGTGGTAGGTTATAGGTCATCGGATGGGTTATGTGGGAATGGTTGGGGAGGGGGCATTGGGCCAGGGGAAAGTGGCGAAAGGACACTTTTAAGGCATGCAATTGCTCAACTTTCGGCGAGGGGACGATTGTGGGCGTGGCATTGCATGCACGGACTTGAAAGTTGTCTCAGCTTGTAGATCAGAGGATTGGGTAAGGGGTTGGGGGGTGGGGAAGGGGCATTGAGTGAGAGGAAAGTGCCGAAAAGACGCTTTGAAAGGCTTTTTTTGTTACTTTAAGTCACGGGAATGAGAAATCGGGTACGGTGTTAGTTTTTTTGGGGTTTTTGTTGGTTATTGACGTCGCTTATTTGTAGGCGTGGCATGACATACATATATAGGCGTGTGGTAGGTTATAGGTCATCGGATGGGTTATGTGGGAATGGTTGGGGAGGGGGCATTGGGCCAGGGGAAAGTGGCGAAAGGACACTTTTAAGGCATGCAATTGCTCAACTTTCGGCGAGGGGACGATTGTGGGCGTGGCATTGCATGCACGGACTTGAAAGTTGTCTCAGCTTGTAGATCAGAGGATTGGGTAAGGGGTTGGGGGGTGGGGAAGGGGCATTGAGTGAGAGGAAAGTGCCGAAAAGACGCTTTGAAAGGCTTTTTTTGTTACTTTAAGTCACGGGAATGAGAAATCGGGTACGGTGTTAGTTTTTTTGGGGTTTTTGTTGGTTATTGACGTCGCTTATTTGTAGGCGTGGCATGACATACATATATAGGCGTGTGGTAGGTTATAGGTCATCGGATGGGTTATGTGGGAATGGTTGGGGAGGGGGCATTGGGCCAGGGGAAAGTGGCGAAAGGACACTTTTAAGGCATGCAATTGCTCAACTTTCGGCGAGGGGACGATTGTGGGCGTGGCATTGCATGCACGGACTTGAAAGTTGTCTCAGCTTGTAGATCAGAGGATTGGGTAAGGGGTTGGGGGGTGGGGAAGGGGCATTGAGTGAGAGGAAAGTGCCGAAAAGACGCTTTGAAAGGCTTTTTTTGTTACTTTAAGTCACGGGAATGAGAAATCGGGTACGGTGTTAGTTTTTTTGGGGTTTTTGTTGGTTATTGACGTCGCTTATTTGTAGGCGTGGCATGACATACATATATAGGCGTGTGGTAGGTTATAGGTCATCGGATGGGTTATGTGGGAATGGTTGGGGAGGGGGCATTGGGCCAGGGGAAAGTGGCGAAAGGACACTTTTAAGGCATGCAATTGCTCAACTTTCGGCGAGGGGACGATTGTGGGCGTGGCATTGCATGCACGGACTTGAAAGTTGTCTCAGCTTGTAGATCAGAGGATTGGGTAAGGGGTTGGGGGGTGGGGAAGGGGCATTGAGTGAGAGGAAAGTGCCGAAAAGACGCTTTGAAAGGCTTTTTTTGTTACTTTAAGTCACGGGAATGAGAAATCGGGTACGGTGTTAGTTTTTTTGGGGTTTTTGTTGGTTATTGACGTCGCTTATTTGTAGGCGTGGCATGACATACATATATAGGCGTGTGGTAGGTTATAGGTCATCGGATGGGTTATGTGGGAATGGTTGGGGAGGGGGCATTGGGCCAGGGGAAAGTGGCGAAAGGACACTTTTAAGGCATGCAATTGCTCAACTTTCGGCGAGGGGACGATTGTGGGCGTGGCATTGCATGCACGGACTTGAAAGTTGTCTCAGCTTGTAGATCAGAGGATTGGGTAAGGGGTTGGGGGGTGGGGAAGGGGCATTGAGTGAGAGGAAAGTGCCGAAAAGACGCTTTGAAAGGCTTTTTTTGTTACTTTAAGTCACGGGAATGAGAAATCGGGTACGGTGTTAGTTTTTTTGGGGTTTTTGTTGGTTATTGACGTCGCTTATTTGTAGGCGTGGCATGACATACATATATAGGCGTGTGGTAGGTTATAGGTCATCGGATGGGTTATGTGGGAATGGTTGGGGAGGGGGCATTGGGCCAGGGGAAAGTGGCGAAAGGACACTTTTAAGGCATGCAATTGCTCAACTTTCGGCGAGGGGACGATTGTGGGCGTGGCATTGCATGCACGGACTTGAAAGTTGTCTCAGCTTGTAGATCAGAGGATTGGGTAAGGGGTTGGGGGGTGGGGAAGGGGCATTGAGTGAGAGGAAAGTGCCGAAAAGACGCTTTGAAAGGCTTTTTTTGTTACTTTAAGTCACGGGAATGAGAAATCGGGTACGGTGTTAGTTTTTTTGGGGTTTTTGTTGGTTATTGACGTCGCTTATTTGTAGGCGTGGCATGACATACATATATAGGCGTGTGGTAGGTTATAGGTCATCGGATGGGTTATGTGGGAATGGTTGGGGAGGGGGCATTGGGCCAGGGGAAAGTGGCGAAAGGACACTTTTAAGGCATGCAATTGCTCAACTTTCGGCGAGGGGACGATTGTGGGCGTGGCATTGCATGCACGGACTTGAAAGTTGTCTCAGCTTGTAGATCAGAGGATTGGGTAAGGGGTTGGGGGGTGGGGAAGGGGCATTGAGTGAGAGGAAAGTGCCGAAAAGACGCTTTGAAAGGCTTTTTTTGTTACTTTAAGTCACGGGAATGAGAAATCGGGTACGGTGTTAGTTTTTTTGGGGTTTTTGTTGGTTATTGACGTCGCTTATTTGTAGGCGTGGCATGACATACATATATAGGCGTGTGGTAGGTTATAGGTCATCGGATGGGTTATGTGGGAATGGTTGGGGAGGGGGCATTGGGCCAGGGGAAAGTGGCGAAAGGACACTTTTAAGGCATGCAATTGCTCAACTTTCGGCGAGGGGACGATTGTGGGCGTGGCATTGCATGCACGGACTTGAAAGTTGTCTCAGCTTGTAGATCAGAGGATTGGGTAAGGGGTTGGGGGGGTGGGGAAGGGGCATTGAGTGAGAGGAAAGTGCCGAAAAGACGCTTTGAAAGGCTTTTTTTGTTACTTTAAGTCACGGGAATGAGAAATCGGGTACGGTGTTAGTTTTTTTGGGGTTTTTGTTGGTTATTGACGTCGCTTATTTGTAGGCGTGGCATGACATACATATATAGGCGTGTGGTAGGTTATAGGTCATCGGATGGGTTATGTGGGAATGGTTGGGGAGGGGGCATTGGGCCAGGGGAAAGTGGCGAAAGGACACTTTTAAGGCATGCAATTGCTCAACTTTCGGCGAGGGGACGATTGTGGGCGTGGCATTGCATGCACGGACTTGAAAGTTGTCTCAGCTTGTAGATCAGAGGATTGGGTAAGGGGTTGGGGGGTGGGGAAGGGGCATTGAGTGAGAGGAAAGTGCCGAAAAGACGCTTTGAAAGGCTTTTTTTGTTACTTTAAGTCACGGGAATGAGAAATCGGGTACGGTGTTAGTTTTTTTGGGGTTTTTGTTGGTTATTGACGTCGCTTATTTGTAGGCGTGGCATGACATACATATATAGGCGTGTGGTAGGTTATAGGTCATCGGATGGGTTATGTGGGAATGGTTGGGGAGGGGGCATTGGGCCAGGGGAAAGTGGCGAAAGGACACTTTTAAGGCATGCAATTGCTCAACTTTCGGCGAGGGGACGATTGTGGGCGTGGCATTGCATGCACGGACTTGAAAGTTGTCTCAGCTTGTAGATCAGAGGATTGGGTAAGGGGTTGGGGGGTGGGGAAGGGGCATTGAGTGAGAGGAAAGTGCCGAAAAGACGCTTTGAAAGGCTTTTTTTGTTACTTTAAGTCACGGGAATGAGAAATCGGGTACGGTGTTAGTTTTTTTGGGGTTTTTGTTGGTTATTGACGTCGCTTATTTGTAGGCGTGGCATGACATACATATATAGGCGTGTGGTAGGTTATAAGTCATCGGATGGGTTATGTGGGAATGGTTGGGGAGGGGGCATTGGGCCAGGGGAAAGTGGCGAAAGGACACTTTTAAGGCATGCAATTGCTCAACTTTCGGCGAGGGGACGATTGTGGGCGTGGCATTGCATGCACGGACTTGAAAGTTGTCTCAGCTTGTAGATCAGAGGATTGGGTAAGGGGTTGGGGGGTGGGGAAGGGGCATTGAGTGAGAGGAAAGTGCCGAAAAGACGCTTTGAAAGGCTTTTTTTGTTACTTTAAGTCACGGGAATGAGAAATCGGGTACGGTGTTAGTTTTTTTGGGGTTTTTGTTGGTTATTGACGTCGCTTATTTGTAGGCGTGGCATGACATACATATATAGGCGTGTGGTAGGTTATAGGTCATCGGATGGGTTATGTGGGAATGGTTGGGGAGGGGGCATTGGGCCAGGGGAAAGTGGCGAAAGGACACTTTTAAGGCATGCAATTGCTCAACTTTCGGCGAGGGGACGATTGTGGGCGTGGCATTGCATGCACGGACTTGAAACTTGTCTCACACTCACACTTATTGATTGTCCAAGTGATGTTGAAAGGAAGATACAGAACACTTCCTCTGCCACTGCTCTGCAACACTGAGGTTGAAACTGAATATACTGGGATTCTCAACGATACCGGATCTAACACACCTCCCCATTATCCCAATACCGACATTCGCTCTCAACGCAAAATTTCCACATCACACACCACTATTCCTAACAATTCGACAAACGAGGGGAACACAACGAGCTTTTGGAGACCTAAATGAAGAGCACAAGTTCATCCTATAAAACCAATCAAATAGCAACAAAAGCAAAAAAGATCCAAGGAAGAAGGGAAGAATGCTAAAGAAAAAACAAGTAGCCACGAGAAAAAGCAGAACGAAGAAGACAGGAAAGTCAAAGTGCAATGTGAGGGGAATAAAGGAAAAGGAACTAGAAATTATTGAATGCTTAAACAGAATTAATGTGGACTTTAGCACTGACACAAACAAATAAAAGAGGTGAAAAATGTAATAAATGAGATAATGGATACCTTATGATATACAGAGGGGTAGTAGAAAGCACTAATCCAAGAGCAGGAGTAGCTTGCGAGGTGAAAAATAATAAAATAAATGATATCAGAGAGTTATAAGTAGTAAGGAAAAAAATACTAGAGGTGGAATTAGGAAAATGTGGGGAAACCAAAACAATAGTCGTAGCATACGGACCGAACGAGGACGAAAAGAAGGAAGAAAAAGATAAATTATGGGACAGAAGTATGCGACAGGAAAAAAGGGAAGATAATCATAGCCAGCGATTTAAGTTCTAGAAGGGGAAATGAAAAGAAAAAAGGAAAGGAGTCATAGGAATACATGGAGAAATGACTCTAAACACCAACGGAAGGAGATTGCTGGATTTCTTCCTAATAAATTATCTATTGATCGCAAACTCTCTCTTTTCACATAAAGACATACATAAATACACTAGTGAAATTCTAAGTAAATCCATTACAGATTACGCGTATATTATAGTAGAAAAACATAATAAAGGGAAGCTAGTAGACACAGGAATTAAAAGAGGGGTGGAAATCGGTAGCGATCATCATTCCCTAGAAGAAGTGCTAAAGGACAGACGAGCGAGTTTACAAATAACGAAGAAAAGGGAAGAAGAAAATGAAAAATAAAAATCATAGCTTACACCCAACGAAAGGCGACATAAAGGAAATAAATATATAGATATAATAGAGGTGAAAGAAAAGACATGAGTGAGACGATTATTATGCTGATGATTGGTTAAACATAGCCAGGAGAAATATATAGAGTAAAGAAAAGGCAAAAGGAAGTGTATGAAAAAACGAGATCGGAGAAAGAGAAGGTTATAGGCCATCGTATGCGCCTATGCGGTATATGGGAATGGTTAAGGTGAGGGCATTGGGCCGGGGGAGAATGGCGAAAGGTGACTTGGAAGCATTGAATTAGCTTACCTTCGGCGAGGGGACGATTGTGGGCGTGGCATTGCATGCACGGACTTGAAAGTTGTCTCAGCTTGTAGATCAGAGGATTGGGTAAGGGGTTGGGGGGTGGGGAAGGGGCATTGAGTGAGAGGAAAGTGCCGAAAAGACGCTTTGAAAGGCTTTTTTTGTTACTTTAAGTCACGGGAATGAGAAATCGGGTACGGTGTTAGTTTTTTTGGGGTTTTTGTTGGTTATTGACGTCGCTTATTTGTAGGCGTGGCATGACATACATATATAGGCGTGTGGTAGGTTATAGGTCATCGGATGGGTTATGTGGGAATGGTTGGGGAGGGGGCATTGGGCCAGGGGAAAGTGGCGAAAGGACACTTTTAAGGCATGCAATTGCTCAACTTTCGGCGAGGGGACGATTGTGGGCGTGGCATTGCATGCACGGACTTGAAAGTTGTCTCAGCTTGTAGATCAGAGGATTGGGTAAGGGGTTGGGGGGTGGGGAAGGGGCATTGAGTGAGAGGAAAGTGCCGAAAAGACGCTTTGAAAGGCTTTTTTTGTTACTTTAAGTCACGGGAATGAGAAATCGGGTACGGTGTTAGTTTTTTTGGGGTTTTTGTTGGTTATTGACGTCGCTTATTTGTAGGCGTGGCATGACATACATATATAGGCGTGTGGTAGGTTATAGGTCATCGGATGGGTTATGTGGGAATGGTTGGGGAGGGGGCATTGGGCCAGGGGAAAGTGGCGAAAGGACACTTTTAAGGCATGCAATTGCTCAACTTTCGGCGAGGGGACGATTGTGGGCGTGGCATTGCATGCACGGACTTGAAACTTGTCTCACACTCACACTTATTGATTGTCCAAGTGATGTTGAAAGGAAGATACAGAACACTTCCTCTGCCACTGCTCTGCAACACTGAGGTTGAAACTGAATATACTGGGATTCTCAACGATACCGGATCTAACACACCTCCCCATTATCCCAATACCGACATCCGCTCTCAACGCAAAATTTCCACATCACACACCACTATTCCTAACAATTCGACAAACGAGGGGAACACAACGAGCTTTTGGAGACCTAAATGAAGAGCACAAGTTCATCCTATAAAACCAATCAAATAGCAACAAAAGCAAAAAAGATCCAAGGAAGAAGGGAAGAATGCTAAAGAAAAAACAAGTAGCCACGAGAAAAAGCAGAACGAAGAAGACAGGAAAGTCAAAGTGCAATGTGAGGGGAATAAAGGAAAAGGAACTAGAAATTATTGAATGCTTAAACAGAATTAATGTGGACTTTAGCACTGACACAAACAAATAAAAGAGGTGAAAAATGTAATAAATGAGATAATGGATACCTTATGATATACAGAGGGGTAGTAGAAAGCACTAATCCAAGAGCAGGAGTAGCTTGCGAGGTGAAAAATAATAAAATAAATGATATCAGAGAGTTATAAGTAGTAAGGAAAAAAATACTAGAGGTGGAATTAGGAAAATGCGGAGAAACCAAAACAATAGTCGTAGCATACGGACCGAACGAGGACGAAAAGAAGGAAGAAAAAGATAAATTATGGGACAGAAGTATGCGACAGGAAAAAAGGGAAGATAATCATAGCCAGCGATTTAAGTTCTAGAAGGGGAAATGAAAAGAAAAAAGGAAAGGAGTCATAGGAATACATGGAGAAATGACTCTAAACACCAACGGAAGCAGATTACTGGATTTCTTCCTAATAAATTACCTATTGATCGCAAACTCTCTCTTTTCACATAAAGACATACATAAATACACTAGTGAAATTGTAAGTAGAAACGAGAAATCCATTATAGATTAGTCGTATATTATAGTAGAAAAACATAATAAAGGGGAGCTAGTAGACACAGGAATTAAAATAGGGGTGGAAATCGGTAGCGATCATCATTCCCTAGAAGTAGTGCTAAAGGACAGACGAGCGAGTTTACAAATAACGAAGAAAAGGGAAGAAGAAAATGAAAAATAAAAATCATAGCTTACACCCAACGAAAGGCGACATAAAGGAAATAAATATATAGATATAATAGAGGTGAAAGAAAAGACATGAGTGAGACGATTATGCTGATGATTGGTTAAACATAGCCAGGAGAAATATATAGAGTAAAGAAAAGGCAAAAGGAAGTGTATGAAAAAACTAGATCGGAGAAAGAGAAGGTTATAGGCCATCGTATGCGCCTATGCGGTATATGGGAATGGTTAAGGTGAGGGCATTGGGCCGGGGGAGAATGGCGAAAGGTGACTTGGAAGCATTGAATTAGCTTACCTTCGGCGAGGGGACGATTGTGGGCGTGGCATTGCATGCACGGACTTGAAAGTTGTCTCAGCTTGTAGATCAGAGGATTGGGTAAGGGGTTGGCGGGTGGGGAAGGGGCATTGAGTGAGAGGAAAGTGCCGAAAAGACGCTTTGAAAGGCTTTTTTTGTTACTTTAAGTCACGGGAATGAGAAATCGGGTACGGTGTTAGTTTTTTTGGGGTTTTTGTTGGTTATTGACGTCGCTTATTTGTAGGCGTGGCATGACATACATATATAGGCGTGTGGTAGGTTATAGGTCATCGGATGGGTTATGTGGGAATGGTTGGGGAGGGGGCATTGGGCCAGGGGAAAGTGGCGAAAGGACACTTTTAAGGCATGCAATTGCTCAACTTTCGGCGAGGGGACGATTGTGGGCGTGGCATTGCATGCACGGACTTGAAAGTTGTCTCAGCTTGTAGATCAGAGGATTGGGTAAGGGGTTGGGGGGTGGGGAAGGGGCATTGAGTGAGAGGAAAGTGCCGAAAAGACGCTTTGAAAGGCTTTTTTTGTTACTTTAAGTCACGGGAATGAGAAATCGGGTACGGTGTTAGTTTTTTTGGGGTTTTTGTTGGTTATTGACGTCGCTTATTTGTAGGCGTGGCATGACATACATATATAGGCGTGTGGTAGGTTATAGGTCATCGGATGGGTTATGTGGGAATGGTTGGGGAGGGGGCATTGGGCCAGGGGAAAGTGGCGAAAGGACACTTTTAAGGCATGCAATTGCTCAACTTTCGGCGAGGGGACGATTGTGGGCGTGGCATTGCATGCACGGACTTGAAAGTTGTCTCAGCTTGTAGATCAGAGGATTGGGTAAGGGGTTGGGGGGTGGGGAAGGGGCATTGAGTGAGAGGAAAGTGCCGAAAAGACGCTTTGAAAGGCTTTTTTTGTTACTTTAAGTCACGGGAATGAGAAATCGGGTACGGTGTTAGTTTTTTTGGGGTTTTTGTTGGTTATTGACGTCGCTTATTTGTAGGCGTGGCATGACATACATATATAGGCGTGTGGTAGGTTATAGGTCATCGGATGGGTTATGTGGGAATGGTTGGGGAGGGGGCATTGGGCCAGGGGAAAGTGGCGAAAGGACACTTTTAAGGCATGCAATTGCTCAACTTTCGGCGAGGGGACGATTGTGGGCGTGGCATTGCATGCACGGACTTGAAAGTTGTCTCAGCTTGTAGATCAGAGGATTGGGTAAGGGGTTGGGGGGTGGGGAAGGGGCATTGAGTGAGAGGAAAGTGCCGAAAAGACGCTTTGAAAGGCTTTTTTTGTTACTTTAAGTCACGGGAATGAGAAATCGGGTACGGTGTTAGTTTTTTTGGGGTTTTTGTTGGTTATTGACGTCGCTTATTTGTAGGCGTGGCATGACATACATATATAGGCGTGTGGTAGGTTATAGGTCATCGGATGGGTTATGTGGGAATGGTTGGGGAGGGGGCATTGGGCCAGGGGAAAGTGGCGAAAGGACACTTTTAAGGCATGCAATTGCTCAACTTTCGGCGAGGGGACGATTGTGGGCGTGGCATTGCATGCACGGACTTGAAAGTTGTCTCAGCTTGTAGATCAGAGGATTGGGTAAGGGGTTGGGGGGTGGGGAAGGGGCATTGAGTGAGAGGAAAGTGCCGAAAAGACGCTTTGAAAGGCTTTTTTTGTTACTTTAAGTCACGGGAATGAGAAATCGGGTACGGTGTTAGTTTTTTTGGGGTTTTTGTTGGTTATTGACGTCGCTTATTTGTAGGCGTGGCATGACATACATATATAGGCGTGTGGTAGGTTATAGGTCATCGGATGGGTTATGTGGGAATGGTTGGGGAGGGGGCATTGGGCCAGGGGAAAGTGGCGAAAGGACACTTTTAAGGCATGCAATTGCTCAACTTTCGGCGAGGGGACGATTGTGGGCGTGGCATTGCATGCACGGACTTGAAAGTTGTCTCAGCTTGTAGATCAGAGGATTGGGTAAGGGGTTGGGGGGTGGGGAAGGGGCATTGAGTGAGAGGAAAGTGCCGAAAAGACGCTTTGAAAGGCTTTTTTTGTTACTTTAAGTCACGGGAATGAGAAATCGGGTACGGTGTTAGTTTTTTTGGGGTTTTTGTTGGTTATTGACGTCGCTTATTTGTAGGCGTGGCATGACATACATATATAGGCGTGTGGTAGGTTATAGGTCATCGGATGGGTTATGTGGGAATGGTTGGGGAGGGGGCATTGGGCCAGGGGAAAGTGGCGAAAGGACACTTTTAAGGCATGCAATTGCTCAACTTTCGGCGAGGGGACGATTGTGGGCGTGGCATTGCATGCACGGACTTGAAAGTTGTCTCAGCTTGTAGATCAGAGGATTGGGTAAGGGGTTGGGGGGTGGGGAAGGGGCATTGAGTGAGAGGAAAGTGCCGAAAAGACGCTTTGAAAGGCTTTTTTTGTTACTTTAAGTCACGGGAATGAGAAATCGGGTACGGTGTTAGTTTTTTTGGGGTTTTTGTTGGTTATTGACGTCGCTTATTTGTAGGCGTGGCATGACATACATATATAGGCGTGTGGTAGGTTATAGGTCATCGGATGGGTTATGTGGGAATGGTTGGGGAGGGGGCATTGGGCCAGGGGAAAGTGGCGAAAGGACACTTTTAAGGCATGCAATTGCTCAACTTTCGGCGAGGGGACGATTGTGGGCGTGGCATTGCATGCACGGACTTGAAAGTTGTCTCAGCTTGTAGATCAGAGGATTGGGTAAGGGGTTGGGGGGTGGGGAAGGGGCATTGAGTGAGAGGAAAGTGCCGAAAAGACGCTTTGAAAGGCTTTTTTTGTTACTTTAAGTCACGGGAATGAGAAATCGGGTACGGTGTTAGTTTTTTTGGGGTTTTTGTTGGTTATTGACGTCGCTTATTTGTAGGCGTGGCATGACATACATATATAGGCGTGTGGTAGGTTATAGGTCATCGGATGGGTTATGTGGGAATGGTTGGGGAGGGGGCATTGGGCCAGGGGAAAGTGGCGAAAGGACACTTTTAAGGCATGCAATTGCTCAACTTTCGGCGAGGGGACGATTGTGGGCGTGGCATTGCATGCACGGACTTGAAAGTTGTCTCAGCTTGTAGATCAGAGGATTGGGTAAGGGGTTGGGGGGTGGGGAAGGGGCATTGAGTGAGAGGAAAGTGCCGAAAAGACGCTTTGAAAGGCTTTTTTTGTTACTTTAAGTCACGGGAATGAGAAATCGGGTACGGTGTTAGTTTTTTTGGGGTTTTTGTTGGTTATTGACGTCGCTTATTTGTAGGCGTGGCATGACATACATATATAGGCGTGTGGTAGGTTATAGGTCATCGGATGGGTTATGTGGGAATGGTTGGGGAGGGGGCATTGGGCCAGGGGAAAGTGGCGAAAGGACACTTTTAAGGCATGCAATTGCTCAACTTTCGGCGAGGGGACGATTGTGGGCGTGGCATTGCATGCACGGACTTGAAAGTTGTCTCAGCTTGTAGATCAGAGGATTGGGTAAGGGGTTGGGGGGGTGGGGAAGGGGCATTGAGTGAGAGGAAAGTGCCGAAAAGACGCTTTGAAAGGCTTTTTTTGTTACTTTAAGTCACGGGAATGAGAAATCGGGTACGGTGTTAGTTTTTTTGGGGTTTTTGTTGGTTATTGACGTCGCTTATTTGTAGGCGTGGCATGACATACATATATAGGCGTGTGGTAGGTTATAGGTCATCGGATGGGTTATGTGGGAATGGTTGGGGAGGGGGCATTGGGCCAGGGGAAAGTGGCGAAAGGACACTTTTAAGGCATGCAATTGCTCAACTTTCGGCGAGGGGACGATTGTGGGCGTGGCATTGCATGCACGGACTTGAAAGTTGTCTCAGCTTGTAGATCAGAGGATTGGGTAAGGGGTTGGGGGGTGGGGAAGGGGCATTGAGTGAGAGGAAAGTGCCGAAAAGACGCTTTGAAAGGCTTTTTTTGTTACTTTAAGTCACGGGAATGAGAAATCGGGTACGGTGTTAGTTTTTTTGGGGTTTTTGTTGGTTATTGACGTCGCTTATTTGTAGGCGTGGCATGACATACATATATAGGCGTGTGGTAGGTTATAGGTCATCGGATGGGTTATGTGGGAATGGTTGGGGAGGGGGCATTGGGCCAGGGGAAAGTGGCGAAAGGACACTTTTAAGGCATGCAATTGCTCAACTTTCGGCGAGGGGACGATTGTGGGCGTGGCATTGCATGCACGGACTTGAAAGTTGTCTCAGCTTGTAGATCAGAGGATTGGGTAAGGGGTTGGGGGGTGGGGAAGGGGCATTGAGTGAGAGGAAAGTGCCGAAAAGACGCTTTGAAAGGCTTTTTTTGTTACTTTAAGTCACGGGAATGAGAAATCGGGTACGGTGTTAGTTTTTTTGGGGTTTTTGTTGGTTATTGACGTCGCTTATTTGTAGGCGTGGCATGACATACATATATAGGCGTGTGGTAGGTTATAGGTCATCGGATGGGTTATGTGGGAATGGTTGGGGAGGGGGCATTGGGCCAGGGGAAAGTGGCGAAAGGACACTTTTAAGGCATGCAATTGCTCAACTTTCGGCGAGGGGACGATTGTGGGCGTGGCATTGCATGCACGGACTTGAAAGTTGTCTCAGCTTGTAGATCAGAGGATTGGGTAAGGGGTTGGGGGGGTGGGGAAGGGGCATTGAGTGAGAGGAAAGTGCCGAAAAGACGCTTTGAAAGGCTTTTTTTGTTACTTTAAGTCACGGGAATGAGAAATCGGGTACGGTGTTAGTTTTTTTGGGGTTTTTGTTGGTTATTGACCGCTTATTTGTAGGCGTGGCATGACATACATATATAGGCGTGTGGTAGGTTATAGGTCATCGGATGGGTTATGTGGGAATGGTTGGGGAGGGGGCATTGGGCCAGGGGAAAGTGGCGAAAGGACACTTTTAAGGCATGCAATTGCTCAACTTTCGGCGAGGGGACGATTGTGGGCGTGGCATTGCATGCACGGACTTGAAAGTTGTCTCAGCTTGTAGATCAGAGGATTGGGTAAGGGGTTGGGGGGTGGGGAAGGGGCATTGAGTGAGAGGAAAGTGCCGAAAAGACGCTTTGAAAGGCTTTTTTTGTTACTTTAAGTCACGGGAATGAGAAATCGGGTACGGTGTTAGTTTTTTTGGGGTTTTTGTTGGTTATTGACGTCGCTTATTTGTAGGCGTGGCATGACATACATATATAGGCGTGTGGTAGGTTATAGGTCATCGGATGGGTTATGTGGGAATGGTTGGGGAGGGGGCATTGGGCCAGGGGAAAGTGGCGAAAGGACACTTTTAAGGCATGCAATTGCTCAACTTTCGGCGAGGGGACGATTGTGGGCGTGGCATTGCATGCACGGACTTGAAAGTTGTCTCAGCTTGTAGATCAGAGGATTGGGTAAGGGGTTGGGGGGTGGGGAAGGGGCATTGAGTGAGAGGAAAGTGCCGAAAAGACGCTTTGAAAGGCTTTTTTTGTTACTTTAAGTCACGGGAATGAGAAATCGGGTACGGTGTTAGTTTTTTTGGGGTTTTTGTTGGTTATTGACGTCGCTTATTTGTAGGCGTGGCATGACATACATATATAGGCGTGTGGTAGGTTATAGGTCATCGGATGGGTTATGTGGGAATGGTTGGGGAGGGGGCATTGGGCCAGGGGAAAGTGGCGAAAGGACACTTTTAAGGCATGCAATTGCTCAACTTTCGGCGAGGGGACGATTGTGGGCGTGGCATTGCATGCACGGACTTGAAAGTTGTCTCAGCTTGTAGATCAGAGGATTGGGTAAGGGGTTGGGGGGTGGGGAAGGGGCATTGAGTGAGAGGAAAGTGCCGAAAAGACGCTTTGAAAGGCTTTTTTTGTTACTTTAAGTCACGGGAATGAGAAATCGGGTACGGTGTTAGTTTTTTTGGGGTTTTTGTTGGTTATTGACGTCGCTTATTTGTAGGCGTGGCATGACATACATATATAGGCGTGTGGTAGGTTATAGGTCATCGGATGGGTTATGTGGGAATGGTTGGGGAGGGGGCATTGGGCCAGGGGAAAGTGGCGAAAGGACACTTTTAAGGCATGCAATTGCTCAACTTTCGGCGAGGGGACGATTGTGGGCGTGGCATTGCATGCACGGACTTGAAAGTTGTCTCAGCTTGTAGATCAGAGGATTGGGTAAGGGGTTGGGGGGTGGGGAAGGGGCATTGAGTGAGAGGAAAGTGCCGAAAAGACGCTTTGAAAGGCTTTTTTTGTTACTTTAAGTCACGGGAATGAGAAATCGGGTACGGTGTTAGTTTTTTTGGGGTTTTTGTTGGTTATTGACGTCGCTTATTTGTAGGCGTGGCATGACATACATATATAGGCGTGTGGTAGGTTATAGGTCATCGGATGGGTTATGTGGGAATGGTTGGGGAGGGGGCATTGGGCCAGGGGAAAGTGGCGAAAGGACACTTTTAAGGCATGCAATTGCTCAACTTTCGGCGAGGGGACGATTGTGGGCGTGGCATTGCATGCACGGACTTGAAAGTTGTCTCAGCTTGTAGATCAGAGGATTGGGTAAGGGGTTGGGGGGTGGGGAAGGGGCATTGAGTGAGAGGAAAGTGCCGAAAAGACGCTTTGAAAGGCTTTTTTTGTTACTTTAAGTCACGGGAATGAGAAATCGGGTACGGTGTTAGTTTTTTTGGGGTTTTTGTTGGTTATTGACGTCGCTTATTTGTAGGCGTGGCATGACATACATATATAGGCGTGTGGTAGGTTATAGGTCATCGGATGGGTTATGTGGGAATGGTTGGGGAGGGGGCATTGGGCCAGGGGAAAGTGGCGAAAGGACACTTTTAAGGCATGCAATTGCTCAACTTTCGGCGAGGGGACGATTGTGGGCGTGGCATTGCATGCACGGACTTGAAAGTTGTCTCAGCTTGTAGATCAGAGGATTGGGTAAGGGGTTGGGGGGTGGGGAAGGGGCATTGAGTGAGAGGAAAGTGCCGAAAAGACGCTTTGAAAGGCTTTTTTTGTTACTTTAAGTCACGGGAATGAGAAATCGGGTACGGTGTTAGTTTTTTTGGGGTTTTTGTTGGTTATTGACGTCGCTTATTTGTAGGCGTGGCATGACATACATATATAGGCGTGTGGTAGGTTATAGGTCATCGGATGGGTTATGTGGGAATGGTTGGGGAGGGGGCATTGGGCCAGGGGAAAGTGGCGAAAGGACACTTTTAAGGCATGCAATTGCTCAACTTTCGGCGAGGGGACGATTGTGGGCGTGGCATTGCATGCACGGACTTGAAAGTTGTCTCAGCTTGTAGATCAGAGGATTGGGTAAGGGGTTGGGGGGTGGGGAAGGGGCATTGAGTGAGAGGAAAGTGCCGAAAAGACGCTTTGAAAGGCTTTTTTTGTTACTTTAAGTCACGGGAATGAGAAATCGGGTACGGTGTTAGTTTTTTTGGGGTTTTTGTTGGTTATTGACGTCGCTTATTTGTAGGCGTGGCATGACATACATATATAGGCGTGTGGTAGGTTATAGGTCATCGGATGGGTTATGTGGGAATGGTTGGGGAGGGGGCATTGGGCCAGGGGAAAGTGGCGAAAGGACACTTTTAAGGCATGCAATTGCTCAACTTTCGGCGAGGGGACGATTGTGGGCGTGGCATTGCATGCACGGACTTGAAAGTTGTCTCAGCTTGTAGATCAGAGGATTGGGTAAGGGGTTGGGGGGTGGGGAAGGGGCATTGAGTGAGAGGAAAGTGCCGAAAAGACGCTTTGAAAGGCTTTTTTTGTTACTTTAAGTCACGGGAATGAGAAATCGGGTACGGTGTTAGTTTTTTTGGGGTTTTTGTTGGTTATTGACGTCGCTTATTTGTAGGCGTGGCATGACATACATATATAGGCGTGTGGTAGGTTATAGGTCATCGGATGGGTTATGTGGGAATGGTTGGGGAGGGGGCATTGGGCCAGGGGAAAGTGGCGAAAGGACACTTTTAAGGCATGCAATTGCTCAACTTTCGGCGAGGGGACGATTGTGGGCGTGGCATTGCATGCACGGACTTGAAAGTTGTCTCAGCTTGTAGATCAGAGGATTGGGTAAGGGGTTGGGGGGTGGGGAAGGGGCATTGAGTGAGAGGAAAGTGCCGAAAAGACGCTTTGAAAGGCTTTTTTTGTTACTTTAAGTCACGGGAATGAGAAATCGGGTACGGTGTTAGTTTTTTTGGGGTTTTTGTTGGTTATTGACGTCGCTTATTTGTAGGCGTGGCATGACATACATATATAGGCGTGTGGTAGGTTATAGGTCATCGGATGGGTTATGTGGGAATGGTTGGGGAGGGGGCATTGGGCCAGGGGAAAGTGGCGAAAGGACACTTTTAAGGCATGCAATTGCTCAACTTTCGGCGAGGGGACGATTGTGGGCGTGGCATTGCATGCACGGACTTGAAAGTTGTCTCAGCTTGTAGATCAGAGGATTGGGTAAGGGGTTGGGGGGTGGGGAAGGGGCATTGAGTGAGAGGAAAGTGCCGAAAAGACGCTTTGAAAGGCTTTTTTTGTTACTTTAAGTCACGGGAATGAGAAATCGGGTACGGTGTTAGTTTTTTTGGGGTTTTTGTTGGTTATTGACGTCGCTTATTTGTAGGCGTGGCATGACATACATATATAGGCGTGTGGTAGGTTATAGGTCATCGGATGGGTTATGTGGGAATGGTTGGGGAGGGGGCATTGGGCCAGGGGAAAGTGGCGAAAGGACACTTTTAAGGCATGCAATTGCTCAACTTTCGGCGAGGGGACGATTGTGGGCGTGGCATTGCATGCACGGACTTGAAAGTTGTCTCAGCTTGTAGATCAGAGGATTGGGTAAGGGGTTGGGGGGTGGGGAAGGGGCATTGAGTGAGAGGAAAGTGCCGAAAAGACGCTTTGAAAGGCTTTTTTTGTTACTTTAAGTCACGGGAATGAGAAATCGGGTACGGTGTTAGTTTTTTTGGGGTTTTTGTTGGTTATTGACGTCGCTTATTTGTAGGCGTGGCATGACATACATATATAGGCGTGTGGTAGGTTATAGGTCATCGGATGGGTTATGTGGGAATGGTTGGGGAGGGGGCATTGGGCCAGGGGAAAGTGGCGAAAGGACACTTTTAAGGCATGCAATTGCTCAACTTTCGGCGAGGGGACGATTGTGGGCGTGGCATTGCATGCACGGACTTGAAAGTTGTCTCAGCTTGTAGATCAGAGGATTGGGTAAGGGGTTGGGGGGTGGGGAAGGGGCATTGAGTGAGAGGAAAGTGCCGAAAAGACGCTTTGAAAGGCTTTTTTTGTTACTTTAAGTCACGGGAATGAGAAATCGGGTACGGTGTTAGTTTTTTTGGGGTTTTTGTTGGTTATTGACGTCGCTTATTTGTAGGCGTGGCATGACATACATATATAGGCGTGTGGTAGGTTATAGGTCATCGGATGGGTTATGTGGGAATGGTTGGGGAGGGGGCATTGGGCCAGGGGAAAGTGGCGAAAGGACACTTTTAAGGCATGCAATTGCTCAACTTTCGGCGAGGGGACGATTGTGGGCGTGGCATTGCATGCACGGACTTGAAAGTTGTCTCAGCTTGTAGATCAGAGGATTGGGTAAGGGGTTGGGGGGTGGGGAAGGGGCATTGAGTGAGAGGAAAGTGCCGAAAAGACGCTTTGAAAGGCTTTTTTTGTTACTTTAAGTCACGGGAATGAGAAATCGGGTACGGTGTTAGTTTTTTTGGGGTTTTTGTTGGTTATTGACGTCGCTTATTTGTAGGCGTGGCATGACATACATATATAGGCGTGTGGTAGGTTATAGGTCATCGGATGGGTTATGTGGGAATGGTTGGGGAGGGGGCATTGGGCCAGGGGAAAGTGGCGAAAGGACACTTTTAAGGCATGCAATTGCTCAACTTTCGGCGAGGGGACGATTGTGGGCGTGGCATTGCATGCACGGACTTGAAAGTTGTCTCAGCTTGTAGATCAGAGGATTGGGTAAGGGGTTGGGGGGTGGGGAAGGGGCATTGAGTGAGAGGAAAGTGCCGAAAAGACGCTTTGAAAGGCTTTTTTTGTTACTTTAAGTCACGGGAATGAGAAATCGGGTACGGTGTTAGTTTTTTTGGGGTTTTTGTTGGTTATTGACGTCGCTTATTTGTAGGCGTGGCATGACATACATATATAGGCGTGTGGTAGGTTATAGGTCATCGGATGGGTTATGTGGGAATGGTTGGGGAGGGGGCATTGGGCCAGGGGAAAGTGGCGAAAGGACACTTTTAAGGCATGCAATTGCTCAACTTTCGGCGAGGGGACGATTGTGGGCGTGGCATTGCATGCACGGACTTGAAAGTTGTCTCAGCTTGTAGATCAGAGGATTGGGTAAGGGGTTGGGGGGTGGGGAAGGGGCATTGAGTGAGAGGAAAGTGCCGAAAAGACGCTTTGAAAGGCTGTTTTTTGTTACTTTAAGTCACGGGAATGAGAAATCGGGTACGGTGTTAGTTTTTTTGGGGTTTTTGTTGGTTATTGACGTCGCTTATTTGTAGGCGTGGCATGACATACATATATAGGCGTGTGGTAGGTTATAGGTCATCGGATGGGTTATGTGGGAATGGTTGGGGAGGGGGCATTGGGCCAGGGGAAAGTGGCGAAAGGACACTTTTTAAGGCATGCAATTGCTCAACTTTCGGCGAGGGGACGATTGTGGGCGTGGCATTGCATGCACGGACTTGAAACTTGTCTCACACTCACACTTATTGATTGTCCAAGTGATGTTGAAAGGAAGATACAGAACACTTCCGTGAGAGGAAAGTGCCGAAAAGACGCTTTGAAAGGCTTTTTTTGTTACTTTAAGTCACGGGAATGAGAAATCGGGTACGGTGTTAGTTTTTTTGGGGTTTTTGTTGGTTATTGACGTCGCTTATTTGTAGGCGTGGCATGACATACATATATAGGCGTGTGGTAGGTTATAGGTCATCGGATGGGTTATGTGGGAATGGTTGGGGAGGGGGCATTGGGCCAGGGGAAAGTGGCGAAAGGACACTTTTAAGGCATGCAATTGCTCAACTTTCGGCGAGGGGACGATTGTGGGCGTGGCATTGCATGCACGGACTTGAAAGTTGTCTCAGCTTGTAGATCAGAGGATTGGGTAAGGGGTTGGGGGGTGGGGAAGGGGCATTGAGTGAGAGGAAAGTGCCGAAAAGACGCTTTGAAAGGCTTTTTTTGTTACTTTAAGTCACGGGAATGAGAAATCGGGTACGGTGTTAGTTTTTTTGGGGTTTTTGTTGGTTATTGACGTCGCTTATTTGTAGGCGTGGCATGACATACATATATAGGCGTGTGGTAGGTTATAGGTCATCGGATGGGTTATGTGGGAATGGTTGGGGAGGGGGCATTGGGCCAGGGGAAAGTGGCGAAAGGACACTTTTAAGGCATGCAATTGCTCAACTTTCGGCGAGGGGACGATTGTGGGCGTGGCATTGCATGCACGGACTTGAAAGTTGTCTCAGCTTGTAGATCAGAGGATTGGGTAAGGGGTTGGGGGGTGGGGAAGGGGCATTGAGTGAGAGGAAAGTGCCGAAAAGACGCTTTGAAAGGCTTTTTTTGTTACTTTAAGTCACGGGAATGAGAAATCGGGTACGGTGTTAGTTTTTTTGGGGTTTTTGTTGGTTATTGACGTCGCTTATTTGTAGGCGTGGCATGACATACATATATAGGCGTGTGGTAGGTTATAGGTCATCGGATGGGTTATGTGGGAATGGTTGGGGAGGGGGCATTGGGCCAGGGGAAAGTGGCGAAAGGACACTTTTAAGGCATGCAATTGCTCAACTTTCGGCGAGGGGACGATTGTGGGCGTGGCATTGCATGCACGGACTTGAAAGTTGTCTCAGCTTGTAGATCAGAGGATTGGGTAAGGGGTTGGGGGGTGGGGAAGGGGCATTGAGTGAGAGGAAAGTGCCGAAAAGACGCTTTGAAAGGCTTTTTTTGTTACTTTAAGTCACGGGAATGAGAAATCGGGTACGGTGTTAGTTTTTTTGGGGTTTTTGTTGGTTATTGACGTCGCTTATTTGTAGGCGTGGCATGACATACATATATAGGCGTGTGGTAGGTTATAGGTCATCGGATGGGTTATGTGGGAATGGTTGGGGAGGGGGCATTGGGCCAGGGGAAAGTGGCGAAAGGACACTTTTAAGGCATGCAATTGCTCAACTTTCGGCGAGGGGACGATTGTGGGCGTGGCATTGCATGCACGGACTTGAAAGTTGTCTCAGCTTGTAGATCAGAGGATTGGGTAAGGGGTTGGGGGGTGGGGAAGGGGCATTGAGTGAGAGGAAAGTGCCGAAAAGACGCTTTGAAAGGCTTTTTTTGTTACTTTAAGTCACGGGAATGAGAAATCGGGTACGGTGTTAGTTTTTTTGGGGTTTTTGTTGGTTATTGACGTCGCTTATTTGTAGGCGTGGCATGACATACATATATAGGCGTGTGGTAGGTTATAGGTCATCGGATGGGTTATGTGGGAATGGTTGGGGAGGGGGCATTGGGCCAGGGGAAAGTGGCGAAAGGACACTTTTAAGGCATGCAATTGCTCAACTTTCGGCGAGGGGACGATTGTGGGCGTGGCATTGCATGCACGGACTTGAAAGTTGTCTCAGCTTGTAGATCAGAGGATTGGGTAAGGGGTTGGGGGGTGGGGAAGGGGCATTGAGTGAGAGGAAAGTGCCGAAAAGACGCTTTGAAAGGCTTTTTTTGTTACTTTAAGTCACGGGAATGAGAAATCGGGTACGGTGTTAGTTTTTTTGGGGTTTTTGTTGGTTATTGACGTCGCTTATTTGTAGGCGTGGCATGACATACATATATAGGCGTGTGGTAGGTTATAGGTCATCGGATGGGTTATGTGGGAATGGTTGGGGAGGGGGCATTGGGCCAGGGGAAAGTGGCGAAAGGACACTTTTAAGGCATGCAATTGCTCAACTTTCGGCGAGGGGACGATTGTGGGCGTGGCATTGCATGCACGGACTTGAAAGTTGTCTCAGCTTGTAGATCAGAGGATTGGGTAAGGGGTTGGGGGGTGGGGAAGGGGCATTGAGTGAGAGGAAAGTGCCGAAAAGACGCTTTGAAAGGCTTTTTTTGTTACTTTAAGTCACGGGAATGAGAAATCGGGTACGGTGTTAGTTTTTTTGGGGTTTTTGTTGGTTATTGACGTCGCTTATTTGTAGGCGTGGCATGACATACATATATAGGCGTGTGGTAGGTTATAGGTCATCGGATGGGTTATGTGGGAATGGTTGGGGAGGGGGCATTGGGCCAGGGGAAAGTGGCGAAAGGACACTTTTAAGGCATGCAATTGCTCAACTTTCGGCGAGGGGACGATTGTGGGCGTGGCATTGCATGCACGGACTTGAAAGTTGTCTCAGCTTGTAGATCAGAGGATTGGGTAAGGGGTTGGGGGGTGGGGAAGGGGCATTGAGTGAGAGGAAAGTGCCGAAAAGACGCTTTGAAAGGCTTTTTTTGTTACTTTAAGTCACGGGAATGAGAAATCGGGTACGGTGTTAGTTTTTTTGGGGTTTTTGTTGGTTATTGACGTCGCTTATTTGTAGGCGTGGCATGACATACATATATAGGCGTGTGGTAGGTTATAGGTCATCGGATGGGTTATGTGGGAATGGTTGGGGAGGGGGCATTGGGCCAGGGGAAAGTGGCGAAAGGACACTTTTAAGGCATGCAATTGCTCAACTTTCGGCGAGGGGACGATTGTGGGCGTGGCATTGCATGCACGGACTTGAAAGTTGTCTCAGCTTGTAGATCAGAGGATTGGGTAAGGGGTTGGGGGGTGGGGAAGGGGCATTGAGTGAGAGGAAAGTGCCGAAAAGACGCTTTGAAAGGCTTTTTTTGTTACTTTAAGTCACGGGAATGAGAAATCGGGTACGGTGTTAGTTTTTTTGGGGTTTTTGTTGGTTATTGACGTCGCTTATTTGTAGGCGTGGCATGACATACATATATAGGCGTGTGGTAGGTTATAGGTCATCGGATGGGTTATGTGGGAATGGTTGGGGAGGGGGCATTGGGCCAGGGGAAAGTGGCGAAAGGACACTTTTAAGGCATGCAATTGCTCAACTTTCGGCGAGGGGACGATTGTGGGCGTGGCATTGCATGCACGGACTTGAAAGTTGTCTCAGCTTGTAGATCAGAGGATTGGGTAAGGGGTTGGGGGGTGGGGAAGGGGCATTGAGTGAGAGGAAAGTGCCGAAAAGACGCTTTGAAAGGCTTTTTTTGTTACTTTAAGTCACGGGAATGAGAAATCGGGTACGGTGTTAGTTTTTTTGGGGTTTTTGTTGGTTATTGACGTCGCTTATTTGTAGGCGTGGCATGACATACATATATAGGCGTGTGGTAGGTTATAGGTCATCGGATGGGTTATGTGGGAATGGTTGGGGAGGGGGCATTGGGCCAGGGGAAAGTGGCGAAAGGACACTTTTAAGGCATGCAATTGCTCAACTTTCGGCGAGGGGACGATTGTGGGCGTGGCATTGCATGCACGGACTTGAAAGTTGTCTCAGCTTGTAGATCAGAGGATTGGGTAAGGGGTTGGGGGGTGGGGAAGGGGCATTGAGTGAGAGGAAAGTGCCGAAAAGACGCTTTGAAAGGCTTTTTTTGTTACTTTAAGTCACGGGAATGAGAAATCGGGTACGGTGTTAGTTTTTTTGGGGTTTTTGTTGGTTATTGACGTCGCTTATTTGTAGGCGTGGCATGACATACATATATAGGCGTGTGGTAGGTTATAGGTCATCGGATGGGTTATGTGGGAATGGTTGGGGAGGGGGCATTGGGCCAGGGGAAAGTGGCGAAAGGACACTTTTAAGGCATGCAATTGCTCAACTTTCGGCGAGGGGACGATTGTGGGCGTGGCATTGCATGCACGGACTTGAAAGTTGTCTCAGCTTGTAGATCAGAGGATTGGGTAAGGGGTTGGGGGGTGGGGAAGGGGCATTGAGTGAGAGGAAAGTGCCGAAAAGACGCTTTGAAAGGCTTTTTTTGTTACTTTAAGTCACGGGAATGAGAAATCGGGTACGGTGTTAGTTTTTTTGGGGTTTTTGTTGGTTATTGACGTCGCTTATTTGTAGGCGTGGCATGACATACATATATAGGCGTGTGGTAGGTTATAGGTCATCGGATGGGTTATGTGGGAATGGTTGGGGAGGGGGCATTGGGCCAGGGGAAAGTGGCGAAAGGACACTTTTAAGGCATGCAATTGCTCAACTTTCGGCGAGGGGACGATTGTGGGCGTGGCATTGCATGCACGGACTTGAAAGTTGTCTCAGCTTGTAGATCAGAGGATTGGGTAAGGGGTTGGGGGGTGGGGAAGGGGCATTGAGTGAGAGGAAAGTGCCGAAAAGACGCTTTGAAAGGCTTTTTTTGTTACTTTAAGTCACGGGAATGAGAAATCGGGTACGGTGTTAGTTTTTTTGGGGTTTTTGTTGGTTATTGACGTCGCTTATTTGTAGGCGTGGCATGACATACATATATAGGCGTGTGGTAGGTTATAGGTCATCGGATGGGTTATGTGGGAATGGTTGGGGAGGGGGCATTGGGCCAGGGGAAAGTGGCGAAAGGACACTTTTAAGGCATGCAATTGCTCAACTTTCGGCGAGGGGACGATTGTGGGCGTGGCATTGCATGCACGGACTTGAAAGTTGTCTCAGCTTGTAGATCAGAGGATTGGGTAAGGGGTTGGGGGGTGGGGAAGGGGCATTGAGTGAGAGGAAAGTGCCGAAAAGACGCTTTGAAAGGCTTTTTTTGTTACTTTAAGTCACGGGAATGAGAAATCGGGTACGGTGTTAGTTTTTTTGGGGTTTTTGTTGGTTATTGACGTCGCTTATTTGTAGGCGTGGCATGACATACATATATAGGCGTGTGGTAGGTTATAGGTCATCGGATGGGTTATGTGGGAATGGTTGGGGAGGGGGCATTGGGCCAGGGGAAAGTGGCGAAAGGACACTTTTAAGGCATGCAATTGCTCAACTTTCGGCGAGGGGACGATTGTGGGCGTGGCATTGCATGCACGGACTTGAAAGTTGTCTCAGCTTGTAGATCAGAGGATTGGGTAAGGGGTTGGGGGGTGGGGAAGGGGCATTGAGTGAGAGGAAAGTGCCGAAAAGACGCTTTGAAAGGCTTTTTTTGTTACTTTAAGTCACGGGAATGAGAAATCGGGTACGGTGTTAGTTTTTTTGGGGTTTTTGTTGGTTATTGACGTCGCTTATTTGTAGGCGTGGCATGACATACATATATAGGCGTGTGGTAGGTTATAGGTCATCGGATGGGTTATGTGGGAATGGTTGGGGAGGGGGCATTGGGCCAGGGGAAAGTGGCGAAAGGACACTTTTAAGGCATGCAATTGCTCAACTTTCGGCGAGGGGACGATTGTGGGCGTGGCATTGCATGCACGGACTTGAAAGTTGTCTCAGCTTGTAGATCAGAGGATTGGGTAAGGGGTTGGGGGGGTGGGGAAGGGGCATTGAGTGAGAGGAAAGTGCCGAAAAGACGCTTTGAAAGGCTTTTTTTGTTACTTTAAGTCACGGGAATGAGAAATCGGGTACGGTGTTAGTTTTTTTGGGGTTTTTGTTGGTTATTGACGTCGCTTATTTGTAGGCGTGGCATGACATACATATATAGGCGTGTGGTAGGTTATAGGTCATCGGATGGGTTATGTGGGAATGGTTGGGGAGGGGGCATTGGGCCAGGGGAAAGTGGCGAAAGGACACTTTTAAGGCATGCAATTGCTCAACTTTCGGCGAGGGGACGATTGTGGGCGTGGCATTGCATGCACGGACTTGAAAGTTGTCTCAGCTTGTAGATCAGAGGATTGGGTAAGGGGTTGGGGGGTGGGGAAGGGGCATTGAGTGAGAGGAAAGTGCCGAAAAGACGCTTTGAAAGGCTTTTTTTGTTACTTTAAGTCACGGGAATGAGAAATCGGGTACGGTGTTAGTTTTTTTGGGGTTTTTGTTGGTTATTGACGTCGCTTATTTGTAGGCGTGGCATGACATACATATATAGGCGTGTGGTAGGTTATAGGTCATCGGATGGGTTATGTGGGAATGGTTGGGGAGGGGGCATTGGGCCAGGGGAAAGTGGCGAAAGGACACTTTTAAGGCATGCAATTGCTCAACTTTCGGCGAGGGGACGATTGTGGGCGTGGCATTGCATGCACGGACTTGAAAGTTGTCTCAGCTTGTAGATCAGAGGATTGGGTAAGGGGTTGGGGGGTGGGGAAGGGGCATTGAGTGAGAGGAAAGTGCCGAAAAGACGCTTTGAAAGGCTTTTTTTGTTACTTTAAGTCACGGGAATGAGAAATCGGGTACGGTGTTAGTTTTTTTGGGGTTTTTGTTGGTTATTGACGTCGCTTATTTGTAGGCGTGGCATGACATACATATATAGGCGTGTGGTAGGTTATAGGTCATCGGATGGGTTATGTGGGAATGGTTGGGGAGGGGGCATTGGGCCAGGGGAAAGTGGCGAAAGGACACTTTTAAGGCATGCAATTGCTCAACTTTCGGCGAGGGGACGATTGTGGGCGTGGCATTGCATGCACGGACTTGAAAGTTGTCTCAGCTTGTAGATCAGAGGATTGGGTAAGGGGTTGGGGGGGTGGGGAAGGGGCATTGAGTGAGAGGAAAGTGCCGAAAAGACGCTTTGAAAGGCTTTTTTTGTTACTTTAAGTCACGGGAATGAGAAATCGGGTACGGTGTTAGTTTTTTTGGGGTTTTTGTTGGTTATTGACGTCGCTTATTTGTAGGCGTGGCATGACATACATATATAGGCGTGTGGTAGGTTATAGGTCATCGGATGGGTTATGTGGGAATGGTTGGGGAGGGGGCATTGGGCCAGGGGAAAGTGGCGAAAGGACACTTTTAAGGCATGCAATTGCTCAACTTTCGGCGAGGGGACGATTGTGGGCGTGGCATTGCATGCACGGACTTGAAAGTTGTCTCAGCTTGTAGATCAGAGGATTGGGTAAGGGGTTGGGGGGGTGGGGGAAGGGGCATTGAGTGAGAGGAAAGTGCCGAAAAGACGCTTTGAAAGGCTTTTTTTGTTACTTTAAGTCACGGGAATGAGAAATCGGGTACGGTGTTAGTTTTTTTGGGGTTTTTGTTGGTTATTGACGTCGCTTATTTGTAGGCGTGGCATGACATACATATATAGGCGTGTGGTAGGTTATAGGTCATCGGATGGGTTATGTGGGAATGGTTGGGGAGGGGGCATTGGGCCAGGGGAAAGTGGCGAAAGGACACTTTTAAGGCATGCAATTGCTCAACTTTCGGCGAGGGGACGATTGTGGGCGTGGCATTGCATGCACGGACTTGAAAGTTGTCTCAGCTTGTAGATCAGAGGATTGGGTAAGGGGTTGGGGGGTGGGGAAGGGGCATTGAGTGAGAGGAAAGTGCCGAAAAGACGCTTTGAAAGGCTTTTTTTGTTACTTTAAGTCACGGGAATGAGAAATCGGGTACGGTGTTAGTTTTTTTGGGTTTTTGTTGGTTATTGACGTCGCTTATTTGCAGGCGTGGCATGACATACATATATAGGCGTGTGGTAGGTTATAGGTCATCGGATGGGTTATGTGGGAATGGTTGGGGAGGGGGCATTGGGCCAGGGAAAGTGGCGAAAGGACAATTTTAAGGCATGCAATTGCTCAACTTTCGGCGAGGGGACGATTGTGGGCGTGGCATTGCATGCACGGACTTGAAAGTTGTCTCAGCTTGTAGATCAGAGGATTGGGTAAGGGGTTGGAGGGTGGGGAAGGGGCATTGAGTGAGAGGAAAGTGCCGAAAAGACGCTTTGAAAGGCTTTTTTTGTTACTTTAAGTCACGGGAATGAGAAATCGGGTACGGTGTTAGTTTTTTTGGGGTTTTTGTTGGTTATTGACGTCGCTTATTTGTAGGCGTGGCATGACATACATATATAGGCGTGTGGTAGGTTATAGGTCATCGGATGGGTTATGTGGGAATGGTTGGGGAGGGGGCATTGGGCCAGGGGAAAGTGGCGAAAGGACACTTTTAAGGCATGCAATTGCTCAACTTTCGGCGAGGGGACGATTGTGGGCGTGGCATTGCATGCACGGACTTGAAAGTTGTCTCAGCTTGTAGATCAGAGGATTGGGTAAGGGGTTGGGGGGTGGGGAAGGGGCATTGAGTGAGAGGAAAGTGCCGAAAAGACGCTTTGAAAGGCTTTTTTTGTTACTTTAAGTCACGGGAATGAGAAATCGGGTACGGTGTTAGTTTTTTTGGGGTTTTTGTTGGTTATTGACGTCGCTTATTTGTAGGCGTGGCATGACATACATATATAGGCGTGTGGTAGGTTATAGGTCATCGGATGGGTTATGTGGGAATGGTTGGGGAGGGGGCATTGGGCCAGGGGAAAGTGGCGAAAGGACACTTTTAAGGCATGCAATTGCTCAACTTTCGGCGAGGGGACGATTGTGGGCGTGGCATTGCATGCACGGACTTGAAAGTTGTCTCAGCTTGTAGATCAGAGGATTGGGTAAGGGGTTGGGGGGTGGGGAAGGGGCATTGAGTGAGAGGAAAGTGCCGAAAAGACGCTTTGAAAGGCTTTTTTTGTTACTTTAAGTCACGGGAATGAGAAATCGGGTACGGTGTTAGTTTTTTTGGGGTTTTTGTTGGTTATTGACGTCGCTTATTTGTAGGCGTGGCATGACATACATATATAGGCGTGTGGTAGGTTATAGGTCATCGGATGGGTTATGTGGGAATGGTTGGGGAGGGGGCATTGGGCCAGGGGAAAGTGGCGAAAGGACACTTTTAAGGCATGCAATTGCTCAACTTTCGGCGAGGGGACGATTGTGGGCGTGGCATTGCATGCACGGACTTGAAAGTTGTCTCAGCTTGTAGATCAGAGGATTGGGTAAGGGGTTGGGGGGTGGGGAAGGGGCATTGAGTGAGAGGAAAGTGCCGAAAAGACGCTTTGAAAGGCTTTTTTTGTTACTTTAAGTCACGGGAATGAGAAATCGGGTACGGTGTTAGTTTTTTTGGGGTTTTTGTTGGTTATTGACGTCGCTTATTTGTAGGCGTGGCATGACATACATATATAGGCGTGTGGTAGGTTATAGGTCATCGGATGGGTTATGTGGGAATGGTTGGGGAGGGGGCATTGGGCCAGGGGAAAGTGGCGAAAGGACACTTTTAAGGCATGCAATTGCTCAACTTTCGGCGAGGGGACGATTGTGGGCGTGGCATTGCATGCACGGACTTGAAAGTTGTCTCAGCTTGTAGATCAGAGGATTGGGTAAGGGGTTGGGGGGTGGGGAAGGGGCATTGAGTGAGAGGAAAGTGCCGAAAAGACGCTTTGAAAGGCTTTTTTTGTTACTTTAAGTCACGGGAATGAGAAATCGGGTACGGTGTTAGTTTTTTTGGGGTTTTTGTTGGTTATTGACGTCGCTTATTTGTAGGCGTGGCATGACATACATATATAGGCGTGTGGTAGGTTATAGGTCATCGGATGGGTTATGTGGGAATGGTTGGGGAGGGGGCATTGGGCCAGGGGAAAGTGGCGAAAGGACACTTTTAAGGCATGCAATTGCTCAACTTTCGGCGAGGGGACGATTGTGGGCGTGGCATTGCATGCACGGACTTGAAAGTTGTCTCAGCTTGTAGATCAGAGGATTGGGTAAGGGGTTGCGGGGTGGGGAAGGGGCATTGAGTGAGAGGAAAGTGCCGAAAAGACGCTTTGAAAGGCTTTTTTTGTTACTTTAAGTCACGGGAATGAGAAATCGGGTACGGTGTTAGTTTTTTTGGGGTTTTTGTTGGTTATTGACGTCGCTTATTTGTAGGCGTGGCATGACATACATATATAGGCGTGTGGTAGGTTATAGGTCATCGGATGGGTTATGTGGGAATGGTTGGGGAGGGGGCATTGGGCCAGGGGAAAGTGGCGAAAGGACACTTTTAAGGCATGCAATTGCTCAACTTTCGGCGAGGGGACGATTGTGGGCGTGGCATTGCATGCACGGACTTGAAAGTTGTCTCAGCTTGTAGATCAGAGGATTGGGTAAGGGGTTGGGGGGTGGGGAAGGGGCATTGAGTGAGAGGAAAGTGCCGAAAAGACGCTTTGAAAGGCTTTTTTTGTTACTTTAAGTCACGGGAATGAGAAATCGGGTACGGTGTTAGTTTTTTTGGGGTTTTTGTTGGTTATTGACGTCGCTTATTTGTAGGCGTGGCATGACATACATATATAGGCGTGTGGTAGGTTATAGGTCATCGGATGGGTTATGTGGGAATGGTTGGGGAGGGGGCATTGGGCCAGGGGAAAGTGGCGAAAGGACACTTTTAAGGCATGCAATTGCTCAACTTTCGGCGAGGGGACGATTGTGGGCGTGGCATTGCATGCACGGACTTGAAAGTTGTCTCAGCTTGTAGATCAGAGGATTGGGTAAGGGGTTGGGGGGTGGGGAAGGGGCATTGAGTGAGAGGAAAGTGCCGAAAAGACGCTTTGAAAGGCTTTTTTTGTTACTTTAAGTCACGGGAATGAGAAATCGGGTACGGTGTTAGTTTTTTTGGGGTTTTTGTTGGTTATTGACGTCGCTTATTTGTAGGCGTGGCATGACATACATATATAGGCGTGTGGTAGGTTATAGGTCATCGGATGGGTTATGTGGGAATGGTTGGGGAGGGGGCATTGGGCCATGGGAAAGTGGCGAAAGGACACTTTTAAGGCATGCAATTGCTCAACTTTCGGCGAGGGGACGATTGTGGGCGTGGCATTGCATGCACGGACTTGAAAGTTGTCTCAGCTTGTAGATCAGAGGATTGGGTAAGGGGTTGGGGGGTGGGGAAGGGGCATTGAGTGAGAGGAAAGTGCCGAAAAGACGCTTTGAAAGGCTTTTTTTGTTACTTTAAGTCACGGGAATGAGAAATCGGGTACGGTGTTAGTTTTTTTGGGGTTTTTGTTGGTTATTGACGTCGCTTATTTGTAGGCGTGGCATGACATACATATATAGGCGTGTGGTAGGTTATAGGTCATCGGATGGGTTATGTGGGAATGGTTGGGGAGGGGGCATTGGGCCAGGGGAAAGTGGCGAAAGGACACTTTTAAGGCATGCAATTGCTCAACTTTCGGCGAGGGGACGATTGTGGGCGTGGCATTGCATGCACGGACTTGAAAGTTGTCTCAGCTTGTAGATCAGAGGATTGGGTAAGGGGTTGGGGGGTGGGGAAGGGGCATTGAGTGAGAGGAAAGTGCCGAAAAGACGCTTTGAAAGGCTTTTTTTGTTACTTTAAGTCACGGGAATGAGAAATCGGGTACGGTGTTAGTTTTTTTGGGGTTTTTGTTGGTTATTGACGTCGCTTATTTGTAGGCGTGGCATGACATACATATATAGGCGTGTGGTAGGTTATAGGTCATCGGATGGGTTATGTGGGAATGGTTGGGGAGGGGGCATTGGGCCAGGGGAAAGTGGCGAAAGGACACTTTTAAGGCATGCAATTGCTCAACTTTCGGCGAGGGGACGATTGTGTGCGTGGCATTGCATGCACGGACTTGAAAGTTGTCTCAGCTTGTAGATCAGAGGATTGGGTAAGGGGTTGGGGGGTGGGGAAGGGGCATTGAGTGAGAGGAAAGTGCCGAAAAGACGCTTTGAAAGGCTTTTTTTGTTACTTTAAGTCACGGGAATGAGAAATCGGGTACGGTGTTAGTTTTTTTGGGGTTTTTGTTGGTTATTGACGTCGCTTATTTGTAGGCGTGGCATGACATACATATATAGGCGTGTGGTAGGTTATAGGTCATCGGATGGGTTATGTGGGAATGGTTGGGGAGGGGGCATTGGGCCAGGGGAAAGTGGCGAAAGGACACTTTTAAGGCATGCAATTGCTCAACTTTCGGCGAGGGGACGATTGTGGGCGTGGCATTGCATGCACGGACTTGAAAGTTGTCTCAGCTTGTAGATCAGAGGATTGGGTAAGGGGTTGGGGGGTGGGGAAGGGGCATTGAGTGAGAGGAAAGTGCCGAAAAGACGCTTTGAAAGGCTTTTTTTGTTACTTTAAGTCACGGGAATGAGAAATCGGGTACGGTGTTAGTTTTTTTGGGGTTTTTGTTGGTTATTGACGTCGCTTATTTGTAGGCGTGGCATGACATACATATATAGGCGTGTGGTAGGTTATAGGTCATCGGATGGGTTATGTGGGAATGGTTGGGGAGGGGGCATTGGGCCAGGGGAAAGTGGCGAAAGGACACTTTTAAGGCATGCAATTGCTCAACTTTCGGCGAGGGGACGATTGTGGGCGTGGCATTGCATGCACGGACTTGAAAGTTGTCTCAGCTTGTAGATCAGAGGATTGGGTAAGGGGTTGGGGGGTGGGGAAGGGGCATTGAGTGAGAGGAAAGTGCCGAAAAGACGCTTTGAAAGGCTTTTTTTGTTACTTTAAGTCACGGGAATGAGAAATCGGGTACGGTGTTAGTTTTTTTGGGGTTTTTGTTGGTTATTGACGTCGCTTATTTGTAGGCGTGGCATGACATACATATATAGGCGTGTGGTAGGTTATAGGTCATCGGATGGGTTATGTGGGAATGGTTGGGGAGGGGGCATTGGGCCAGGGGAAAGTGGCGAAAGGACACTTTTAAGGCATGCAATTGCTCAACTTTCGGCGAGGGGACGATTGTGGGCGTGGCATTGCATGCACGGACTTGAAAGTTGTCTCAGCTTGTAGATCAGAGGATTGGGTAAGGGGTTGGGGGGTGGGGAAGGGGCATTGAGTGAGAGGAAAGTGCCGAAAAGACGCTTTGAAAGGCTTTTTTTGTTACTTTAAGTCACGGGAATGAGAAATCGGGTACGGTGTTAGTTTTTTTGGGGTTTTTGTTGGTTATTGACGTCGCTTATTTGTAGGCGTGGCATGACATACATATATAGGCGTGTGGTAGGTTATAGGTCATCGGATGGGTTATGTGGGAATGGTTGGGGAGGGGGCATTGGGCCAGGGGAAAGTGGCGAAAGGACACTTTTAAGGCATGCAATTGCTCAACTTTCGGCGAGGGGACGATTGTGGGCGTGGCATTGCATGCACGGACTTGAAAGTTGTCTCAGCTTGTAGATCAGAGGATTGGGTAAGGGGTTGGGGGGTGGGGAAGGGGCATTGAGTGAGAGGAAAGTGCCGAAAAGACGCTTTGAAAGGCTTTTTTTGTTACTTTAAGTCACGGGAATGAGAAATCGGGTACGGTGTTAGTTTTTTTGGGGTTTTTGTTGGTTATTGACGTCGCTTATTTGTAGGCGTGGCATGACATACATATATAGGCGTGTGGTAGGTTATAGGTCATCGGATGGGTTATGTGGGAATGGTTGGGGAGGGGGCATTGGGCCAGGGGAAAGTGGCGAAAGGACACTTTTAAGGCATGCAATTGCTCAACTTTCGGCGAGGGGACGATTGTGGGCGTGGCATTGCATGCACGGACTTGAAAGTTGTCTCAGCTTGTAGATCAGAGGATTGGGTAAGGGGTTGGGGGGTGGGGAAGGGGCATTGAGTGAGAGGAAAGTGCCGAAAAGACGCTTTGAAAGGCTTTTTTTGTTACTTTAAGTCACGGGAATGAGAAATCGGGTACGGTGTTAGTTTTTTTGGGGTTTTTGTTGGTTATTGACGTCGCTTATTTGTAGGCGTGGCATGACATACATATATAGGCGTGTGGTAGGTTATAGGTCATCGGATGGGTTATGTGGGAATGGTTGGGGAGGGGGCATTGGGCCAGGGGAAAGTGGCGAAAGGACACTTTTAAGGCATGCAATTGCTCAACTTTCGGCGAGGGGACGATTGTGGGCGTGGCATTGCATGCACGGACTTGAAAGTTGTCTCAGCTTGTAGATCAGAGGATTGGGTAAGGGGTTGGGGGGTGGGGAAGGGGCATTGAGTGAGAGGAAAGTGCCGAAAAGACGCTTTGAAAGGCTTTTTTTGTTACTTTAAGTCACGGGAATGAGAAATCGGGTACGGTGTTAGTTTTTTTGGGGTTTTTGTTGGTTATTGACGTCGCTTATTTGTAGGCGTGGCATGACATACATATATAGGCGTGTGGTAGGTTATAGGTCATCGGATGGGTTATGTGGGAATGGTTGGGGAGGGGGCATTGGGCCAGGGGAAAGTGGCGAAAGGACACTTTTAAGGCATGCAATTGCTCAACTTTCGGCGAGGGGACGATTGTGGGCGTGGCATTGCATGCACGGACTTGAAAGTTGTCTCAGCTTGTAGATCAGAGGATTGGGTAAGGGGTTGGCGGGTGGGGAAGGGGCATTGAGTGAGAGGAAAGTGCCGAAAAGACGCTTTGAAAGGCTTTTTTTGTTACTTTAAGTCACGGGAATGAGAAATCGGGTACGGTGTTAGTTTTTTTGGGGTTTTTGTTGGTTATTGACGTCGCTTATTTGTAGGCGTGGCATGACATACATATATAGGCGTGTGGTAGGTTATAGGTCATCGGATGGGTTATGTGGGAATGGTTGGGGAGGGGGCATTGGGCCAGGGGAAAGTGGCGAAAGGACACTTTTAAGGCATGCAATTGCTCAACTTTCGGCGAGGGGACGATTGTGGGCGTGGCATTGCATGCACGGACTTGAAAGTTGTCTCAGCTTGTAGATCAGAGGATTGGGTAAGGGGTTGGGGGTGGGGAAGGGGCATTGAGTGAGAGGAAAGTGCCGAAAAGACGCTTTGAAAGGCTTTTTTTGTTACTTTAAGTCACGGGAATGAGAAATCGGGTACGGTGTTAGTTTTTTTGGGGTTTTTGTTGGTTATTGACGTCGCTTATTTGTAGGCGTGGCATGACATACATATATAGGCGTGTGGTAGGTTATAGGTCATCGGATGGGTTATGTGGGAATGGTTGGGGAGGGGGCATTGGGCCAGGGGAAAGTGGCGAAAGGACACTTTTAAGGCATGCAATTGCTCAACTTTCGGCGAGGGGACGATTGTGGGCGTGGCATTGCATGCACGGACTTGAAAGTTGTCTCTGCTTGTAGATCAGAGGATTGGGTAAGGGGTTGGCGGGTGGGGAAGGGGCATTGAGTGAGAGGAAAGTGTCGAAAAGACGCTTTGAAAGGCTTTTTTTGTTACTTTAAGTCACGGGAATGAGAAATCGGGTACGGTGTTAGTTTTTTTGGGGTTTTTGTTGGTTATTGACGTCGCTTATTTGTAGGCGTGGCATGACATACATATATAGGCGTGTGGTAGGTTATAGGTCATCGGATGGGTTATGTGGGAATGGTTGGGGAGGGGGCATTGGGCCAGGGGAAAGTGGCGAAAGGACACTTTTAAGGCATGCAATTGCTCAACTTTCGGCGAGGGGACGATTGTGGGCGTGGCATTGCATGCACGGACTTGAAAGTTGTCTCAGCTTGTAGATCAGAGGATTGGGTAAGGGGTTGGGGGGTGGGGAAGGGGCATTGAGTGAGAGGAAAGTGCCGAAAAGACGCTTTGAAAGGCTTTTTTTGTTACTTTAAGTCACGGGAATGAGAAATCGGGTACGGTGTTAGTTTTTTTGGGGTTTTTGTTGGTTATTGACGTCGCTTATTTGTAGGCGTGGCATGACATACATATATAGGCGTGTGGTAGGTTATAGGTCATCGGATGGGTTATGTGGGAATGGTTGGGGAGGGGGCATTGGGCCAGGGGAAAGTGGCGAAAGGACACTTTTAAGGCATGCAATTGCTCAACTTTCGGCGAGGGGACGATTGTGGGCGTGGCATTGCATGCACGGACTTGAAAGTTGTCTCAGCTTGTAGATCAGAGGATTGGGTAAGGGGTTGGGGGGTGGGGAAGGGGCATTGAGTGAGAGGAAAGTGCCGAAAAGACGCTTTGAAAGGCTTTTTTTGTTACTTTAAGTCACGGGAATGAGAAATCGGGTACGGTGTTAGTTTTTTTGGGGTTTTTGTTGGTTATTGACGTCGCTTATTTGTAGGCGTGGCATGACATACATATATAGGCGTGTGGTAGGTTATAGGTCATCGGATGGGTTATGTGGGAATGGTTGGGGAGGGGGCATTGGGCCAGGGGAAAGTGGCGAAAGGACACTTTTAAGGCATGCAATTGCTCAACTTTCGGCGAGGGGACGATTGTGGGCGTGGCATTGCATGCACGGACTTGAAACTTGTCTCACACTCACACTTATTGATTGTCCAAGTGATGTTGAAAGGAAGATACAGAACACTTCCTCTGCCACTGCTCTGCAACAGTGAGGTTAAAACTGAAGATTCTGCGATTCTCAACGATACCGGATCTAACACACCTCCCCATTATCCCAATACCGACATCCGCTCTCAACGCAAAATTTCCACATCACACACCACTATTCCTAACAATTCGACAAACGAGGGGAACACAACGAGCTTTTGGAGACCTAAATAAAGAGCACAAGTTCATCCTATAAAACCAATCAAATAGCAACAAAAGCAAAAAAGATCCAAGGAAGAAGGGAAGAATGCTAAAGAAAAAACAAGTAGCCACGAGAAAAAGCAGAACGAAGAAGACAGGAAAGTCAAAGTGCAATGTGAGGGGAATAAAGGAAAAGGAACTAGGAATTATTGAATGAACAGAATTAATGTGGATTTTAGCACTGACACAAACAAATAAAAGAGGTGAAAAATGTAATAAATGAGATAATGGATACCTTATGATATACAGAGGGGTAGTAGAAAGCACTAATCCAAGAGCAGGAGTAGCTTGCGAGGTGAAAAATAATAAAATAAATGATATCAGAGAGTTATAAGTAGTAAGGGAAAAAATACTAGAGGTGGAATTAGGAAAATGCGGAGAAACCAAAACAATAGTCGTAGCATACGGACCGAACGAGGACGAAAAGAAGGAAGAAAAAGATAAATTATGGGACAGAAGTATGCGACAGGAAAAAAGGGAAGATAATCATAGCCAGCGATTTAAGTTCTAGAAGGGGAAATGAAAAGAAAAAAGGAAAGGAGTCATAGGAATACATGGAGAAATGACTCTAAACACCAACGGAAGGAGATTGCTGGATTTCTTCCTAATAAATTATCTATTGATCGCAAACTCTCTCTTTTCACATAAAGACATACATAAATACACTAGTGAAATTGTAAGTAGAAACGAGAAATCCATTATAGATTACTCGTATATTATAGTAGAAAAACATAATAAAGGGAAGCTAGTAGGCACAGGAATTAAAATAGGGGTGGAAATCGGTAGCGATCATCATTCCCTAGAAGAGCTGCTTAAGGACAGATGAGCGAGTTTACAAATAACGAAGAAAAGGGAAGAAGAAAATGAAAAATAAAAATCATAGCTTACACCCAACGAAAGGCGACATAAAGGAAATAAATATGTAGATATAATAGAGGTGACAGAAAAGAAATGAGTGAGACGATTATTATGCTGATGATTGGTTAAACATAGCCAGGAGAAATATATAGAGTAAAGAAGAAAAGGCAAAAGGAAGTGTATGAAAAAACAAGATCGGAGAAAGAGAAGGTTATAGGCCATCGTATGCGCCTATGCGGTATATGGGAATGGTTAAGGTGAGGGCATTGGGCCGGGGGAGAATGGCGAAAGGTGACTTGGAAGCATTGAATTAGCTTACCTTCGGCGAGGGGACGATTGTGGGCGTGGCATTGCATGCACGGACTTGAAAGTTGTCTCAGCTTGTAGATCAGAGGATTGGGTAAGGGGTTGGGGGTTGGGGAAGGGGCATTGAGTGAGAGGAAAGTGCCGAAAAGACGCTTTGAAAGGCTTTTTTTGTTACTTTAAGTCACGGGAATGAGAAATCGGGTACGGTGTTAGTTTTTTTGGGGTTTTTGTTGGTTATTGACGTCGCTTATTTGTAGGCGTGGCATGACATACATATATAGGCGTGTGGTAGGTTATAGGTCATCGGATGGGTTATGTGGGAATGGTTGGGGAGGGGGCATTGGGCCAGGGGAAAGTGGCGAAAGGACACTTTTAAGGCATGCAATTGCTCAACTTTCGGCGAGGGGACGATTGTGGGCGTGGCATTGCATGCACGGACTTGAAAGTTGTCTCAGCTTGTAGATCAGAGGATTGGGTAAGGGGTTGGGGGGTGGGGAAGGGGCATTGAGTGAGAGGAAAGTGCCGAAAAGACGCTTTGAAAGGCTTTTTTTGTTACTTTAAGTCACGGGAATGAGAAATCGGGTACGGTGTTAGTTTTTTTGGGGTTTTTGTTGGTTATTGACGTCGCTTATTTGTAGGCGTGGCATGACATACATATATAGGCGTGTGGTAGGTTATAGGTCATCGGATGGGTTATGTGGGAATGGTTGGGGAGGGGGCATTGGGCCAGGGGAAAGTGGCGAAAGGACACTTTTAAGGCATGCAATTGCTCAACTTTCGGCGAGGGGACGATTGTGGGCGTGGCATTGCATGCACGGACTTGAAAGTTGTCTCAGCTTGTAGATCAGAGGATTGGGTAAGGGGTTGGGGGGTGGGGAAGGGGCATTGAGTGAGAGGAAAGTGCCGAAAAGACGCTTTGAAAGGCTTTTTTTGTTACTTTAAGTCACGGGAATGAGAAATCGGGTACGGTGTTAGTTTTTTTGGGGTTTTTGTTGGTTATTGACGTCGCTTATTTGTAGGCGTGGCATGACATACATATATAGGCGTGTGGTAGGTTATAGGTCATCGGATGGGTTATGTGGGAATGGTTGGGGAGGGGGCATTGGGCCAGGGGAAAGTGGCGAAAGGACACTTTTAAGGCATGCAATTGCTCAACTTTCGGCGAGGGGACGATTGTGGGCGTGGCATTGCATGCACGGACTTGAAAGTTGTCTCAGCTTGTAGATCAGAGGATTGGGTAAGGGGTTGGGGGGTGGGGAAGGGGCATTGAGTGAGAGGAAAGTGCCGAAAAGACGCTTTGAAAGGCTTTTTTTGTTACTTTAAGTCACGGGAATGAGAAATCGGGTACGGTGTTAGTTTTTTTGGGGTTTTTGTTGGTTATTGACGTCGCTTATTTGTAGGCGTGGCATGACATACATATATAGGCGTGTGGTAGGTTATAGGTCATCGGATGGGTTATGTGGGAATGGTTGGGGAGGGGGCATTGGGCCAGGGGAAAGTGGCGAAAGGACACTTTTAAGGCATGCAATTGCTCAACTTTCGGCGAGGGGACGATTGTGGGCGTGGCATTGCATGCACGGACTTGAAAGTTGTCTCAGCTTGTAGATCAGAGGATTGGGTATGGGGTTGGGGGGTGGGGAAGGGGCATTGAGTGAGAGGAAAGTGCCGAAAAGACGCTTTGAAAGGCTTTTTTTGTTACTTTAAGTCACGGGAATGAGAAATCGGGTACGGTGTTAGTTTTTTTGGGGTTTTTGTTGGTTATTGACGTCGCTTATTTGTAGGCGTGGCATGACATACATATATAGGCGTGTGGTAGGTTATAGGTCATCGGATGGGTTATGTGGGAATGGTTGGGGAGGGGGCATTGGGCCAGGGGAAAGTGGCGAAAGGACACTTTTAAGGCATGCAATTGCTCAACTTTCGGCGAGGGGACGATTGTGGGCGTGGCATTGCATGCACGGACTTGAAAGTTGTCTCAGCTTGTAGATCAGAGGATTGGGTAAGGGGTTGGGGGGTGGGGAAGGGGCATTGAGTGAGAGGAAAGTGCCGAAAAGACGCTTTGAAAGGCTTTTTTTGTTACTTTAAGTCACGGGAATGAGAAATCGGGTACGGTGTTAGTTTTTTTGGGGTTTTTGTTGGTTATTGACGTCGCTTATTTGTAGGCGTGGCATGACATACATATATAGGCGTGTGGTAGGTTATAGGTCATCGGATGGGTTATGTGGGAATGGTTGGGGAGGGGGCATTGGGCCAGGGGAAAGTGGCGAAAGGACACTTTTAAGGCATGCAATTGCTCAACTTTCGGCGAGGGGACGATTGTGGGCGTGGCATTGCATGCACGGACTTGAAAGTTGTCTCAGCTTGTAGATCAGAGGATTGGGTAAGGGGTTGGGGGTTGGGGAAGGGGCATTGAGTGAGAGGAAAGTGCCGAAAAGACGCTTTGAAAGGCTTTTTTTGTTACTTTAAGTCACGGGAATGAGAAATCGGGTACGGTGTTAGTTTTTTTGGGGTTTTTGTTGGTTATTGACGTCGCTTATTTGTAGGCGTGGCATGACATACATATATAGGCGTGTGGTAGGTTATAGGTCATCGGATGGGTTATGTGGGAATGGTTGGGGAGGGGGCATTGGGCCAGGGGAAAGTGGCGAAAGGACACTTTTAAGGCATGCAATTGCTCAACTTTCGGCGAGGGGACGATTGTGGGCGTGGCATTGCATGCACGGACTTGAAAGTTGTCTCAGCTTGTAGATCAGAGGATTGGGTAAGGGGTTGGGGGGTGGGGAAGGGGCATTGAGTGAGAGGAAAGTGCCGAAAAGACGCTTTGAAAGGCTTTTTTTGTTACTTTAAGTCACGGGAATGAGAAATCGGGTACGGTGTTAGTTTTTTTGGGGTTTTTGTTGGTTATTGACGTCGCTTATTTGTAGGCGTGGCATGACATACATATATAGGCGTGTGGTAGGTTATAGGTCATCGGATGGGTTATGTGGGAATGGTTGGGGAGGGGGCATTGGGCCAGGGGAAAGTGGCGAAAGGACACTTTTAAGGCATGCAATTGCTCAACTTTCGGCGAGGGGACGATTGTGGGCGTGGCATTGCATGCACGGACTTGAAAGTTGTCTCAGCTTGTAGATCAGAGGATTGGGTAAGGGGTTGGGGGGTGGGGAAGGGGCATTGAGTGAGAGGAAAGTGCCGAAAAGACGCTTTGAAAGGCTTTTTTTGTTACTTTAAGTCACGGGAATGAGAAATCGGGTACGGTGTTAGTTTTTTTGGGGTTTTTGTTGGTTATTGACGTCGCTTATTTGTAGGCGTGGCATGACATACATATATAGGCGTGTGGTAGGTTATAGGTCATCGGATGGGTTATGTGGGAATGGTTGGGGAGGGGGCATTGGGCCAGGGGAAAGTGGCGAAAGGACACTTTTAAGGCATGCAATTGCTCAACTTTCGGCGAGGGGACGATTGTGGGCGTGGCATTGCATGCACGGACTTGAAAGTTGTCTCAGCTTGTAGATCAGAGGATTGGGTAAGGGGTTGGGGGGTGGGGAAGGGGCATTGAGTGAGAGGAAAGTGCCGAAAAGACGCTTTGAAAGGCTTTTTTTGTTACTTTAAGTCACGGGAATGAGAAATCGGGTACGGTGTTAGTTTTTTTGGGGTTTTTGTTGGTTATTGACGTCGCTTATTTGTAGGCGTGGCATGACATACATATATAGGCGTGTGGTAGGTTATAGGTCATCGGATGGGTTATGTGGGAATGGTTGGGGAGGGGGCATTGGGCCAGGGGAAAGTGGCGAAAGGACACTTTTAAGGCATGCAATTGCTCAACTTTCGGCGAGGGGACGATTGTGGGCGTGGCATTGCATGCACGGACTTGAAAGTTGTCTCAGCTTGTAGATCAGAGGATTGGGTAAGGGGTTGGGGGGTGGGGAAGGGGCATTGAGTGAGAGGAAAGTGCCGAAAAGACGCTTTGAAAGGCTTTTTTTGTTACTTTAAGTCACGGGAATGAGAAATCGGGTACGGTGTTAGTTTTTTTGGGGTTTTTGTTGGTTATTGACGTCGCTTATTTGTAGGCGTGGCATGACATACATATATAGGCGTGTGGTAGGTTATAGGTCATCGGATGGGTTATGTGGGAATGGTTGGGGAGGGGGCATTGGGCCAGGGGAAAGTGGCGAAAGGACACTTTTAAGGCATGCAATTGCTCAACTTTCGGCGAGGGGACGATTGTGGGCGTGGCATTGCATGCACGGACTTGAAAGTTGTCTCAGCTTGTAGATCAGAGGATTGGGTAAGGGGTTGGGGGGTGGGGAAGGGGCATTGAGTGAGAGGAAAGTGCCGAAAAGACGCTTTGAAAGGCTTTTTTTGTTACTTTAAGTCACGGGAATGAGAAATCGGGTACGGTGTTAGTTTTTTTGGGGTTTTTGTTGGTTATTGACGTCGCTTATTTGTAGGCGTGGCATGACATACATATATAGGCGTGTGGTAGGTTATAGGTCATCGGATGGGTTATGTGGGAATGGTTGGGGAGGGGGCATTGGGCCAGGGGAAAGTGGCGAAAGGACACTTTTAAGGCATGCAATTGCTCAACTTTCGGCGAGGGGACGATTGTGGGCGTGGCATTGCATGCACGGACTTGAAAGTTGTCTCAGCTTGTAGATCAGAGGATTGGGTAAGGGGTTGGGGGGTGGGGAAGGGGCATTGAGTGAGAGGAAAGTGCCGAAAAGACGCTTTGAAAGGCTTTTTTTGTTACTTTAAGTCACGGGAATGAGAAATCGGGTACGGTGTTAGTTTTTTTTGGGGTTTTTGTTGGTTATTGACGTCGCTTATTTGTAGGCGTGGCATGACATACATATATAGGCGTGTGGTAGGTTATAGGTCATCGGATGGGTTATGTGGGAATGGTTGGGGAGGGGGCATTGGGCCAGGGGAAAGTGGCGAAAGGACACTTTTAAGGCATGCAATTGCTCAACTTTCGGCGAGGGGAACGATTGTGGGCGTGGCATTGCATGCACGGACTTGAAAGTTGTCTCAGCTTGTAGATCAGAGGATTGGGTAAGGGGTTGGGGGGTGGGGAAGGGGCATTGAGTGAGAGGAAAGTGCCGAAAAGACGCTTTGAAAGGCTTTTTTTGTTACTTTAAGTCACGGGAATGAGAAATCGGGTACGGTGTTAGTTTTTTTGGGGTTTTTGTTGGTTATTGACGTCGCTTATTTGTAGGCGTGGCATGACATACATATATAGGCGTGTGGTAGGTTATAGGTCATCGGATGGGTTATGTGGGAATGGTTGGGGAGGGGGCATTGGGCCAGGGGAAAGTGGCGAAAGGACACTTTTAAGGCATGCAATTGCTCAACTTTCGGCGAGGGGACGATTGTGGGCGTGGCATTGCATGCACGGACTTGAAAGTTGTCTCAGCTTGTAGATCAGAGGATTGGGTAAGGGGTTGGGGGGTGGGGAAGGGGCATTGAGTGAGAGGAAAGTGCCGAAAAGACGCTTTGAAAGGCTTTTTTTGTTACTTTAAGTCACGGGAATGAGAAATCGGGTACGGTGTTAGTTTTTTTGGGGTTTTTGTTGGTTATTGACGTCGCTTATTTGTAGGCGTGGCATGACATACATATATAGGCGTGTGGTAGGTTATAGGTCATCGGATGGGTTATGTGGGAATGGTTGGGGAGGGGGCATTGGGCCAGGGGAAAGTGGCGAAAGGACACTTTTAAGGCATGCAATTGCTCAACTTTCGGCGAGGGGACGATTGTGGGCGTGGCATTGCATGCACGGACTTGAAAGTTGTCTCAGCTTGTAGATCAGAGGATTGGGTAAGGGGTTGGGGGGTGGGGAAGGGGCATTGAGTGAGAGGAAAGTGCCGAAAAGACGCTTTGAAAGGCTTTTTTTGTTACTTTAAGTCACGGGAATGAGAAATCGGGTACGGTGTTAGTTTTTTTGGGGTTTTTGTTGGTTATTGACGTCGCTTATTTGTAGGCGTGGCATGACATACATATATAGGCGTGTGGTAGGTTATAGGTCATCGGATGGGTTATGTGGGAATGGTTGGGGAGGGGGCATTGGGCCAGGGGAAAGTGGCGAAAGGACACTTTTAAGGCATGCAATTGCTCAACTTTCGGCGAGGGGACGATTGTGGGCGTGGCATTGCATGCACGGACTTGAAAGTTGTCTCAGCTTGTAGATCAGAGGATTGGGTAAGGGGTTGGGGGGTGGGGAAGGGGCATTGAGTGAGAGGAAAGTGCCGAAAAGACGCTTTGAAAGGCTTTTTTTGTTACTTTAAGTCACGGGAATGAGAAATCGGGTACGGTGTTAGTTTTTTTGGGGTTTTTGTTGGTTATTGACGTCGCTTATTTGTAGGCGTGGCATGACATACATATATAGGCGTGTGGTAGGTTATAGGTCATCGGATGGGTTATGTGGGAATGGTTGGGGAGGGGGCATTGGGCCAGGGGAAAGTGGCGAAAGGACACTTTTAAGGCATGCAATTGCTCAACTTTCGGCGAGGGGACGATTGTGGGCGTGGCATTGCATGCACGGACTTGAAAGTTGTCTCAGCTTGTAGATCAGAGGATTGGGTAAGGGGTTGGGGGGTGGGGAAGGGGCATTGAGTGAGAGGAAAGTGCCGAAAAGACGCTTTGAAAGGCTTTTTTTGTTACTTTAAGTCACGGGAATGAGAAATCGGGTACGGTGTTAGTTTTTTTGGGGTTTTTGTTGGTTATTGACGTCGCTTATTTGTAGGCGTGGCATGACATACATATATAGGCGTGTGGTAGGTTATAGGTCATCGGATGGGTTATGTGGGAATGGTTGGGGAGGGGGCATTGGGCCAGGGGAAAGTGGCGAAAGGACACTTTTAAGGCATGCAATTGCTCAACTTTCGGCGAGGGGACGATTGTGGGCGTGGCATTGCATGCACGGACTTGAAAGTTGTCTCAGCTTGTAGATCAGAGGATTGGGTAAGGGGTTGGGGGGTGGGGAAGGGGCATTGAGTGAGAGGAAAGTGCCGAAAAGACGCTTTGAAAGGCTTTTTTTGTTACTTTAAGTCACGGGAATGAGAAATCGGGTACGGTGTTAGTTTTTTTTGGGGTTTTTGTTGGTTATTGACGTCGCTTATTTGTAGGCGTGGCATGACATACATATATAGGCGTGTGGTAGGTTATAGGTCATCGGATGGGTTATGTGGGAATGGTTGGGGAGGGGGCATTGGGCCAGGGGAAAGTGGCGAAAGGACACTTTTAAGGCATGCAATTGCTCAACTTTCGGCGAGGGGACGATTGTGGGCGTGGCATTGCATGCACGGACTTGAAAGTTGTCTCAGCTTGTAGATCAGAGGATTGGGTAAGGGGTTGGGGGGTGGGGAAGGGGCATTGAGTGAGAGGAAAGTGCCGAAAAGACGCTTTGAAAGGCTTTTTTTGTTACTTTAAGTCACGGGAATGAGAAATCGGGTACGGTGTTAGTTTTTTTGGGGTTTTTGTTGGTTATTGACGTCGCTTATTTGTAGGCGTGGCATGACATACATATATAGGCGTGTGGTAGGTTATAGGTCATCGGATGGGTTATGTGGGAATGGTTGGGGAGGGGGCATTGGGCCAGGGGAAAGTGGCGAAAGGACACTTTTAAGGCATGCAATTGCTCAACTTTCGGCGAGGGGACGATTGTGGGCGTGGCATTGCATGCACGGACTTGAAAGTTGTCTCAGCTTGTAGATCAGAGGATTGGGTAAGGGGTTGGGGGGTGGGGAAGGGGCATTGAGTGAGAGGAAAGTGCCGAAAAGACGCTTTGAAAGGCTTTTTTTGTTACTTTAAGTCACGGGAATGAGAAATCGGGTACGGTGTTAGTTTTTTTGGGGTTTTTGTTGGTTATTGACGTCGCTTATTTGTAGGCGTGGCATGACATACATATATAGGCGTGTGGTAGGTTATAGGTCATCGGATGGGTTATGTGGGAATGGTTGGGGAGGGGGCATTGGGCCAGGGGAAAGTGGCGAAAGGACACTTTTAAGGCATGCAATTGCTCAACTTTCGGCGAGGGGACGATTGTGGGCGTGGCATTGCATGCACGGACTTGAAAGTTGTCTCAGCTTGTAGATCAGAGGATTGGGTAAGGGGTTGGGGGGTGGGGAAGGGGCATTGAGTGAGAGGAAAGTGCCGAAAAGACGCTTTGAAAGGCTTTTTTTGTTACTTTAAGTCACGGGAATGAGAAATCGGGTACGGTGTTAGTTTTTTTGGGGTTTTTGTTGGTTATTGACGTCGCTTATTTGTAGGCGTGGCATGACATACATATATAGGCGTGTGGTAGGTTATAGGTCATCGGATGGGTTATGTGGGAATGGTTGGGGAGGGGGCATTGGGCCAGGGGAAAGTGGCGAAAGGACACTTTTAAGGCATGCAATTGCTCAACTTTCGGCGAGGGGACGATTGTGGGCGTGGCATTGCATGCACGGACTTGAAAGTTGTCTCAGCTTGTAGATCAGAGGATTGGGTAAGGGGTTGGGGGGTGGGGAAGGGGCATTGAGTGAGAGGAAAGTGCCGAAAAGACGCTTTGAAAGGCTTTTTTTGTTACTTTAAGTCACGGGAATGAGAAATCGGGTACGGTGTTAGTTTTTTTGGGGTTTTTGTTGGTTATTGACGTCGCTTATTTGTAGGCGTGGCATGACATACATATATAGGCGTGTGGTAGGTTATAGGTCATCGGATGGGTTATGTGGGAATGGTTGGGGAGGGGGCATTGGGCCAGGGGAAAGTGGCGAAAGGACACTTTTAAGGCATGCAATTGCTCAACTTTCGGCGAGGGGACGATTGTGGGCGTGGCATTGCATGCACGGACTTGAAAGTTGTCTCAGCTTGTAGATCAGAGGATTGGGTAAGGGGTTGGGGGGTGGGGAAGGGGCATTGAGTGAGAGGAAAGTGCCGAAAAGACGCTTTGAAAGGCTTTTTTTGTTACTTTAAGTCACGGGAATGAGAAATCGGGTACGGTGTTAGTTTTTTTGGGGTTTTTGTTGGTTATTGACGTCGCTTATTTGTAGGCGTGGCATGACATACATATATAGGCGTGTGGTAGGTTATAGGTCATCGGATGGGTTATGTGGGAATGGTTGGGGAGGGGGCATTGGGCCAGGGGAAAGTGGCGAAAGGACACTTTTAAGGCATGCAATTGCTCAACTTTCGGCGAGGGGACGATTGTGGGCGTGGCATTGCATGCACGGACTTGAAAGTTGTCTCAGCTTGTAGATCAGAGGATTGGGTAAGGGGTTGGGGGGTGGGGAAGGGGCATTGAGTGAGAGGAAAGTGCCGAAAAGACGCTTTGAAAGGCTTTTTTTGTTACTTTAAGTCACGGGAATGAGAAATCGGGTACGGTGTTAGTTTTTTTGGGGTTTTTGTTGGTTATTGACGTCGCTTATTTGTAGGCGTGGCATGACATACATATATAGGCGTGTGGTAGGTTATAGGTCATCGGATGGGTTATGTGGGAATGGTTGGGGAGGGGGCATTGGGCCAGGGGAAAGTGGCGAAAGGACACTTTTAAGGCATGCAATTGCTCAACTTTCGGCGAGGGGACGATTGTGGGCGTGGCATTGCATGCACGGACTTGAAAGTTGTCTCAGCTTGTAGATCAGAGGATTGGGTAAGGGGTTGGGGGGTGGGGAAGGGGCATTGAGTGAGAGGAAAGTGCCGAAAAGACGCTTTGAAAGGCTTTTTTTGTTACTTTAAGTCACGGGAATGAGAAATCGGGTACGGTGTTAGTTTTTTTGGGGTTTTTGTTGGTTATTGACGTCGCTTATTTGTAGGCGTGGCATGACATACATATATAGGCGTGTGGTAGGTTATAGGTCATCGGATGGGTTATGTGGGAATGGTTGGGGAGGGGGCATTGGGCCAGGGGAAAGTGGCGAAAGGACACTTTTAAGGCATGCAATTGCTCAACTTTCGGCGAGGGGACGATTGTGGGCGTGGCATTGCATGCACGGACTTGAAAGTTGTCTCAGCTTGTAGATCAGAGGATTGGGTAAGGGGTTGGGGGGTGGGGAAGGGGCATTGAGTGAGAGGAAAGTGCCGAAAAGACGCTTTGAAAGGCTTTTTTTGTTACTTTAAGTCACGGGAATGAGAAATCGGGTACGGTGTTAGTTTTTTTGGGGTTTTTGTTGGTTATTGACGTCGCTTATTTGTAGGCGTGGCATGACATACATATATAGGCGTGTGGTAGGTTATAGGTCATCGGATGGGTTATGTGGGAATGGTTGGGGAGGGGGCATTGGGCCAGGGGAAAGTGGCGAAAGGACACTTTTAAGGCATGCAATTGCTCAACTTTCGGCGAGGGGACGATTGTGGGCGTGGCATTGCATGCACGGACTTGAAAGTTGTCTCAGCTTGTAGATCAGAGGATTGGGTAAGGGGTTGCGGGGTGGGGAAGGGGCATTGAGTGAGAGGAAAGTGCCGAAAAGACGCTTTGAAAGGCTTTTTTTGTTACTTTAAGTCACGGGAATGAGAAATCGGGTACGGTGTTAGTTTTTTTGGGGTTTTTGTTGGTTATTGACGTCGCTTATTTGTAGGCGTGGCATGACATACATATATAGGCGTGTGGTAGGTTATAGGTCATCGGATGGGTTATGTGGGAATGGTTGGGGAGGGGGCATTGGGCCAGGGGAAAGTGGCGAAAGGACACTTTTAAGGCATGCAATTGCTCAACTTTCGGCGAGGGGACGATTGTGGGCGTGGCATTGCATGCACGGACTTGAAAGTTGTCTCAGCTTGTAGATCAGAGGATTGGGTAAGGGGTTGGGGGGTGGGGAAGGGGCATTGAGTGAGAGGAAAGTGCCGAAAAGACGCTTTGAAAGGCTTTTTTTGTTACTTTAAGTCACGGGAATGAGAAATCGGGTACGGTGTTAGTTTTTTTGGGGTTTTTGTTGGTTATTGACGTCGCTTATTTGTAGGCGTGGCATGACATACATATATAGGCGTGTGGTAGGTTATAGGTCATCGGATGGGTTATGTGGGAATGGTTGGGGAGGGGGCATTGGGCCAGGGGAAAGTGGCGAAAGGACACTTTTAAGGCATGCAATTGCTCAACTTTCGGCGAGGGGACGATTGTGGGCGTGGCATTGCATGCACGGACTTGAAAGTTGTCTCAGCTTGTAGATCAGAGGATTGGGTAAGGGGTTGGGGGGTGGGGAAGGGGCATTGAGTGAGAGGAAAGTGCCGAAAAGACGCTTTGAAAGGCTTTTTTTGTTACTTTAAGTCACGGGAATGAGAAATCGGGTACGGTGTTAGTTTTTTTGGGGTTTTTGTTGGTTATTGACGTCGCTTATTTGTAGGCGTGGCATGACATACATATATAGGCGTGTGGTAGGTTATAGGTCATCGGATGGGTTATGTGGGAATGGTTGGGGAGGGGGCATTGGGCCAGGGGAAAGTGGCGAAAGGACACTTTTAAGGCATGCAATTGCTCAACTTTCGGCGAGGGGACGATTGTGGGCGTGGCATTGCATGCACGGACTTGAAAGTTGTCTCAGCTTGTAGATCAGAGGATTGGGTAAGGGGTTGGGGGGTGGGGAAGGGGCATTGAGTGAGAGGAAAGTGCCGAAAAGACGCTTTGAAAGGCTTTTTTTGTTACTTTAAGTCACGGGAATGAGAAATCGGGTACGGTGTTAGTTTTTTTGGGGTTTTTGTTGGTTATTGACGTCGCTTATTTGTAGGCGTGGCATGACATACATATATAGGCGTGTGGTAGGTTATAGGTCATCGGATGGGTTATGTGGGAATGGTTGGGGAGGGGGCATTGGGCCAGGGGAAAGTGGCGAAAGGACACTTTTAAGGCATGCAATTGCTCAACTTTCGGCGAGGGGACGATTGTGGGCGTGGCATTGCATGCACGGACTTGAAAGTTGTCTCAGCTTGTAGATCAGAGGATTGGGTAAGGGGTTGGGGGGTGGGGAAGGGGCATTGAGTGAGAGGAAAGTGCCGAAAAGACGCTTTGAAAGGCTTTTTTTGTTACTTTAAGTCACGGGAATGAGAAATCGGGTACGGTGTTAGTTTTTTTGGGGTTTTTGTTGGTTATTGACGTCGCTTATTTGTAGGCGTGGCATGACATACATTTATAGGCGTGTGGTAGGTTATAGGTCATCGGATGGGTTATGTGGGAATGGTTGGGGAGGGGGCATTGGGCCAGGGGAAAGTGGCGAAAGGACACTTTTAAGGCATGCAATTGCTCAACTTTCGGCGAGGGGACGATTGTGGGCGTGGCATTGCATGCACGGACTTGAAAGTTGTCTCAGCTTGTAGATCAGAGGATTGGGTAAGGGGTTGGGGGGTGGGGAAGGGGCATTGAGTGAGAGGAAAGTGCCGAAAAGACGCTTTGAAAGGCTTTTTTTGTTACTTTAAGTCACGGGAATGAGAAATCGGGTACGGTGTTAGTTTTTTTGGGGTTTTTGTTGGTTATTGACGTCGCTTATTTGTAGGCGTGGCATGACATACATATATAGGCGTGTGGTAGGTTATAGGTCATCGGATGGGTTATGTGGGAATGGTTGGGGAGGGGGCATTGGGCCAGGGGAAAGTGGCGAAAGGACACTTTTAAGGCATGCAATTGCTCAACTTTCGGCGAGGGGACGATTGTGGGCGTGGCATTGCATGCACGGACTTGAAAGTTGTCTCAGCTTGTAGATCAGAGGATTGGGTAAGGGGTTGGGGGGTGGGGAAGGGGCATTGAGTGAGAGGAAAGTGCCGAAAAGACGCTTTGAAAGGCTTTTTTTGTTACTTTAAGTCACGGGAATGAGAAATCGGGTACGGTGTTAGTTTTTTTGGGGTTTTTGTTGGTTATTGACGTCGCTTATTTGTAGGCGTGGCATGACATACATATATAGGCGTGTGGTAGGTTATAGGTCATCGGATGGGTTATGTGGGAATGGTTGGGGAGGGGGCATTGGGCCAGGGGAAAGTGGCGAAAGGACACTTTTAAGGCATGCAATTGCTCAACTTTCGGCGAGGGGACGATTGTGGGCGTGGCATTGCATGCACGGACTTGAAACTTATCTCACACTCACACTTATTGATTGCCCAAGTGATATTGAAAGGAAGATACAGAACACTTCCTCTGCCACTGCTCTGCAACAGTGAGGTTAAAACTGAAGATACTGCGATTCTCAACGATACCGGATCTAACACACCTCCCCATTATCCCAATACCGACATCCGCTCTCAACGCAAAATTTCCACATCACACACCACTATTCCTAACAATTCGACAAACGAGGGGAACACAACGAGCTTTTGGAGACCTAAATAAAGAGCACAAGTTCATCCTATAAAACCAATCAAATAGCAACAAAAGCAAAAAAGATCCAAGGAAGAAGGGAAGAATGCTAAAGAAAAAACAAGTAGCCACGAGAAAAAGCAGAACGAAGAAGACAGGAAAGTCAAAGTGCAATGTGAGGGGAATAAAGGAAAAGGAACTAGGAATTATTGAATGAACAGAATTAATGTGGATTTTAGCACTGACACAAACAAATAAAAGAGGTGAAAAATGTAATAAATGAGATAATGGATACCTTATGATATACAGAGGGGTAGTAGAAAGCACTAATCCAAGAGCAGGAGTAGCTTGCGAGGTGAAAAATAATAAAATAAATGATATCAGAGAGTTATAAGTAGTAAGGAAAAAAATACTAGAGGTGGAATTAGGAAAATGCGGAGAAACCAAAACAATAGTCGTAGCATACGGACCGAACGAGGACGAAAAGAAGGAAGGAGAAGATAAATTATGGGACAGAAGTATGCGACAGGAAAAAAGGGAAGATAATCATAGCCAGCGATTTAAGTTCTAGAAGGGGAAATGAAAAGAAAAAAGGAAAGGAGTCATAGGAATACATGGAGAAATGACTCTAAACACCAACGGAAGGAAATTGCTGGATTTCTTCCTAATAAATTATCTATTGATCGCAAACTCTCTCTTTTCACATAAAGACATACATAAATACACTAGTGAAATTGTAAGTAGAAACGAGAAATCCATTATAGATTACTCGTATATTATAGTAGAAAAACATAATAAAGGGAAGCTAGTAGGCACAGGAATTAAAATAGGGGTGGAAATCGGTAGCGATCATCATTCCCTAGAAGAGCTGCTTAAGGACAGATGAGCGAGTTTACAAATAACGAAGAAAAGGGAAGAAGAAAATGAAAAATAAAAATCATAGCTTACACCCAACGAAAGGCGACATAAAGGAAATAAATATGTAGATATAATAGAGGTGACAGAAAAGAAATGAGTGAGACGATTATTATGCTGATGATTGGTTAAACATAGCCAGGAGAAATATATAGAGTAAAGAAGAAAAGGCAAAAGGAAGTGTATGAAAAAACAAGATCGGAGAAAGAGAAGGTTATAGGCCATCGTATGCGCCTATGCGGTATATGGGAATGGTTAAGGTGAGGGCATTGGGCCGGGGGAGAATGGCGAAAGGTGACTTGGAAGCATTGAATTAGCTTACCTTCGGCGAGGGGACGATTGTGGGCGTGGCATTGCATGCACGGACTTGAAAGTTGTCTCAGCTTGTAGATCAGAGGATTGGGTAAGGGGTTGGGAGGTGGGGAAGGGGCATTGAGTGAGAGGAAAGTGCCGAAAAGACGCTTTGAAAGGCTTTTTTTGTTACTTTAAGTCACGGGAATGAGAAATCGGGTACGGTGTTAGTTTTTTTTGGGGTTTTTGTTGGTTATTGACGTCGCTTATTTGTAGGCGTGGCATGACATACATATATAGGCGTGTGGTAGGTTATAGGTCATCGGATGGGTTATGTGGGAATGGTTGGGGAGGGGGCATTGGGCCAGGGGAAAGTGGCGAAAGGACACTTTTAAGGCATGCAATTGCTCAACTTTCGGCGAGGGGACGATTGTGGGCGTGGCATTGCATGCACGGACTTGAAAGTTGTCTCAGCTTGTAGATCAGAGGATTGGGTAAGGGGTTGGGGGGTGGGGAAGGGGCATTGAGTGAGAGGAAAGTGCCGAAAAGACGCTTTGAAAGGCTTTTTTTGTTACTTTAAGTCACGGGAATGAGAAATCGGGTACGGTGTTAGTTTTTTTGGGGTTTTTGTTGGTTATTGACGTCGCTTATTTGTAGGCGTGGCATGACATACATATATAGGCGTGTGGTAGGTTATAGGTCATCGGATGGGTTATGTGGGAATGGTTGGGGAGGGGGCATTGGGCCAGGGGAAAGTGGCGAAAGGACACTTTTAAGGCATGCAATTGCTCAACTTTCGGCGAGGGGACGATTGTGGGCGTGGCATTGCATGCACGGACTTGAAAGTTGTCTCAGCTTGTAGATCAGAGGATTGGGTAAGGGGTTGGGGGGTGGGGAAGGGGCATTGAGTGAGAGGAAAGTGCCGAAAAGACGCTTTGAAAGGCTTTTTTTGTTACTTTAAGTCACGGGAATGAGAAATCGGGTACGGTGTTAGTTTTTTTGGGGTTTTTGTTGGTTATTGACGTCGCTTATTTGTAGGCGTGGCATGACATACATATATAGGCGTGTGGTAGGTTATAGGTCATCGGATGGGTTATGTGGGAATGGTTGGGGAGGGGGCATTGGGCCAGGGGAAAGTGGCGAAAGGACACTTTTAAGGCATGCAATTGCTCAACTTTCGGCGAGGGGACGATTGTGGGCGTGGCATTGCATGCACGGACTTGAAAGTTGTCTCAGCTTGTAGATCAGAGGATTGGGTAAGGGGTTGGGGGGTGGGGAAGGGGCATTGAGTGAGAGGAAAGTGCCGAAAAGACGCTTTGAAAGGCTTTTTTTGTTACTTTAAGTCACGGGAATGAGAAATCGGGTACGGTGTTAGTTTTTTTGGGGTTTTTGTTGGTTATTGACGTCGCTTATTTGTAGGCGTGGCATGACATACATATATAGGCGTGTGGTAGGTTATAGGTCATCGGATGGGTTATGTGGGAATGGTTGGGGAGGGGGCATTGGGCCAGGGGAAAGTGGCGAAAGGACACTTTTAAGGCATGCAATTGCTCAACTTTCGGCGAGGGGACGATTGTGGGCGTGGCATTGCATGCACGGACTTGAAAGTTGTCTCAGCTTGTAGATCAGAGGATTGGGTAAGGGGTTGGGGGTTGGGGAAGGGGCATTGAGTGAGAGGAAAGTGCCGAAAAGACGCTTTGAAAGGCTTTTTTTGTTACTTTAAGTCACGGGAATGAGAAATCGGGTACGGTGTTAGTTTTTTTTGGGGTTTTTGTTGGTTATTGACGTCGCTTATTTGTAGGCGTGGCATGACATACATATATAGGCGTGTGGTAGGTTATAGGTCATCGGATGGGTTATGTGGGAATGGTTGGGGAGGGGGCATTGGGCCAGGGGAAAGTGGCGAAAGGACACTTTTAAGGCATGCAATTGCTCAACTTTCGGCGAGGGGACGATTGTGGGCGTGGCATTGCATGCACGGACTTGAAAGTTGTCTCAGCTTGTAGATCAGAGGATTGGGTAAGGGGTTGGGGGGTGGGGAAGGGGCATTGAGTGAGAGGAAAGTGCCGAAAAGACGCTTTGAAAGGCTTTTTTTGTTACTTTAAGTCACGGGAATGAGAAATCGGGTACGGTGTTAGTTTTTTTGGGGTTTTTGTTGGTTATTGACGTCGCTTATTTGTAGGCGTGGCATGACATACATATATAGGCGTGTGGTAGGTTATAGGTCATCGGATGGGTTATGTGGGAATGGTTGGGGAGGGGGCATTGGGCCAGGGGAAAGTGGCGAAAGGACACTTTTAAGGCATGCAATTGCTCAACTTTCGGCGAGGGGACGATTGTGGGCGTGGCATTGCATGCACGGACTTGAAAGTTGTCTCAGCTTGTAGATCAGAGGATTGGGTAAGGGGTTGGGGGGTGGGGAAGGGGCATTGAGTGAGAGGAAAGTGCCGAAAAGACGCTTTGAAAGGCTTTTTTTGTTACTTTAAGTCACGGGAATGAGAAATCGGGTACGGTGTTAGTTTTTTTGGGGTTTTTGTTGGTTATTGACGTCGCTTATTTGTAGGCGTGGCATGACATACATATATAGGCGTGTGGTAGGTTATAGGTCATCGGATGGGTTATGTGGGAATGGTTGGGGAGGGGGCATTGGGCCAGGGGAAAGTGGCGAAAGGACACTTTTAAGGCATGCAATTGCTCAACTTTCGGCGAGGGGACGATTGTGGGCGTGGCATTGCATGCACGGACTTGAAAGTTGTCTCAGCTTGTAGATCAGAGGATTGGGTAAGGGGTTGGGGGGTGGGGAAGGGGCATTGAGTGAGAGGAAAGTGCCGAAAAGACGCTTTGAAAGGCTTTTTTTGTTACTTTAAGTCACGGGAATGAGAAATCGGGTACGGTGTTAGTTTTTTTGGGGTTTTTGTTGGTTATTGACGTCGCTTATTTGTAGGCGTGGCATGACATACATATATAGGCGTGTGGTAGGTTATAGGTCATCGGATGGGTTATGTGGGAATGGTTGGGGAGGGGGCATTGGGCCAGGGGAAAGTGGCGAAAGGACACTTTTAAGGCATGCAATTGCTCAACTTTCGGCGAGGGGACGATTGTGGGCGTGGCATTGCATGCACGGACTTGAAAGTTGTCTCAGCTTGTAGATCAGAGGATTGGGTAAGGGGTTGGGGGGTGGGGAAGGGGCATTGAGTGAGAGGAAAGTGCCGAAAAGACGCTTTGAAAGGCTTTTTTTGTTACTTTAAGTCACGGGAATGAGAAATCGGGTACGGTGTTAGTTTTTTTGGGGTTTTTGTTGGTTATTGACGTCGCTTATTTGTAGGCGTGGCATGACATACATATATAGGCGTGTGGTAGGTTATAGGTCATCGGATGGGTTATGTGGGAATGGTTGGGGAGGGGGCATTGGGCCAGGGGAAAGTGGCGAAAGGACACTTTTAAGGCATGCAATTGCTCAACTTTCGGCGAGGGGACGATTGTGGGCGTGGCATTGCATGCACGGACTTGAAAGTTGTCTCAGCTTGTAGATCAGAGGATTGGGTAAGGGGTTGGGGGGTGGGGAAGGGGCATTGAGTGAGAGGAAAGTGCCGAAAAGACGCTTTGAAAGGCTTTTTTTGTTACTTTAAGTCACGGGAATGAGAAATCGGGTACGGTGTTAGTTTTTTTGGGGTTTTTGTTGGTTATTGACGTCGCTTATTTGTAGGCGTGGCATGACATACATATATAGGCGTGTGGTAGGTTATAGGTCATCGGATGGGTTATGTGGGAATGGTTGGGGAGGGGGCATTGGGCCAGGGGAAAGTGGCGAAAGGACACTTTTAAGGCATGCAATTGCTCAACTTTCGGCGAGGGGACGATTGTGGGCGTGGCATTGCATGCACGGACTTGAAAGTTGTCTCAGCTTGTAGATCAGAGGATTGGGTAAGGGGTTGGGGGGTGGGGAAGGGGCATTGAGTGAGAGGAAAGTGCCGAAAAGACGCTTTGAAAGGCTTTTTTTGTTACTTTAAGTCACGGGAATGAGAAATCGGGTACGGTGTTAGTTTTTTTGGGGTTTTTGTTGGTTATTGACGTCGCTTATTTGTAGGCGTGGCATGACATACATATATAGGCGTGTGGTAGGTTATAGGTCATCGGATGGGTTATGTGGGAATGGTTGGGGAGGGGGCATTGGGCCAGGGGAAAGTGGCGAAAGGACACTTTTAAGGCATGCAATTGCTCAACTTTCGGCGAGGGGACGATTGTGGGCGTGGCATTGCATGCACGGACTTGAAAGTTGTCTCAGCTTGTAGATCAGAGGATTGGGTAAGGGGTTGGGGGGTGGGGAAGGGGCATTGAGTGAGAGGAAAGTGCCGAAAAGACGCTTTGAAAGGCTTTTTTTGTTACTTTAAGTCACGGGAATGAGAAATCGGGTACGGTGTTAGTTTTTTTGGGGTTTTTGTTGGTTATTGACGTCGCTTATTTGTAGGCGTGGCATGACATACATATATAGGCGTGTGGTAGGTTATAGGTCATCGGATGGGTTATGTGGGAATGGTTGGGGAGGGGGCATTGGGCCAGGGGAAAGTGGCGAAAGGACACTTTTAAGGCATGCAATTGCTCAACTTTCGGCGAGGGGACGATTGTGGGCGTGGCATTGCATGCACGGACTTGAAAGTTGTCTCAGCTTGTAGATCAGAGGATTGGGTAAGGGGTTGGGGGGTGGGGAAGGGGCATTGAGTGAGAGGAAAGTGCCGAAAAGACGCTTTGAAAGGCTTTTTTTGTTACTTTAAGTCACGGGAATGAGAAATCGGGTACGGTGTTAGTTTTTTTGGGGTTTTTGTTGGTTATTGACGTCGCTTATTTGTAGGCGTGGCATGACATACATATATAGGCGTGTGGTAGGTTATAGGTCATCGGATGGGTTATGTGGGAATGGTTGGGGAGGGGGCATTGGGCCAGGGGAAAGTGGCGAAAGGACACTTTTAAGGCATGCAATTGCTCAACTTTCGGCGAGGGGACGATTGTGGGCGTGGCATTGCATGCACGGACTTGAAAGTTGTCTCAGCTTGTAGATCAGAGGATTGGGTAAGGGGTTGGGGGGTGGGGAAGGGGCATTGAGTGAGAGGAAAGTGCCGAAAAGACGCTTTGAAAGGCTTTTTTTGTTACTTTAAGTCACGGGAATGAGAAATCGGGTACGGTGTTAGTTTTTTTGGGGTTTTTGTTGGTTATTGACGTCGCTTATTTGTAGGCGTGGCATGACATACATATATAGGCGTGTGGTAGGTTATAGGTCATCGGATGGGTTATGTGGGAATGGTTGGGGAGGGGGCATTGGGCCAGGGGAAAGTGGCGAAAGGACACTTTTAAGGCATGCAATTGCTCAACTTTCGGCGAGGGGACGATTGTGGGCGTGGCATTGCATGCACGGACTTGAAAGTTGTCTCAGCTTGTAGATCAGAGGATTGGGTAAGGGGTTGGGGGGTGGGGAAGGGGCATTGAGTGAGAGGAAAGTGCCGAAAAGACGCTTTGAAAGGCTTTTTTTGTTACTTTAAGTCACGGGAATGAGAAATCGGGTACGGTGTTAGTTTTTTTGGGGTTTTTGTTGGTTATTGACGTCGCTTATTTGTAGGCGTGGCATGACATACATATATAGGCGTGTGGTAGGTTATAGGTCATCGGATGGGTTATGTGGGAATGGTTGGGGAGGGGGCATTGGGCCAGGGGAAAGTGGCGAAAGGACACTTTTAAGGCATGCAATTGCTCAACTTTCGGCGAGGGGACGATTGTGGGCGTGGCATTGCATGCACGGACTTGAAAGTTGTCTCAGCTTGTAGATCAGAGGATTGGGTAAGGGGTTGGGGGGTGGGGAAGGGGCATTGAGTGAGAGGAAAGTGCCGAAAAGACGCTTTGAAAGGCTTTTTTTGTTACTTTAAGTCACGGGAATGAGAAATCGGGTACGGTGTTAGTTTTTTTGGGGTTTTTGTTGGTTATTGACGTCGCTTATTTGTAGGCGTGGCATGACATACATATATAGGCGTGTGGTAGGTTATAGGTCATCGGATGGGTTATGTGGGAATGGTTGGGGAGGGGGCATTGGGCCAGGGGAAAGTGGCGAAAGGACACTTTTAAGGCATGCAATTGCTCAACTTTCGGCGAGGGGACGATTGTGGGCGTGGCATTGCATGCACGGACTTGAAAGTTGTCTCAGCTTGTAGATCAGAGGATTGGGTAAGGGGTTGGGGGTGGGGAAGGGGCATTGAGTGAGAGGAAAGTGCCGAAAAGACGCTTTGAAAGGCTTTTTTTGTTACTTTAAGTCACGGGAATGAGAAATCGGGTACGGTGTTAGTTTTTTTGGGGTTTTTGTTGGTTATTGACGTCGCTTATTTGTAGGCGTGGCATGACATACATATATAGGCGTGTGGTAGGTTATAGGTCATCGGATGGGTTATGTGGGAATGGTTGGGGAGGGGGCATTGGGCCAGGGGAAAGTGGCGAAAGGACACTTTTAAGGCATGCAATTGCTCAACTTTCGGCGAGGGGACGATTGTGGGCGTGGCATTGCATGCACGGACTTGAAAGTTGTCTCAGCTTGTAGATCAGAGGATTGGGTAAGGGGTTGGGGGGTGGGGAAGGGGCATTGAGTGAGAGGAAAGTGCCGAAAAGACGCTTTGAAAGGCTTTTTTTGTTACTTTAAGTCACGGGAATGAGAAATCGGGTACGGTGTTAGTTTTTTTGGGGTTTTTGTTGGTTATTGACGTCGCTTATTTGTAGGCGTGGCATGACATACATATATAGGCGTGTGGTAGGTTATAGGTCATCGGATGGGTTATGTGGGAATGGTTGGGGAGGGGGCATTGGGCCAGGGGAAAGTGGCGAAAGGACACTTTTAAGGCATGCAATTGCTCAACTTTCGGCGAGGGGACGATTGTGGGCGTGGCATTGCATGCACGGACTTGAAAGTTGTCTCAGCTTGTAGATCAGAGGATTGGGTAAGGGGTTGGGGGGTGGGGAAGGGGCATTGAGTGAGAGGAAAGTGCCGAAAAGACGCTTTGAAAGGCTTTTTTTGTTACTTTAAGTCACGGGAATGAGAAATCGGGTACGGTGTTAGTTTTTTTGGGGTTTTTGTTGGTTATTGACGTCGCTTATTTGTAGGCGTGGCATGACATACATATATAGGCGTGTGGTAGGTTATAGGTCATCGGATGGGTTATGTGGGAATGGTTGGGGAGGGGGCATTGGGCCAGGGGAAAGTGGCGAAAGGACACTTTTAAGGCATGCAATTGCTCAACTTTCGGCGAGGGGACGATTGTGGGCGTGGCATTGCATGCACGGACTTGAAAGTTGTCTCAGCTTGTAGATCAGAGGATTGGGTAAGGGGTTGGGGGGTGGGGAAGGGGCATTGAGTGAGAGGAAAGTGCCGAAAAGACGCTTTGAAAGGCTTTTTTTGTTACTTTAAGTCACGGGAATGAGAAATCGGGTACGGTGTTAGTTTTTTTGGGGTTTTTGTTGGTTATTGACGTCGCTTATTTGTAGGCGTGGCATGACATACATATATAGGCGTGTGGTAGGTTATAGGTCATCGGATGGGTTATGTGGGAATGGTTGGGGAGGGGGCATTGGGCCAGGGGAAAGTGGCGAAAGGACACTTTTAAGGCATGCAATTGCTCAACTTTCGGCGAGGGGACGATTGTGGGCGTGGCATTGCATGCACGGACTTGAAAGTTGTCTCAGCTTGTAGATCAGAGGATTGGGTAAGGGGTTGGGGGGTGGGGAAGGGGCATTGAGTGAGAGGAAAGTGCCGAAAAGACGCTTTGAAAGGCTTTTTTTGTTACTTTAAGTCACGGGAATGAGAAATCGGGTACGGTGTTAGTTTTTTTGGGGTTTTTGTTGGTTATTGACGTCGCTTATTTGTAGGCGTGGCATGACATACATATATAGGCGTGTGGTAGGTTATAGGTCATCGGATGGGTTATGTGGGAATGGTTGGGGTGGGGGCATTGGGCCAGGGGAAAGTGGCGAAAGGACACTTTTAAGGCATGCAATTGCTCAACTTTCGGCGAGGGGACGATTGTGGGCGTGGCATTGCATGCACGGACTTGAAAGTTGTCTCAGCTTGTAGATCAGAGGATTGGGTAAGGGGTTGGGGGGTGGGGAAGGGGCATTGAGTGAGAGGAAAGTGCCGAAAAGACGCTTTGAAAGGCTTTTTTTGTTACTTTAAGTCACGGGAATGAGAAATCGGGTACGGTGTTAGTTTTTTTGGGGTTTTTGTTGGTTATTGACGTCGCTTATTTGTAGGCGTGGCATGACATACATATATAGGCGTGTGGTAGGTTATAGGTCATCGGATGGGTTATGTGGGAATGGTTGGGGAGGGGGCATTGGGCCAGGGGAAAGTGGCGAAAGGACACTTTTAAGGCATGCAATTGCTCAACTTTCGGCGAGGGGACGATTGTGGGCGTGGCATTGCATGCACGGACTTGAAAGTTGTCTCAGCTTGTAGATCAGAGGATTGGGTAAGGGGTTGGGGGGTGGGGAAGGGGCATTGAGTGAGAGGAAAGTGCCGAAAAGACGCTTTGAAAGGCTTTTTTTGTTACTTTAAGTCACGGGAATGAGAAATCGGGTACGGTGTTAGTTTTTTTGGGGTTTTTGTTGGTTATTGACGTCGCTTATTTGTAGGCGTGGCATGACATACATATATAGGCGTGTGGTAGGTTATAGGTCATCGGATGGGTTATGTGGGAATGGTTGGGGAGGGGGCATTGGGCCAGGGGAAAGTGGCGAAAGGACACTTTTAAGGCATGCAATTGCTCAACTTTCGGCGAGGGGACGATTGTGGGCGTGGCATTGCATGCACGGACTTGAAAGTTGTCTCAGCTTGTAGATCAGAGGATTGGGTAAGGGGTTGGGGGGTGGGGAAGGGGCATTGAGTGAGAGGAAAGTGCCGAAAAGACGCTTTGAAAGGCTTTTTTTGTTACTTTAAGTCACGGGAATGAGAAATCGGGTACGGTGTTAGTTTTTTTGGGGTTTTTGTTGGTTATTGACGTCGCTTATTTGTAGGCGTGGCATGACATACATATATAGGCGTGTGGTAGGTTATAGGTCATCGGATGGGTTATGTGGGAATGGTTGGGGAGGGGGCATTGGGCCAGGGGAAAGTGGCGAAAGGACACTTTTAAGGCATGCAATTGCTCAACTTTCGGCGAGGGGACGATTGTGGGCGTGGCATTGCATGCACGGACTTGAAACTTGTCTCACACTCACACTTATTGATTGTCCAAGTGATGTTGAAAGGAAGATACAGAACACTTCCTCTGCCACTGCTCTGCAACAGTGAGGTTAAAACTGAAGATACTGCGATTCTCAACGATACCGGATCTAACACACCTCCCCATTATCCCAATACCGACATCCGCTCTCAACGCAAAATTTCCACATCACACACCACTATTCCTAACAATTCGACAAACGAGGGGAACACAACGAGCTTTTGGAGACCTAAATAAAGAGCACAAGTTCATCCTATAAAACCAATCAAATAGCAACAAAAGCAAAAAAGATCCAAGGAAGAAGGGAAGAATGCTAAAGAAAAAACAAGTAGCCACGAGAAAAAGCAGAACGAAGAAGACAGGAAAGTCAAAGTGCAATGTGAGGGGAATAAAGGAAAAGGAACTAGGAATTATTGAATGAACAGAATTAATGTGGATTTTAGCACTGACACAAACAAATAAAAGAGGTGAAAAATGTAATAAATGAGATAATGGATACCTTATGATATACAGAGGGGTAGTAGAAAGCACTAATCCAAGAGCAGGAGTAGCTTGCGAGGTGAAAAATAATAAAATAAATGATATCAGAGAGTTATAAGTAGTAAGGAAAAAAATACTAGAGGTGGAATTAGGAAAATGCGGAGAAACCAAAACAATAGTCGTAGCATACGGACCGAACGAGGACGAAAAGAAGGAAGGAGAAGATAAATTATGGGACAGAAGTATGCGACAGGAAAAAAGGGAAGATAATCATAGCCAGCGATTTAAGTTCTAGAAGGGGAAATGAAAAGAAAAAATGGGAAGGAGTCATAGGAATACATGGAGAAATGACTCTAAACACCAACGGAAGGAGATTACTGGATTTCTTATTATTAAATTACCTATTGATCGCAAACTCTCTCTTTTCACATAAAGACATACATAAATACACTAGTGAAATTGTAAGTAGAAACGAGAAATCCATTATAGATTACTCGTATATTATAGTAGAAAAACATAATAAAGGGAAGCTAGTAGGCACAGGAATTAAAATAGGGGTGGAAATCGGTAGCGATCATCATTCCCTAGAAGAGCTGCTTAAGGACAGATGAGCGAGTTTACAAATAACGAAGAAAAGGGAAGAAGAAAATGAAAAATAAAAATCATAGCTTACACCCCACGAAAGGCGACATAAAGGAAATAAATATGTAGATATAATAGAGGTGAGAGAAAAGACATGAGAGAGACGATTATTATGCCGATGATTGGTTAAACATAGCCAGGAAAAATATATAGGGTAAAGAAGAAAAGGCAAGAGGAAGAGTATGAAAAAACAAGATCGGAGAAAGAGAAGGTTATAGGCCATCGTATGCGCCTATGCGGTATATGGGAATGGTTAAGGTGAGGGCATTGGGCCGGGGGAGAATGGCGAAAGGTGACTTGGAAGCATTGAATTAGCTTACCTTCGGCGAGGGGACGATTGTGGGCGTGGCATTGCATGCACGGACTTGAAAGTTGTCTCAGCTTGTAGATCAGAGGATTGGGTGAGGGGTTGGGAGGTGGGGAAGGGGCATTGAGTGAGAGGAAAGTGCCGAAAAGACGCTTTGAAAGGCTTTTTTTGTTACTTTAAGTCACGGGAATGAGAAATCGGGTACGGTGTTAGTTTTTTTGGGGTTTTTGTTGGTTATTGACGTCGCTTATTTGTAGGCGTGGCATGACATACATATATAGGCGTGTGGTAGGTTATAGGTCATCGGATGGGTTATGTGGGAATGGTTGGGGAGGGGGCATTGGGCCAGGGGAAAGTGGCGAAAGGACACTTTTAAGGCATGCAATTGCTCAACTTTCGGCGAGGGGACGATTGTGGGCGTGGCATTGCATGCACGGACTTGAAAGTTGTCTCAGCTTGTAGATCAGAGGATTGGGTAAGGGGTTGGGGGGTGGGGAAGGGGCATTGAGTGAGAGGAAAGTGCCGAAAAGACGCTTTGAAAGGCTTTTTTTGTTACTTTAAGTCACGGGAATGAGAAATCGGGTACGGTGTTAGTTTTTTTGGGGTTTTTGTTGGTTATTGACGTCGCTTATTTGTAGGCGTGGCATGACATACATATATAGGCGTGTGGTAGGTTATAGGTCATCGGATGGGTTATGTGGGAATGGTTGGGGAGGGGGCATTGGGCCAGGGGAAAGTGGCGAAAGGACACTTTTAAGGCATGCAATTGCTCAACTTTCGGCGAGGGGACGATTGTGGGCGTGGCATTGCATGCACGGACTTGAAAGTTGTCTCAGCTTGTAGATCAGAGGATTGGGTAAGGGGTTGGGGGGTGGGGAAGGGGCATTGAGTGAGAGGAAAGTGCCGAAAAGACGCTTTGAAAGGCTTTTTTTGTTACTTTAAGTCACGGGAATGAGAAATCGGGTACGGTGTTAGTTTTTTTGGGGTTTTTGTTGGTTATTGACGTCGCTTATTTGTAGGCGTGGCATGACATACATATATAGGCGTGTGGTAGGTTATAGGTCATCGGATGGGTTATGTGGGAATGGTTGGGGAGGGGGCATTGGGCCAGGGGAAAGTGGCGAAAGGACACTTTTAAGGCATGCAATTGCTCAACTTTCGGCGAGGGGACGATTGTGGGCGTGGCATTGCATGCACGGACTTGAAAGTTGTCTCAGCTTGTAGATCAGAGGATTGGGTAAGGGGTTGGGGGGTGGGGAAGGGGCATTGAGTGAGAGGAAAGTGCCGAAAAGACGCTTTGAAAGGCTTTTTTTGTTACTTTAAGTCACGGGAATGAGAAATCGGGTACGGTGTTAGTTTTTTTGGGGTTTTTGTTGGTTATTGACGTCGCTTATTTGTAGGCGTGGCATGACATACATATATAGGCGTGTGGTAGGTTATAGGTCATCGGATGGGTTATGTGGGAATGGTTGGGGAGGGGGCATTGGGCCAGGGGAAAGTGGCGAAAGGACACTTTTAAGGCATGCAATTGCTCAACTTTCGGCGAGGGGACGATTGTGGGCGTGGCATTGCATGCACGGACTTGAAAGTTGTCTCAGCTTGTAGATCAGAGGATTGGGTAAGGGGTTGGGGGGTGGGGAAGGGGCATTGAGTGAGAGGAAAGTGCCGAAAAGACGCTTTGAAAGGCTTTTTTTGTTACTTTAAGTCACGGGAATGAGAAATCGGGTACGGTGTTAGTTTTTTTGGGGTTTTTGTTGGTTATTGACGTCGCTTATTTGTAGGCGTGGCATGACATACATATATAGGCGTGTGGTAGGTTATAGGTCATCGGATGGGTTATGTGGGAATGGTTGGGGAGGGGGCATTGGGCCAGGGGAAAGTGGCGAAAGGACACTTTTAAGGCATGCAATTGCTCAACTTTCGGCGAGGGGACGATTGTGGGCGTGGCATTGCATGCACGGACTTGAAAGTTGTCTCAGCTTGTAGATCAGAGGATTGGGTAAGGGGTTGGGGGGTGGGGAAGGGGCATTGAGTGAGAGGAAAGTGCCGAAAAGACGCTTTGAAAGGCTTTTTTTGTTACTTTAAGTCACGGGAATGAGAAATCGGGTACGGTGTTAGTTTTTTTGGGGTTTTTGTTGGTTATTGACGTCGCTTATTTGTAGGCGTGGCATGACATACATATATAGGCGTGTGGTAGGTTATAGGTCATCGGATGGGTTATGTGGGAATGGTTGGGGAGGGGGCATTGGGCCAGGGGAAAGTGGCGAAAGGACACTTTTAAGGCATGCAATTGCTCAACTTTCGGCGAGGGGACGATTGTGGGCGTGGCATTGCATGCACGGACTTGAAAGTTGTCTCAGCTTGTAGATCAGAGGATTGGGTAAGGGGTTGGGGGGTGGGGAAGGGGCATTGAGTGAGAGGAAAGTGCCGAAAAGACGCTTTGAAAGGCTTTTTTTGTTACTTTAAGTCACGGGAATGAGAAATCGGGTACGGTGTTAGTTTTTTTGGGGTTTTTGTTGGTTATTGACGTCGCTTATTTGTAGGCGTGGCATGACATACATATATAGGCGTGTGGTAGGTTATAGGTCATCGGATGGGTTATGTGGGAATGGTTGGGGAGGGGGCATTGGGCCAGGGGAAAGTGGCGAAAGGACACTTTTAAGGCATGCAATTGCTCAACTTTCGGCGAGGGGACGATTGTGGACGTGGCATTGCATGCACGGACTTGAAAGTTGTCTCAGCTTGTAGATCAGAGGATTGGGTAAGGGGTTGGGGGGTGGGGAAGGGGCATTGAGTGAGAGGAAAGTGCCGAAAAGACGCTTTGAAAGGCTTTTTTTGTTACTTTAAGTCACGGGAATGAGAAATCGGGTACGGTGTTAGTTTTTTTGGGGTTTTTGTTGGTTATTGACGTCGCTTATTTGTAGGCGTGGCATGACATACATATATAGGCGTGTGGTAGGTTATAGGTCATCGGATGGGTTATGTGGGAATGGTTGGGGAGGGGGCATTGGGCCAGGGGAAAGTGGCGAAAGGACACTTTTAAGGCATGCAATTGCTCAACTTTCGGCGAGGGGACGATTGTGGGCGTGGCATTGCATGCACGGACTTGAAAGTTGTCTCAGCTTGTAGATCAGAGGATTGGGTAAGGGGTTGGGGGGTGGGGAAGGGGCATTGAGTGAGAGGAAAGTGCCGAAAAGACGCTTTGAAAGGCTTTTTTTGTTACTTTAAGTCACGGGAATGAGAAATCGGGTACGGTGTTAGTTTTTTTGGGGTTTTTGTTGGTTATTGACGTCGCTTATTTGTAGGCGTGGCATGACATACATATATAGGCGTGTGGTAGGTTATAGGTCATCGGATGGGTTATGTGGGAATGGTTGGGGAGGGGGCATTGGGCCAGGGGAAAGTGGCGAAAGGACACTTTTAAGGCATGCAATTGCTCAACTTTCGGCGAGGGGACGATTGTGGGCGTGGCATTGCATGCACGGACTTGAAAGTTGTCTCAGCTTGTAGATCAGAGGATTGGGTAAGGGGTTGGGGGGTGGGGAAGGGGCATTGAGTGAGAGGAAAGTGCCGAAAAGACGCTTTGAAAGGCTTTTTTTGTTACTTTAAGTCACGGGAATGAGAAATCGGGTACGGTGTTAGTTTTTTTGGGGTTTTTGTTGGTTATTGACGTCGCTTATTTGTAGGCGTGGCATGACATACATATATAGGCGTGTGGTAGGTTATAGGTCATCGGATGGGTTATGTGGGAATGGTTGGGGAGGGGGCATTGGGCCAGGGGAAAGTGGCGAAAGGACACTTTTAAGGCATGCAATTGCTCAACTTTCGGCGAGGGGACGATTGTGGGCGTGGCATTGCATGCACGGACTTGAAAGTTGTCTCAGCTTGTAGATCAGAGGATTGGGTAAGGGGTTGGGCGGTGGGGAAGGGGCATTGAGTGAGAGGAAAGTGCCGAAAAGACGCTTTGAAAGGCTTTTTTTGTTACTTTAAGTCACGGGAATGAGAAATCGGGTACGGTGTTAGTTTTTTTGGGGTTTTTGTTGGTTATTGACGTCGCTTATTTGTAGGCGTGGCATGACATACATATATAGGCGTGTGGTAGGTTATAGGTCATCGGATGGGTTATGTGGGAATGGTTGGGGAGGGGGCATTGGGCCAGGGGAAAGTGGCGAAAGGACACTTTTAAGGCATGCAATTGCTCAACTTTCGGCGAGGGGACGATTGTGGGCGTGGCATTGCATGCACGGACTTGAAAGTTGTCTCAGCTTGTAGATCAGAGGATTGGGTAAGGGGTTGGGGGGTGGGGAAGGGGCATTGAGTGAGAGGAAAGTGCCGAAAAGACGCTTTGAAAGGCTTTTTTTGTTACTTTAAGTCACGGGAATGAGAAATCGGGTACGGTGTTAGTTTTTTTGGGGTTTTTGTTGGTTATTGACGTCGCTTATTTGTAGGCGTGGCATGACATACATATATAGGCGTGTGGTAGGTTATAGGTCATCGGATGGGTTATGTGGGAATGGTTGGGGAGGGGGCATTGGGCCAGGGGAAAGTGGCGAAAGGACACTTTTAAGGCATGCAATTGCTCAACTTTCGGCGAGGGGACGATTGTGGGCGTGGCATTGCATGCACGGACTTGAAAGTTGTCTCAGCTTGTAGATCAGAGGATTGGGTAAGGGGTTGGGGGGTGGGGAAGGGGCATTGAGTGAGAGGAAAGTGCCGAAAAGACGCTTTGAAAGGCTTTTTTTGTTACTTTAAGTCACGGGAATGAGAAATCGGGTACGGTGTTAGTTTTTTTGGGGTTTTTGTTGGTTATTGACGTCGCTTATTTGTAGGCGTGGCATGACATACATATATAGGCGTGTGGTAGGTTATAGGTCATCGGATGGGTTATGTGGGAATGGTTGGGGAGGGGGCATTGGGCCAGGGGAAAGTGGCGAAAGGACACTTTTAAGGCATGCAATTGCTCAACTTTCGGCGAGGGGACGATTGTGGGCGTGGCATTGCATGCACGGACTTGAAAGTTGTCTCAGCTTGTAGATCAGAGGATTGGGTAAGGGGTTGGGGGGTGGGGAAGGGGCATTGAGTGAGAGGAAAGTGCCGAAAAGACGCTTTGAAAGGCTTTTTTTGTTACTTTAAGTCACGGGAATGAGAAATCGGGTACGGTGTTAGTTTTTTTGGGGTTTTTGTTGGTTATTGACGTCGCTTATTTGTAGGCGTGGCATGACATACATATATAGGCGTGTGGTAGGTTATAGGTCATCGGATGGGTTATGTGGGAATGGTTGGGGAGGGGGCATTGGGCCAGGGGAAAGTGGCGAAAGGACACTTTTAAGGCATGCAATTGCTCAACTTTCGGCGAGGGGACGATTGTGGGCGTGGCATTGCATGCACGGACTTGAAAGTTGTCTCAGCTTGTAGATCAGAGGATTGGGTAAGGGGTTGGGGGGTGGGGAAGGGGCATTGAGTGAGAGGAAAGTGCCGAAAAGACGCTTTGAAAGGCTTTTTTTGTTACTTTAAGTCACGGGAATGAGAAATCGGGTACGGTGTTAGTTTTTTTGGGGTTTTTGTTGGTTATTGACGTCGCTTATTTGTAGGCGTGGCATGACATACATATATAGGCGTGTGGTAGGTTATAGGTCATCGGATGGGTTATGTGGGAATGGTTGGGGAGGGGGCATTGGGCCAGGGGAAAGTGGCGAAAGGACACTTTTAAGGCATGCAATTGCTCAACTTTCGGCGAGGGGACGATTGTGGGCGTGGCATTGCATGCACGGACTTGAAACTTGTCTCACACTCACACTTATTGATTGTCCAAGTGATGTTGAAAGGAAGATACAGAACACTTCCTCTGCCACTGCTCTGCAACAGTGAGGTTAAAACTGAAGATACTGCGATTCTCAACGATACCGGATCTAACACACCTCCCCATTATCCCAATACCGACATCCGCTCTCAACGCAAAATTTCCACATCACACACCACTATTCCTAACAATTCGACAAACGAGGGGAACACAACGAGCTTTTGGAGACCTAAATGAAGAGCACAAGTTCATCCTATAAAACCAATCAAATAGCAACAAAAGCAAAAAAGATCCAAGGAAGAAGGGAAGAATGCTAAAGAAAAAACAAGTAGCCACGAGAAAAAGCAGAACGAAGAAGACAGGAAATCAAAGTGCAATGTGAATATAATAAAGGAAAAGGAACTAGAAATTATTGAATGCTTAAACAGAATTAATGTGGACTTTAGCACTGACACAAACAAATAAAAGAGGTGAAAAATGTAATAAATGAGATAATGGATACCTTATGATATACAGAGGGGTAGTAGAAAGCACTAATCCAAGAGCAGGAGTAGCTTGCGAGGTGAAAAATAATAAAATAAATGATATCAAAGAGTTATAAGTAGTAAGCGAAAAAATACTAGATGTGGAATTAGGAAAATGCGGAGAAACCAAAACAATAGTCGTAGCATACGGACCGAACGAGGACGAAAAGAAGGAAGGAGAAGATAAATTATGGGACAGAAGTATGCGACAGGAAAAAAGGGAAGATAATCATAGCCAGCGATTTAAGTTCTAGAAGGGGAAATGAAAAGAAAAAAGGAAAGGAGTCATAGGAATACATGGAGAAATGACTCTAAACACCAACGGAAGGAAATTGCTGGATTTCTTCCTAATAAATTATCTATTGATCGCAAACTCTCTCTTTTCACATAAAGACATACATAAATACACTAGTGAAATTGTAAGTAGAAACGAGAAATCCATTATAGATTACTCGTATATTATAGTAGAAAAACATAATAAAGGGAAGCTAGTAGGCACAGGAATTAAAATAGGGGTGGAAATCGGTAGCGATCATCATTCCCTAGAAGAGCTGCTTAAGGACAGATGAGCGAGTTTACAAATAACGAAGAAAAGGGAAGAAGAAAATGAAAAATAAAAATCATAGCTTACACCCAACGAAAGGCGACATAAAGGAAATAAATATGTAGATATAATAGAGGTGACAGAAAAGAAATGAGTGAGACGATTATTATGCTGATGATTGGTTAAACATAGCCAGGAGAAATATATAGAGTAAAGAAGAAAAGGCAAAAGGAAGTGTATGAAAAAACAAGATCGGAGAAAGAGAAGGTTATAGGCCATCGTATGCGCCTATGCGGTATATGGGAATGGTTAAGGTGAGGGCATTGGGCCGGGGGAGAATGGCGAAAGGTGACTTGGAAGCATTGAATTAGCTTACCTTCGGCGAGGGGACGATTGTGGGCGTGGCATTGCATGCACGGACTTGAAAGTTGTCTCAGCTTGTAGATCAGAGGATTGGGTAAGGGGTTGGGGGTTGGGGAAGGGGCATTGAGTGAGAGGAAAGTGCCGAAAAGACGCTTTGAAAGGCTTTTTTTGTTACTTTAAGTCACGGGAATGAGAAATCGGGTACGGTGTTAGTTTTTTTGGGGTTTTTGTTGGTTATTGACGTCGCTTATTTGTAGGCGTGGCATGACATACATATATAGGCGTGTGGTAGGTTATAGGTCATCGGATGGGTTATGTGGGAATGGTTGGGGAGGGGGCATTGGGCCAGGGGAAAGTGGCGAAAGGACACTTTTAAGGCATGCAATTGCTCAACTTTCGGCGAGGGGACGATTGTGGGCGTGGCATTGCATGCACGGACTTGAAAGTTGTCTCAGCTTGTAGATCAGAGGATTGGGTAAGGGGTTGGGGGGTGGGGAAGGGGCATTGAGTGAGAGGAAAGTGCCGAAAAGACGCTTTGAAAGGCTTTTTTTGTTACTTTAAGTCACGGGAATGAGAAATCGGGTACGGTGTTAGTTTTTTTGGGGTTTTTGTTGGTTATTGACGTCGCTTATTTGTAGGCGTGGCATGACATACATATATAGGCGTGTGGTAGGTTATAGGTCATCGGATGGGTTATGTGGGAATGGTTGGGGAGGGGGCATTGGGCCAGGGGAAAGTGGCGAAAGGACACTTTTAAGGCATGCAATTGCTCAACTTTCGGCGAGGGGACGATTGTGGGCGTGGCATTGCATGCACGGACTTGAAAGTTGTCTCAGCTTGTAGATCAGAGGATTGGGTAAGGGGTTGGGGGGTGGGGAAGGGGCATTGAGTGAGAGGAAAGTGCCGAAAAGACGCTTTGAAAGGGTTTTTTTGTTACTTTAAGTCACGGGAATGAGAAATCGGGTACGGTGTTAGTTTTTTTGGGGTTTTTGTTGGTTATTGACGTCGCTTATTTGTAGGCGTGGCATGACATACATATATAGGCGTGTGGTAGGTTATAGGTCATCGGATGGGTTATGTGGGAATGGTTGGGGAGGGGGCATTGGGCCAGGGGAAAGTGGCGAAAGGACACTTTTAAGGCATGCAATTGCTCAACTTTCGGCGAGGGGACGATTGTGGGCGTGGCATTGCATGCACGGACTTGAAAGTTGTCTCAGCTTGTAGATCAGAGGATTGGGTAAGGGGTTGGGGGGTGGGGAAGGGGCATTGAGTGAGAGGAAAGTGCCGAAAAGACGCTTTGAAAGGCTTTTTTTGTTACTTTAAGTCACGGGAATGAGAAATCGGGTACGGTGTTAGTTTTTTTGGGGTTTTTGTTGGTTATTGACGTCGCTTATTTGTAGGCGTGGCATGACATACATATATAGGCGTGTGGTAGGTTATAGGTCATCGGATGGGTTATGTGGGAATGGTTGGGGAGGGGGCATTGGGCCAGGGGAAAGTGGCGAAAGGACACTTTTAAGGCATGCAATTGCTCAACTTTCGGCGAGGGGACGATTGTGGGCGTGGCATTGCATGCACGGACTTGAAAGTTGTCTCAGCTTGTAGATCAGAGGATTGGGTAAGGGGTTGGGGGGTGGGGAAGGGGCATTGAGTGAGAGGAAAGTGCCGAAAAGACGCTTTGAAAGGCTTTTTTTGTTACTTTAAGTCACGGGAATGAGAAATCGGGTACGGTGTTAGTTTTTTTGGGGTTTTTGTTGGTTATTGACGTCGCTTATTTGTAGGCGTGGCATGACATACATATATAGGCGTGTGGTAGGTTATAGGTCATCGGATGGGTTATGTGGGAATGGTTGGGGAGGGGGCATTGGGCCAGGGGAAAGTGGCGAAAGGACACTTTTAAGGCATGCAATTGCTCAACTTTCGGCGAGGGGACGATTGTGGGCGTGGCATTGCATGCACGGACTTGAAAGTTGTCTCAGCTTGTAGATCAGAGGATTGGGTAAGGGGTTGGGGGGTGGGGAAGGGGCATTGAGTGAGAGGAAAGTGCCGAAAAGACGCTTTGAAAGGCTTTTTTTGTTACTTTAAGTCACGGGAATGAGAAATCGGGTACGGTGTTAGTTTTTTTGGGGTTTTTGTTGGTTATTGACGTCGCTTATTTGTAGGCGTGGCATGACATACATATATAGGCGTGTGGTAGGTTATAGGTCATCGGATGGGTTATGTGGGAATGGTTGGGGAGGGGGCATTGGGCCAGGGGAAAGTGGCGAAAGGACACTTTTAAGGCATGCAATTGCTCAACTTTCGGCGAGGGGACGATTGTGGGCGTGGCATTGCATGCACGGACTTGAAAGTTGTCTCAGCTTGTAGATCAGAGGATTGGGTAAGGGGTTGGGGGGTGGGGAAGGGGCATTGAGTGAGAGGAAAGTGCCGAAAAGACGCTTTGAAAGGCTTTTTTTGTTACTTTAAGTCACGGGAATGAGAAATCGGGTACGGTGTTAGTTTTTTTGGGGTTTTTGTTGGTTATTGACGTCGCTTATTTGTAGGCGTGGCATGACATACATATATAGGCGTGTGGTAGGTTATAGGTCATCGGATGGGTTATGTGGGAATGGTTGGGGAGGGGGCATTGGGCCAGGGGAAAGTGGCGAAAGGACACTTTTAAGGCATGCAATTGCTCAACTTTCGGCGAGGGGACGATTGTGGGCGTGGCATTGCATGCACGGACTTGAAAGTTGTCTCAGCTTGTAGATCAGAGGATTGGGTAAGGGGTTGGCGGGTGGGGAAGGGGCATTGAGTGAGAGGAAAGTGCCGAAAAGACGCTTTGAAAGGCTTTTTTTGTTACTTTAAGTCACGGGAATGAGAAATCGGGTACGGTGTTAGTTTTTTTGGGGTTTTTGTTGGTTATTGACGTCGCTTATTTGTAGGCGTGGCATGACATACATATATAGGCGTGTGGTAGGTTATAGGTCATCGGATGGGTTATGTGGGAATGGTTGGGGAGGGGGCATTGGGCCAGGGGAAAGTGGCGAAAGGACACTTTTAAGGCATGCAATTGCTCAACTTTCGGCGAGGGGACGATTGTGGGCGTGGCATTGCATGCACGGACTTGAAAGTTGTCTCAGCTTGTAGATCAGAGGATTGGGTAAGGGGTTGGGGGTGGGGAAGGGGCATTGAGTGAGAGGAAAGTGCCGAAAAGACGCTTTGAAAGGCTTTTTTTGTTACTTTAAGTCACGGGAATGAGAAATCGGGTACGGTGTTAGTTTTTTTGGGGTTTTTGTTGGTTATTGACGTCGCTTATTTGTAGGCGTGGCATGACATACATATATAGGCGTGTGGTAGGTTATAGGTCATCGGATGGGTTATGTGGGAATGGTTGGGGAGGGGGCATTGGGCCAGGGGAAAGTGGCGAAAGGACACTTTTAAGGCATGCAATTGCTCAACTTTCGGCGAGGGGACGATTGTGGGCGTGGCATTGCATGCACGGACTTGAAAGTTGTCTCAGCTTGTAGATCAGAGGATTGGGTAAGGGGTTGGGGGGTGGGGAAGGGGCATTGAGTGAGAGGAAAGTGCCGAAAAGACGCTTTGAAAGGCTTTTTTTGTTACTTTAAGTCACGGGAATGAGAAATCGGGTACGGTGTTAGTTTTTTTGGGGTTTTTGTTGGTTATTGACGTCGCTTATTTGTAGGCGTGGCATGACATACATATATAGGCGTGTGGTAGGTTATAGGTCATCGGATGGGTTATGTGGGAATGGTTGGGGAGGGGGCATTGGGCCAGGGGAAAGTGGCGAAAGGACACTTTTAAGGCATGCAATTGCTCAACTTTCGGCGAGGGGACGATTGTGGGCGTGGCATTGCATGCACGGACTTGAAAGTTGTCTCAGCTTGTAGATCAGAGGATTGGGTAAGGGGTTGGGGGGTGGGGAAGGGGCATTGAGTGAGAGGAAAGTGCCGAAAAGACGCTTTGAAAGGCTTTTTTTGTTACTTTAAGTCACGGGAATGAGAAATCGGGTACGGTGTTAGTTTTTTTGGGGTTTTTGTTGGTTATTGACGTCGCTTATTTGTAGGCGTGGCATGACATACATATATAGGCGTGTGGTAGGTTATAGGTCATCGGATGGGTTATGTGGGAATGGTTGGGGAGGGGGCATTGGGCCAGGGGAAAGTGGCGAAAGGACACTTTTAAGGCATGCAATTGCTCAACTTTCGGCGAGGGGACGATTGTGGGCGTGGCATTGCATGCACGGACTTGAAAGTTGTCTCAGCTTGTAGATCAGAGGATTGGGTAAGGGGTTGGGGGGTGGGGAAGGGGCATTGAGTGAGAGGAAAGTGCCGAAAAGACGCTTTGAAAGGCTTTTTTTGTTACTTTAAGTCACGGGAATGAGAAATCGGGTACGGTGTTAGTTTTTTTGGGGTTTTTGTTGGTTATTGACGTCGCTTATTTGTAGGCGTGGCATGACATACATATATAGGCGTGTGGTAGGTTATAGGTCATCGGATGGGTTATGTGGGAATGGTTGGGGAGGGGGCATTGGGCCAGGGGAAAGTGGCGAAAGGACACTTTTAAGGCATGCAATTGCTCAACTTTTGGCGAGGGGACGATTGTGGGCGTGGCATTGCATGCACGGACTTGAAAGTTGTCTCAGCTTGTAGATCAGAGGATTGGGTAAGGGGTTGGGGGGTGGGGAAGGGGCATTGAGTGAGAGGAAAGTGCCGAAAAGACGCTTTGAAAGGCTTTTTTTGTTACTTTAAGTCACGGGAATGAGAAATCGGGTACGGTGTTAGTTTTTTTGGGGTTTTTGTTGGTTATTGACGTCGCTTATTTGTAGGCGTGGCATGACATACATATATAGGCGTGTGGTAGGTTATAGGTCATCGGATGGGTTATGTGGGAATGGTTGGGGAGGGGGCATTGGGCCAGGGGAAAGTGGCGAAAGGACACTTTTAAGGCATGCAATTGCTCAACTTTCGGCGAGGGGACGATTGTGGGCGTGGCATTGCATGCACGGACTTGAAAGTTGTCTCAGCTTGTAGATCAGAGGATTGGGTAAGGGGTTGGGGGGTGGGGAAGGGGCATTGAGTGAGAGGAAAGTGCCGAAAAGACGCTTTGAAAGGCTTTTTTTGTTACTTTAAGTCACGGGAATGAGAAATCGGGTACGGTGTTAGTTTTTTTGGGGTTTTTGTTGGTTATTGACGTCGCTTATTTGTAGGCGTGGCATGACATACATATATAGGCGTGTGGTAGGTTATAGGTCATCGGATGGGTTATGTGGGAATGGTTGGGGAGGGGGCATTGGGCCAGGGGAAAGTGGCGAAAGGACACTTTTAAGGCATGCAATTGCTCAACTTTCGGCGAGGGGACGATTGTGGGCGTGGCATTGCATGCACGGACTTGAAAGTTGTCTCAGCTTGTAGATCAGAGGATTGGGTAAGGGGTTGGGGGTTGGGGAAGGGGCATTGAGTGAGAGGAAAGTGCCGAAAAGACGCTTTGAAAGGCTTTTTTTGTTACTTTAAGTCACGGGAATGAGAAATCGGGTACGGTGTTAGTTTTTTTGGGGTTTTTGTTGGTTATTGACGTCGCTTATTTGTAGGCGTGGCATGACATACATATATAGGCGTGTGGTAGGTTATAGGTCATCGGATGGGTTATGTGGGAATGGTTGGGGAGGGGGCATTGGGCCAGGGGAAAGTGGCGAAAGGACACTTTTAAGGCATGCAATTGCTCAACTTTCGGCGAGGGGACGATTGTGGGCGTGGCATTGCATGCACGGACTTGAAAGTTGTCTCAGCTTGTAGATCAGAGGATTGGGTAAGGGGTTGGGGGGTGGGGAAGGGGCATTGAGTGAGAGGAAAGTGCCGAAAAGACGCTTTGAAAGGCTTTTTTTGTTACTTTAAGTCACGGGAATGAGAAATCGGGTACGGTGTTAGTTTTTTTGGGGTTTTTGTTGGTTATTGACGTCGCTTATTTGTAGGCGTGGCATGACATACATATATAGGCGTGTGGTAGGTTATAGGTCATCGGATGGGTTATGTGGGAATGGTTGGGGAGGGGGCATTGGGCCAGGGGAAAGTGGCGAAAGGACACTTTTAAGGCATGCAATTGCTCAACTTTCGGCGAGGGGACGATTGTGGGCGTGGCATTGCATGCACGGACTTGAAAGTTGTCTCAGCTTGTAGATCAGAGGATTGGGTAAGGGGTTGGGGGGTGGGGAAGGGGCATTGAGTGAGAGGAAAGTGCCGAAAAGACGCTTTGAAAGGCTTTTTTTGTTACTTTAAGTCACGGGAATGAGAAATCGGGTACGGTGTTAGTTTTTTTGGGGTTTTTGTTGGTTATTGACGTCGCTTATTTGTAGGCGTGGCATGACATACATATATAGGCGTGTGGTAGGTTATAGGTCATCGGATGGGTTATGTGGGAATGGTTGGGGAGGGGGCATTGGGCCAGGGGAAAGTGGCGAAAGGACACTTTTAAGGCATGCAATTGCTCAACTTTCGGCGAGGGGACGATTGTGGGCGTGGCATTGCATGCACGGACTTGAAAGTTGTCTCAGCTTGTAGATCAGAGGATTGGGTAAGGGGTTGGGGGGTGGGGAAGGGGCATTGAGTGAGAGGAAAGTGCCGAAAAGACGCTTTGAAAGGCTTTTTTTGTTACTTTAAGTCACGGGAATGAGAAATCGGGTACGGTGTTAGTTTTTTTGGGGTTTTTGTTGGTTATTGACGTCGCTTATTTGTAGGCGTGGCATGACATACATATATAGGCGTGTGGTAGGTTATAGGTCATCGGATGGGTTATGTGGGAATGGTTGGGGAGGGGGCATTGGGCCAGGGGAAAGTGGCGAAAGGACACTTTTAAGGCATGCAATTGCTCAACTTTCGGCGAGGGGACGATTGTGGGCGTGGCATTGCATGCACGGACTTGAAAGTTGTCTCAGCTTGTAGATCAGAGGATTGGGTAAGGGGTTGGGGGGGTGGGGAAGGGGCATTGAGTGAGAGGAAAGTGCCGAAAAGACGCTTTGAAAGGCTTTTTTTGTTACTTTAAGTCACGGGAATGAGAAATCGGGTACGGTGTTAGTTTTTTTGGGGTTTTTGTTGGTTATTGACGTCGCTTATTTGTAGGCGTGGCATGACATACATATATAGGCGTGTGGTAGGTTATAGGTCATCGGATGGGTTATGTGGGAATGGTTGGGGAGGGGGCATTGGGCCAGGGGAAAGTGGCGAAAGGACACTTTTAAGGCATGCAATTGCTCAACTTTCGGCGAGGGGACGATTGTGGGCGTGGCATTGCATGCACGGACTTGAAAGTTGTCTCAGCTTGTAGATCAGAGGATTGGGTAAGGGGTTGGGGGGTGGGGAAGGGGCATTGAGTGAGAGGAAAGTGCCGAAAAGACGCTTTGAAAGGCTTTTTTTGTTACTTTAAGTCACGGGAATGAGAAATCGGGTACGGTGTTAGTTTTTTTGGGGTTTTTGTTGGTTATTGACGTCGCTTATTTGTAGGCGTGGCATGACATACATATATAGGCGTGTGGTAGGTTATAGGTCATCGGATGGGTTATGTGGGAATGGTTGGGGAGGGGGCATTGGGCCAGGGGAAAGTGGCGAAAGGACACTTTTAAGGCATGCAATTGCTCAACTTTCGGCGAGGGGACGATTGTGGGCGTGGCATTGCATGCACGGACTTGAAAGTTGTCTCAGCTTGTAGATCAGAGGATTGGGTAAGGGGTTGGGGGGTGGGGAAGGGGCATTGAGTGAGAGGAAAGTGCCGAAAAGACGCTTTGAAAGGCTTTTTTTGTTACTTTAAGTCACGGGAATGAGAAATCGGGTACGGTGTTAGTTTTTTTGGGGTTTTTGTTGGTTATTGACGTCGCTTATTTGTAGGCGTGGCATGACATACATATATAGGCGTGTGGTAGGTTATAGGTCATCGGATGGGTTATGTGGGAATGGTTGGGGAGGGGGCATTGGGCCAGGGGAAAGTGGCGAAAGGACACTTTTAAGGCATGCAATTGCTCAACTTTCGGCGAGGGGACGATTGTGGGCGTGGCATTGCATGCACGGACTTGAAAGTTGTCTCAGCTTGTAGATCAGAGGATTGGGTAAGGGGTTGGGGGGTGGGGAAGGGGCATTGAGTGAGAGGAAAGTGCCGAAAAGACGCTTTGAAAGGCTTTTTTTGTTACTTTAAGTCACGGGAATGAGAAATCGGGTACGGTGTTAGTTTTTTTGGGGTTTTTGTTGGTTATTGACGTCGCTTATTTGTAGGCGTGGCATGACATACATATATAGGCGTGTGGTAGGTTATAGGTCATCGGATGGGTTATGTGGGAATGGTTGGGGAGGGGGCATTGGGCCAGGGGAAAGTGGCGAAAGGACACTTTTAAGGCATGCAATTGCTCAACTTTCGGCGAGGGGACGATTGTGGGCGTGGCATTGCATGCACGGACTTGAAAGTTGTCTCAGCTTGTAGATCAGAGGATTGGGTAAGGGGTTGGGGGGTGGGGAAGGGGCATTGAGTGAGAGGAAAGTGCCGAAAAGACGCTTTGAAAGGCTTTTTTTGTTACTTTAAGTCACGGGAATGAGAAATCGGGTACGGTGTTAGTTTTTTTGGGGTTTTTGTTGGTTATTGACGTCGCTTATTTGTAGGCGTGGCATGACATACATATATAGGCGTGTGGTAGGTTATAGGTCATCGGATGGGTTATGTGGGAATGGTTGGGGAGGGGGCATTGGGCCAGGGGAAAGTGGCGAAAGGACACTTTTAAGGCATGCAATTGCTCAACTTTCGGCGAGGGGACGATTGTGGGCGTGGCATTGCATGCACGGACTTGAAAGTTGTCTCAGCTTGTAGATCAGAGGATTGGGTAAGGGGTTGGGGGGTGGGGAAGGGGCATTGAGTGAGAGGAAAGTGCCGAAAAGACGCTTTGAAAGGCTTTTTTTGTTACTTTAAGTCACGGGAATGAGAAATCGGGTACGGTGTTAGTTTTTTTGGGGTTTTTGTTGGTTATTGACGTCGCTTATTTGTAGGCGTGGCATGACATACATATATAGGCGTGTGGTAGGTTATAGGTCATCGGATGGGTTATGTGGGAATGGTTGGGGAGGGGGCATTGGGCCAGGGGAAAGTGGCGAAAGGACACTTTTAAGGCATGCAATTGCTCAACTTTCGGCGAGGGGACGATTGTGGGCGTGGCATTGCATGCACGGACTTGAAAGTTGTCTCAGCTTGTAGATCAGAGGATTGGGTAAGGGGTTGGGGGGTGGGGAAGGGGCATTGAGTGAGAGGAAAGTGCCGAAAAGACGCTTTGAAAGGCTTTTTTTGTTACTTTAAGTCACGGGAATGAGAAATCGGGTACGGTGTTAGTTTTTTTGGGGTTTTTGTTGGTTATTGACGTCGCTTATTTGTAGGCGTGGCATGACATACATATATAGGCGTGTGGTAGGTTATAGGTCATCGGATGGGTTATGTGGGAATGGTTGGGGAGGGGGCATTGGGCCAGGGGAAAGTGGCGAAAGGACACTTTTAAGGCATGCAATTGCTCAACTTTCGGCGAGGGGACGATTGTGGGCGTGGCATTGCATGCACGGACTTGAAAGTTGTCTCAGCTTGTAGATCAGAGGATTGGGTAAGGGGTTGGGGGGTGGGGAAGGGGCATTGAGTGAGAGGAAAGTGCCGAAAAGACGCTTTGAAAGGCTTTTTTTGTTACTTTAAGTCACGGGAATGAGAAATCGGGTACGGTGTTAGTTTTTTTGGGGTTTTTGTTGGTTATTGACGTCGCTTATTTGTAGGCGTGGCATGACATACATATATAGGCGTGTGGTAGGTTATAGGTCATCGGATGGGTTATGTGGGAATGGTTGGGGAGGGGGCATTGGGCCAGGGGAAAGTGGCGAAAGGACACTTTTAAGGCATGCAATTGCTCAACTTTCGGCGAGGGGACGATTGTGGGCGTGGCATTGCATGCACGGACTTGAAAGTTGTCTCAGCTTGTAGATCAGAGGATTGGGTAAGGGGTTGGGGGGTGGGGAAGGGGCATTGAGTGAGAGGAAAGTGCCGAAAAGACGCTTTGAAAGGCTTTTTTTGTTACTTTAAGTCACGGGAATGAGAAATCGGGTACGGTGTTAGTTTTTTTTGGGGTTTTTGTTGGTTATTGACGTCGCTTATTTGTAGGCGTGGCATGACATACATATATAGGCGTGTGGTAGGTTATAGGTCATCGGATGGGTTATGTGGGAATGGTTGGGGAGGGGGCATTGGGCCAGGGGAAAGTGGCGAAAGGACACTTTTAAGGCATGCAATTGCTCAACTTTCGGCGAGGGGACGATTGTGGGCGTGGCATTGCATGCACGGACTTGAAAGTTGTCTCAGCTTGTAGATCAGAGGATTGGGTAAGGGGTTGGGGGGGTGGGGAAGGGGCATTGAGTGAGAGGAAAGTGCCGAAAAGACGCTTTGAAAGGCTTTTTTTGTTACTTTAAGTCACGGGAATGAGAAATCGGGTACGGTGTTAGTTTTTTTGGGGTTTTTGTTGGTTATTGACGTCGCTTATTTGTAGGCGTGGCATGACATACATATATAGGCGTGTGGTAGGTTATAGGTCATCGGATGGGTTATGTGGGAATGGTTGGGGAGGGGGCATTGGGCCAGGGGAAAGTGGCGAAAGGACACTTTTAAGGCATGCAATTGCTCAACTTTCGGCGAGGGGACGATTGTGGGCGTGGCATTGCATGCACGGACTTGAAAGTTGTCTCAGCTTGTAGATCAGAGGATTGGGTAAGGGGTTGTGGGGGGTGTGGGGAAGGGGCATTGAGTGAGAGGAAAGTGCCGAAAAGACGCTTTGAAAGGCTTTTTTTGTTACTTTAAGTCACGGGAATGAGAAATCGGGTACGGTGTTAGTTTTTTTGGGGTTTTTGTTGGTTATTGACGTCGCTTATTTGTAGGCGTGGCATGACATACATATATAGGCGTGTGGTAGGTTATAGGTCATCGGATGGGTTATGTGGGAATGGTTGGGGAGGGGGCATTGGGCCAGGGGAAAGTGGCGAAAGGACACTTTTAAGGCATGCAATTGCTCAACTTTCGGCGAGGGGACGATTGTGGGCGTGGCATTGCATGCACGGACTTGAAAGTTGTCTCAGCTTGTAGATCAGAGGATTGGGTAAGGGGTTGGGGGGGTGGGGAAGGGGCATTGAGTGAGAGGAAAGTGCCGAAAAGACGCTTTGAAAGGCTTTTTTTGTTACTTTAAGTCACGGGAATGAGAAATCGGGTACGGTGTTAGTTTTTTTGGGGTTTTTGTTGGTTATTGACGTCGCTTATTTGTAGGCGTGGCATGACATACATATATAGGCGTGTGGTAGGTTATAGGTCATCGGATGGGTTATGTGGGAATGGTTGGGGAGGGGGCATTGGGCCAGGGGAAAGTGGCGAAAGGACACTTTTAAGGCATGCAATTGCTCAACTTTCGGCGAGGGGACGATTGTGGGCGTGGCATTGCATGCACGGACTTGAAAGTTGTCTCAGCTTGTAGATCAGAGGATTGGGTAAGGGGTTGGGGGGGTGGGGAAGGGGCATTGAGTGAGAGGAAAGTGCCGAAAAGACGCTTTGAAAGGCTTTTTTTGTTACTTTAAGTCACGGGAATGAGAAATCGGGTACGGTGTTAGTTTTTTTGGGGTTTTTGTTGGTTATTGACGTCGCTTATTTGTAGGCGTGGCATGACATACATATATAGGCGTGTGGTAGGTTATAGGTCATCGGATGGGTTATGTGGGAATGGTTGGGGAGGGGGCATTGGGCCAGGGGAAAGTGGCGAAAGGACACTTTTAAGGCATGCAATTGCTCAACTTTCGGCGAGGGGACGATTGTGGGCGTGGCATTGCATGCACGGACTTGAAAGTTGTCTCAGCTTGTAGATCAGAGGATTGGGTAAGGGGTTGGGGGGGTGGGGAAGGGGCATTGAGTGAGAGGAAAGTGCCGAAAAGACGCTTTGAAAGGCTTTTTTTGTTACTTTAAGTCACGGGAATGAGAAATCGGGTACGGTGTTAGTTTTTTTGGGGTTTTTGTTGGTTATTGACGTCGCTTATTTGTAGGCGTGGCATGACATACATATATAGGCGTGTGGTAGGTTATAGGTCATCGGATGGGTTATGTGGGAATGGTTGGGGAGGGGGCATTGGGCCAGGGGAAAGTGGCGAAAGGACACTTTTAAGGCATGCAATTGCTCAACTTTCGGCGAGGGGACGATTGTGGGCGTGGCATTGCATGCACGGACTTGAAAGTTGTCTCAGCTTGTAGATCAGAGGATTGGGTAAGGGGTTGGGGGGGTGGGGAAGGGGCATTGAGTGAGAGGAAAGTGCCGAAAAGACGCTTTGAAAGGCTTTTTTTGTTACTTTAAGTCACGGGAATGAGAAATCGGGTACGGTGTTAGTTTTTTTGGGGTTTTTGTTGGTTATTGACGTCGCTTATTTGTAGGCGTGGCATGACATACATATATAGGCGTGTGGTAGGTTATAGGTCATCGGATGGGTTATGTGGGAATGGTTGGGGAGGGGGCATTGGGCCAGGGGAAAGTGGCGAAAGGACACTTTTAAGGCATGCAATTGCTCAACTTTCGGCGAGGGGACGATTGTGGGCGTGGCATTGCATGCACGGACTTGAAAGTTGTCTCAGCTTGTAGATCAGAGGATTGGGTAAGGGGTTGGGGGGGTGGGGAAGGGGCATTGAGTGAGAGGAAAGTGCCGAAAAGACGCTTTGAAAGGCTTTTTTTGTTACTTTAAGTCACGGGAATGAGAAATCGGGTACGGTGTTAGTTTTTTTGGGGTTTTTGTTGGTTATTGACGTCGCTTATTTGTAGGCGTGGCATGACATACATATATAGGCGTGTGGTAGGTTATAGGTCATCGGATGGGTTATGTGGGAATGGTTGGGGAGGGGGCATTGGGCCAGGGGAAAGTGGCGAAAGGACACTTTTAAGGCATGCAATTGCTCAACTTTCGGCGAGGGGACGATTGTGGGCGTGGCATTGCATGCACGGACTTGAAAGTTGTCTCAGCTTGTAGATCAGAGGATTGGGTAAGGGGTTGGGGGGTGGGGAAGGGGCATTGAGTGAGAGGAAAGTGCCGAAAAGACGCTTTGAAAGGCTTTTTTTGTTACTTTAAGTCACGGGAATGAGAAATCGGGTACGGTGTTAGTTTTTTTGGGGTTTTTGTTGGTTATTGACGTCGCTTATTTGTAGGCGTGGCATGACATACATATATAGGCGTGTGGTAGGTTATAGGTCATCGGATGGGTTATGTGGGAATGGTTGGGGAGGGGGCATTGGGCCAGGGGAAAGTGGCGAAAGGACACTTTTAAGGCATGCAATTGCTCAACTTTCGGCGAGGGGACGATTGTGGGCGTGGCATTGCATGCACGGACTTGAAAGTTGTCTCAGCTTGTAGATCAGAGGATTGGGTAAGGGGTTGGGGGGGTGGGGAAGGGGCATTGAGTGAGAGGAAAGTGCCGAAAAGACGCTTTGAAAGGCTTTTTTTGTTACTTTAAGTCACGGGAATGAGAAATCGGGTACGGTGTTAGTTTTTTTGGGGTTTTTGTTGGTTATTGACGTCGCTTATTTGTAGGCGTGGCATGACATACATATATAGGCGTGTGGTAGGTTATAGGTCATCGGATGGGTTATGTGGGAATGGTTGGGGAGGGGGCATTGGGCCAGGGGAAAGTGGCGAAAGGACACTTTTAAGGCATGCAATTGCTCAACTTTCGGCGAGGGGACGATTGTGGGCGTGGCATTGCATGCACGGACTTGAAAGTTGTCTCAGCTTGTAGATCAGAGGATTGGGTAAGGGGTTGGGGGGTGGGGAAGGGGCATTGAGTGAGAGGAAAGTGCCGAAAAGACGCTTTGAAAGGCTTTTTTTGTTACTTTAAGTCACGGGAATGAGAAATCGGGTACGGTGTTAGTTTTTTTGGGGTTTTTGTTGGTTATTGACGTCGCTTATTTGTAGGCGTGGCATGACATACATATATAGGCGTGTGGTAGGTTATAGGTCATCGGATGGGTTATGTGGGAATGGTTGGGGAGGGGGCATTGGGCCAGGGGAAAGTGGCGAAAGGACACTTTTAAGGCATGCAATTGCTCAACTTTCGGCGAGGGGACGATTGTGGGCGTGGCATTGCATGCACGGACTTGAAAGTTGTCTCAGCTTGTAGATCAGAGGATTGGGTAAGGGGTTGGGGGGTGGGGAAGGGGCATTGAGTGAGAGGAAAGTGCCGAAAAGACGCTTTGAAAGGCTTTTTTTGTTACTTTAAGTCACGGGAATGAGAAATCGGGTACGGTGTTAGTTTTTTTGGGGTTTTTGTTGGTTATTGACGTCGCTTATTTGTAGGCGTGGCATGACATACATATATAGGCGTGTGGTAGGTTATAGGTCATCGGATGGGTTATGTGGGAATGGTTGGGGAGGGGGCATTGGGCCAGGGGAAAGTGGCGAAAGGACACTTTTAAGGCATGCAATTGCTCAACTTTCGGCGAGGGGACGATTGTGGGCGTGGCATTGCATGCACGGACTTGAAAGTTGTCTCAGCTTGTAGATCAGTTGGGTAAGGGGTTGGGGGGTGGGGAAGGGGCATTGAGTGAGAGGAAAGTGCCGAAAAGACGCTTTGAAAGGCTTTTTTTGTTACTTTAAGTCACGGGAATGAGAAATCGGGTACGGTGTTAGTTTTTTTGGGGTTTTTGTTGGTTATTGACGTCGCTTATTTGTAGGCGTGGCATGACATACATATATAGGCGTGTGGTAGGTTATAGGTCATCGGATGGGTTATGTGGGAATGGTTGGGGAGGGGGCATTGGGCCAGGGGAAAGTGGCGAAAGGACACTTTTAAGGCATGCAATTGCTCAACTTTCGGCGAGGGGACGATTGTGGGCGTGGCATTGCATGCACGGACTTGAAAGTTGTCTCAGCTTGTAGATCAGAGGATTGGGTAAGGGGTTGGGGGGTGGGGAAGGGGCATTGAGTGAGAGGAAAGTGCCGAAAAGACGCTTTGAAAGGCTTTTTTTGTTACTTTAAGTCACGGGAATGAGAAATCGGGTACGGTGTTAGTTTTTTTGGGGTTTTTGTTGGTTATTGACGTCGCTTATTTGTAGGCGTGGCATGACATACATATATAGGCGTGTGGTAGGTTATAGGTCATCGGATGGGTTATGTGGGAATGGTTGGGGAGGGGGCATTGGGCCAGGGGAAAGTGGCGAAAGGACACTTTTAAGGCATGCAATTGCTCAACTTTCGGCGAGGGGACGATTGTGGGCGTGGCATTGCATGCACGGACTTGAAAGTTGTCTCAGCTTGTAGATCAGAGGATTGGGTAAGGGGTTGGGGGGTGGGGAAGGGGCATTGAGTGAGAGGAAAGTGCCGAAAAGACGCTTTGAAAGGCTTTTTTTGTTACTTTAAGTCACGGGAATGAGAAATCGGGTACGGTGTTAGTTTTTTTGGGGTTTTTGTTGGTTATTGACGTCGCTTATTTGTAGGCGTGGCATGACATACATATATAGGCGTGTGGTAGGTTATAGGTCATCGGATGGGTTATGTGGGAATGGTTGGGGAGGGGGCATTGGGCCAGGGGAAAGTGGCGAAAGGACACTTTTAAGGCATGCAATTGCTCAACTTTCGGCGAGGGGACGATTGTGGGCGTGGCATTGCATGCACGGACTTGAAAGTTGTCTCAGCTTGTAGATCAGAGGATTGGGTAAGGGGTTGGGGGGTGGGGAAGGGGCATTGAGTGAGAGGAAAGTGCCGAAAAGACGCTTTGAAAGGCTTTTTTTGTTACTTTAAGTCACGGGAATGAGAAATCGGGTACGGTGTTAGTTTTTTTGGGGTTTTTGTTGGTTATTGACGTCGCTTATTTGTAGGCGTGGCATGACATACATATATAGGCGTGTGGTAGGTTATAGGTCATCGGATGGGTTATGTGGGAATGGTTGGGGAGGGGGCATTGGGCCAGGGGAAAGTGGCGAAAGGACACTTTTAAGGCATGCAATTGCTCAACTTTCGGCGAGGGGACGATTGTGGGCGTGGCATTGCATGCACGGACTTGAAAGTTGTCTCAGCTTGTAGATCAGAGGATTGGGTAAGGGGTTGGGGGGTGGGGAAGGGGCATTGAGTGAGAGGAAAGTGCCGAAAAGACGCTTTGAAAGGCTTTTTTTGTTACTTTAAGTCACGGGAATGAGAAATCGGGTACGGTGTTAGTTTTTTTGGGGTTTTTGTTGGTTATTGACGTCGCTTATTTGTAGGCGTGGCATGACATACATATATAGGCGTGTGGTAGGTTATAGGTCATCGGATGGGTTATGTGGGAATGGTTGGGGAGGGGGCATTGGGCCAGGGGAAAGTGGCGAAAGGACACTTTTAAGGCATGCAATTGCTCAACTTTCGGCGAGGGGACGATTGTGGGCGTGGCATTGCATGCACGGACTTGAAAGTTGTCTCAGCTTGTAGATCAGAGGATTGGGTAAGGGGTTGGGGGGTGGGGAAGGGGCATTGAGTGAGAGGAAAGTGCCGAAAAGACGCTTTGAAAGGCTTTTTTTGTTACTTTAAGTCACGGGAATGAGAAATCGGGTACGGTGTTAGTTTTTTTGGGGTTTTTGTTGGTTATTGACGTCGCTTATTTGTAGGCGTGGCATGACATACATATATAGGCGTGTGGTAGGTTATAGGTCATCGGATGGGTTATGTGGGAATGGTTGGGGAGGGGGCATTGGGCCAGGGGAAAGTGGCGAAAGGACACTTTTAAGGCATGCAATTGCTCAACTTTCGGCGAGGGGACGATTGTGGGCGTGGCATTGCATGCACGGACTTGAAAGTTGTCTCAGCTTGTAGATCAGAGGATTGGGTAAGGGGTTGGGGGGTGGGGAAGGGGCATTGAGTGAGAGGAAAGTGCCGAAAAGACGCTTTGAAAGGCTTTTTTTGTTACTTTAAGTCACGGGAATGAGAAATCGGGTACGGTGTTAGTTTTTTTGGGGTTTTTGTTGGTTATTGACGTCGCTTATTTGTAGGCGTGGCATGACATACATATATAGGCGTGTGGTAGGTTATAGGTCATCGGATGGGTTATGTGGGAATGGTTGGGGAGGGGGCATTGGGCCAGGGGAAAGTGGCGAAAGGACACTTTTAAGGCATGCAATTGCTCAACTTTCGGCGAGGGGACGATTGTGGGCGTGGCATTGCATGCACGGACTTGAAAGTTGTCTCAGCTTGTAGATCAGAGGATTGGGTAAGGGGTTGGGGGGTGGGGAAGGGGCATTGAGTGAGAGGAAAGTGCCGAAAAGACGCTTTGAAAGGCTTTTTTTGTTACTTTAAGTCACGGGAATGAGAAATCGGGTACGGTGTTAGTTTTTTTGGGGTTTTTGTTGGTTATTGACGTCGCTTATTTGTAGGCGTGGCATGACATACATATATAGGCGTGTGGTAGGTTATAGGTCATCGGATGGGTTATGTGGGAATGGTTGGGGAGGGGGCATTGGGCCAGGGGAAAGTGGCGAAAGGACACTTTTAAGGCATGCAATTGCTCAACTTTCGGCGAGGGGACGATTGTGGGCGTGGCATTGCATGCACGGACTTGAAAGTTGTCTCAGCTTGTAGATCAGAGGATTGGGTAAGGGGTTGGGGGGTGGGGAAGGGGCATTGAGTGAGAGGAAAGTGCCGAAAAGACGCTTTGAAAGGCTTTTTTTGTTACTTTAAGTCACGGGAATGAGAAATCGGGTACGGTGTTAGTTTTTTTGGGGTTTTTGTTGGTTATTGACGTCGCTTATTTGTAGGCGTGGCATGACATACATATATAGGCGTGTGGTAGGTTATAGGTCATCGGATGGGTTATGTGGGAATGGTTGGGGAGGGGGCATTGGGCCAGGGGAAAGTGGCGAAAGGACACTTTTAAGGCATGCAATTGCTCAACTTTCGGCGAGGGGACGATTGTGGGCGTGGCATTGCATGCACGGACTTGAAAGTTGTCTCAGCTTGTAGATCAGAGGATTGGGTAAGGGGTTGGGGGGTGGGGAAGGGGCATTGAGTGAGAGGAAAGTGCCGAAAAGACGCTTTGAAAGGCTTTTTTTGTTACTTTAAGTCACGGGAATGAGAAATCGGGTACGGTGTTAGTTTTTTTGGGGTTTTTGTTGGTTATTGACGTCGCTTATTTGTAGGCGTGGCATGACATACATATATAGGCGTGTGGTAGGTTATAGGTCATCGGATGGGTTATGTGGGAATGGTTGGGGAGGGGGCATTGGGCCAGGGGAAAGTGGCGAAAGGACACTTTTAAGGCATGCAATTGCTCAACTTTCGGCGAGGGGACGATTGTGGGCGTGGCATTGCATGCACGGACTTGAAAGTTGTCTCAGCTTGTAGATCAGAGGATTGGGTAAGGGGTTGGGGGGTGGGGAAGGGGCATTGAGTGAGAGGAAAGTGCCGAAAAGACGCTTTGAAAGGCTTTTTTTGTTACTTTAAGTCACGGGAATGAGAAATCGGGTACGGTGTTAGTTTTTTTGGGGTTTTTGTTGGTTATTGACGTCGCTTATTTGTAGGCGTGGCATGACATACATATATAGGCGTGTGGTAGGTTATAGGTCATCGGATGGGTTATGTGGGAATGGTTGGGGAGGGGGCATTGGGCCAGGGGAAAGTGGCGAAAGGACACTTTTAAGGCATGCAATTGCTCAACTTTCGGCGAGGGGACGATTGTGGGCGTGGCATTGCATGCACGGACTTGAAAGTTGTCTCAGCTTGTAGATCAGAGGATTGGGTAAGGGGTTGGGGGGTGGGGAAGGGGCATTGAGTGAGAGGAAAGTGCCGAAAAGACGCTTTGAAAGGCTTTTTTTGTTACTTTAAGTCACGGGAATGAGAAATCGGGTACGGTGTTAGTTTTTTTGGGGTTTTTGTTGGTTATTGACGTCGCTTATTTGTAGGCGTGGCATGACATACATATATAGGCGTGTGGTAGGTTATAGGTCATCGGATGGGTTATGTGGGAATGGTTGGGGAGGGGGCATTGGGCCAGGGGAAAGTGGCGAAAGGACACTTTTAAGGCATGCAATTGCTCAACTTTCGGCGAGGGGACGATTGTGGGCGTGGCATTGCATGCACGGACTTGAAAGTTGTCTCAGCTTGTAGATCAGAGGATTGGGTAAGGGGTTGGGGGGTGGGGAAGGGGCATTGAGTGAGAGGAAAGTGCCGAAAAGACGCTTTGAAAGGCTTTTTTTGTTACTTTAAGTCACGGGAATGAGAAATCGGGTACGGTGTTAGTTTTTTTGGGGTTTTTGTTGGTTATTGACGTCGCTTATTTGTAGGCGTGGCATGACATACATATATAGGCGTGTGGTAGGTTATAGGTCATCGGATGGGTTATGTGGGAATGGTTGGGGAGGGGGCATTGGGCCAGGGGAAAGTGGCGAAAGGACACTTTTAAGGCATGCAATTGCTCAACTTTCGGCGAGGGGACGATTGTGGGCGTGGCATTGCATGCACGGACTTGAAAGTTGTCTCAGCTTGTAGATCAGAGGATTGGGTAAGGGGTTGGGGGGTGGGGAAGGGGCATTGAGTGAGAGGAAAGTGCCGAAAAGACGCTTTGAAAGGCTTTTTTTGTTACTTTAAGTCACGGGAATGAGAAATCGGGTACGGTGTTAGTTTTTTTGGGGTTTTTGTTGGTTATTGACGTCGCTTATTTGTAGGCGTGGCATGACATACATATATAGGCGTGTGGTAGGTTATAGGTCATCGGATGGGTTATGTGGGAATGGTTGGGGAGGGGGCATTGGGCCAGGGGAAAGTGGCGAAAGGACACTTTTAAGGCATGCAATTGCTCAACTTTCGGCGAGGGGACGATTGTGGGCGTGGCATTGCATGCACGGACTTGAAAGTTGTCTCAGCTTGTAGATCAGAGGATTGGGTAAGGGGTTGGGGGGTGGGGAAGGGGCATTGAGTGAGAGGAAAGTGCCGAAAAGACGCTTTGAAAGGCTTTTTTTGTTACTTTAAGTCACGGGAATGAGAAATCGGGTACGGTGTTAGTTTTTTTGGGGTTTTTGTTGGTTATTGACGTCGCTTATTTGTAGGCGTGGCATGACATACATATATAGGCGTGTGGTAGGTTATAGGTCATCGGATGGGTTATGTGGGAATGGTTGGGGAGGGGGCATTGGGCCAGGGGAAAGTGGCGAAAGGACACTTTTAAGGCATGCAATTGCTCAACTTTCGGCGAGGGGACGATTGTGGGCGTGGCATTGCATGCACGGACTTGAAAGTTGTCTCAGCTTGTAGATCAGAGGATTGGGTAAGGGGTTGGGGGGTGGGGAAGGGGCATTGAGTGAGAGGAAAGTGCCGAAAAGACGCTTTGAAAGGCTTTTTTTGTTACTTTAAGTCACGGGAATGAGAAATCGGGTACGGTGTTAGTTTTTTTGGGGTTTTTGTTGGTTATTGACGTCGCTTATTTGTAGGCGTGGCATGACATACATATATAGGCGTGTGGTAGGTTATAGGTCATCGGATGGGTTATGTGGGAATGGTTGGGGAGGGGGCATTGGGCCAGGGGAAAGTGGCGAAAGGACACTTTTAAGGCATGCAATTGCTCAACTTTCGGCGAGGGGACGATTGTGGGCGTGGCATTGCATGCACGGACTTGAAAGTTGTCTCAGCTTGTAGATCAGAGGATTGGGTAAGGGGTTGGGGGGTGGGGAAGGGGCATTGAGTGAGAGGAAAGTGCCGAAAAGACGCTTTGAAAGGCTTTTTTTGTTACTTTAAGTCACGGGAATGAGAAATCGGGTACGGTGTTAGTTTTTTTGGGGTTTTTGTTGGTTATTGACGTCGCTTATTTGTAGGCGTGGCATGACATACATATATAGGCGTGTGGTAGGTTATAGGTCATCGGATGGGTTATGTGGGAATGGTTGGGGAGGGGGCATTGGGCCAGGGGAAAGTGGCGAAAGGACACTTTTAAGGCATGCAATTGCTCAACTTTCGGCGAGGGGACGATTGTGGGCGTGGCATTGCATGCACGGACTTGAAAGTTGTCTCAGCTTGTAGATCAGAGGATTGGGTAAGGGGTTGGGGGGTGGGGAAGGGGCATTGAGTGAGAGGAAAGTGCCGAAAAGACGCTTTGAAAGGCTTTTTTTGTTACTTTAAGTCACGGGAATGAGAAATCGGGTACGGTGTTAGTTTTTTTGGGGTTTTTGTTGGTTATTGACGTCGCTTATTTGTAGGCGTGGCATGACATACATATATAGGCGTGTGGTAGGTTATAGGTCATCGGATGGGTTATGTGGGAATGGTTGGGGAGGGGGCATTGGGCCAGGGGAAAGTGGCGAAAGGACACTTTTAAGGCATGCAATTGCTCAACTTTCGGCGAGGGGACGATTGTGGGCGTGGCATTGCATGCACGGACTTGAAAGTTGTCTCAGCTTGTAGATCAGAGGATTGGGTAAGGGGTTGGGGGGTGGGGAAGGGGCATTGAGTGAGAGGAAAGTGCCGAAAAGACGCTTTGAAAGGCTTTTTTTGTTACTTTAAGTCACGGGAATGAGAAATCGGGTACGGTGTTAGTTTTTTTGGGGTTTTTGTTGGTTATTGACGTCGCTTATTTGTAGGCGTGGCATGACATACATATATAGGCGTGTGGTAGGTTATAGGTCATCGGATGGGTTATGTGGGAATGGTTGGGGAGGGGGCATTGGGCCAGGGGAAAGTGGCGAAAGGACACTTTTAAGGCATGCAATTGCTCAACTTTCGGCGAGGGGACGATTGTGGGCGTGGCATTGCATGCACGGACTTGAAAGTTGTCTCAGCTTGTAGATCAGAGGATTGGGTAAGGGGTTGGGGGGTGGGGAAGGGGCATTGAGTGAGAGGAAAGTGCCGAAAAGACGCTTTGAAAGGCTTTTTTTGTTACTTTAAGTCACGGGAATGAGAAATCGGGTACGGTGTTAGTTTTTTTGGGGTTTTTGTTGGTTATTGACGTCGCTTATTTGTAGGCGTGGCATGACATACATATATAGGCGTGTGGTAGGTTATAGGTCATCGGATGGGTTATGTGGGAATGGTTGGGGAGGGGGCATTGGGCCAGGGGAAAGTGGCGAAAGGACACTTTTAAGGCATGCAATTGCTCAACTTTCGGCGAGGGGACGATTGTGGGCGTGGCATTGCATGCACGGACTTGAAAGTTGTCTCAGCTTGTAGATCAGAGGATTGGGTAAGGGGTTGGGGGGTGGGGAAGGGGCATTGAGTGAGAGGAAAGTGCCGAAAAGACGCTTTGAAAGGCTTTTTTTGTTACTTTAAGTCACGGGAATGAGAAATCGGGTACGGTGTTAGTTTTTTTGGGGTTTTTGTTGGTTATTGACGTCGCTTATTTGTAGGCGTGGCATGACATACATATATAGGCGTGTGGTAGGTTATAGGTCATCGGATGGGTTATGTGGGAATGGTTGGGGAGGGGGCATTGGGCCAGGGGAAAGTGGCGAAAGGACACTTTTAAGGCATGCAATTGCTCAACTTTCGGCGAGGGGACGATTGTGGGCGTGGCATTGCATGCACGGACTTGAAAGTTGTCTCAGCTTGTAGATCAGAGGATTGGGTAAGGGGTTGGGGGCTGGGGAAGGGGCATTGAGTGAGAGGAAAGTGCCGAAAAGACGCTTTGAAAGGCTTTTTTTGTTACTTTAAGTCACGGGAATGAGAAATCGGGTACGGTGTTAGTTTTTTTGGGGTTTTTGTTGGTTATTGACGTCGCTTATTTGTAGGCGTGGCATGACATACATATATAGGCGTGTGGTAGGTTATAGGTCATCGGATGGGTTATGTGGGAATGGTTGGGGAGGGGGCATTGGGCCAGGGGAAAGTGGCGAAAGGACACTTTTAAGGCATGCAATTGCTCAACTTTCGGCGAGGGGACGATTGTGGGCGTGGCATTGCATGCACGGACTTGAAAGTTGTCTCAGCTTGTAGATCAGAGGATTGGGTAAGGGGTTGGGGGGTGGGGAAGGGGCATTGAGTGAGAGGAAAGTGCCGAAAAGACGCTTTGAAAGGCTTTTTTTGTTACTTTAAGTCACGGGAATGAGAAATCGGGTACGGTGTTAGTTTTTTTGGGGTTTTTGTTGGTTATTGACGTCGCTTATTTGTAGGCGTGGCATGACATACATATATAGGCGTGTGGTAGGTTATAGGTCATCGGATGGGTTATGTGGGAATGGTTGGGGAGGGGGCATTGGGCCAGGGGAAAGTGGCGAAAGGACACTTTTAAGGCATGCAATTGCTCAACTTTCGGCGAGGGGACGATTGTGGGCGTGGCATTGCATGCACGGACTTGAAAGTTGTCTCAGCTTGTAGATCAGAGGATTGGGTAAGGGGTTGGGGGGTGGGGAAGGGGCATTGAGTGAGAGGAAAGTGCCGAAAAGACGCTTTGAAAGGCTTTTTTTGTTACTTTAAGTCACGGGAATGAGAAATCGGGTACGGTGTTAGTTTTTTTGGGGTTTTTGTTGGTTATTGACGTCGCTTATTTGTAGGCGTGGCATGACATACATATATAGGCGTGTGGTAGGTTATAGGTCATCGGATGGGTTATGTGGGAATGGTTGGGGAGGGGGCATTGGGCCAGGGGAAAGTGGCGAAAGGACACTTTTAAGGCATGCAATTGCTCAACTTTCGGCGAGGGGACGATTGTGGGCGTGGCATTGCATGCACGGACTTGAAAGTTGTCTCAGCTTGTAGATCAGAGGATTGGGTAAGGGGTTGGGGGGTGGGGAAGGGGCATTGAGTGAGAGGAAAGTGCCGAAAAGACGCTTTGAAAGGCTTTTTTTGTTACTTTAAGTCACGGGAATGAGAAATCGGGTACGGTGTTAGTTTTTTTGGGGTTTTTGTTGGTTATTGACGTCGCTTATTTGTAGGCGTGGCATGACATACATATATAGGCGTGTGGTAGGTTATAGGTCATCGGATGGGTTATGTGGGAATGGTTGGGGAGGGGGCATTGGGCCAGGGGAAAGTGGCGAAAGGACACTTTTAAGGCATGCAATTGCTCAACTTTCGGCGAGGGGACGATTGTGGGCGTGGCATTGCATGCACGGACTTGAAAGTTGTCTCAGCTTGTAGATCAGAGGATTGGGTAAGGGGTTGGGGGGTGGGGAAGGGGCATTGAGTGAGAGGAAAGTGCCGAAAAGACGCTTTGAAAGGCTTTTTTTGTTACTTTAAGTCACGGGAATGAGAAATCGGGTACGGTGTTAGTTTTTTTGGGGTTTTTGTTGGTTATTGACGTCGCTTATTTGTAGGCGTGGCATGACATACATATATAGGCGTGTGGTAGGTTATAGGTCATCGGATGGGTTATGTGGGAATGGTTGGGGAGGGGGCATTGGGCCAGGGGAAAGTGGCGAAAGGACACTTTTAAGGCATGCAATTGCTCAACTTTCGGCGAGGGGACGATTGTGGGCGTGGCATTGCATGCACGGACTTGAAAGTTGTCTCAGCTTGTAGATCAGAGGATTGGGTAAGGGGTTGGGGGGTGGGGAAGGGGCATTGAGTGAGAGGAAAGTGCCGAAAAGACGCTTTGAAAGGCTTTTTTTGTTACTTTAAGTCACGGGAATGAGAAATCGGGTACGGTGTTAGTTTTTTTGGGGTTTTTGTTGGTTATTGACGTCGCTTATTTGTAGGCGTGGCATGACATACATATATAGGCGTGTGGTAGGTTATAGGTCATCGGATGGGTTATGTGGGAATGGTTGGGGAGGGGGCATTGGGCCAGGGGAAAGTGGCGAAAGGACACTTTTAAGGCATGCAATTGCTCAACTTTCGGCGAGGGGACGATTGTGGGCGTGGCATTGCATGCACGGACTTGAAAGTTGTCTCAGCTTGTAGATCAGAGGATTGGGTAAGGGGTTGGGGGGTGGGGAAGGGGCATTGAGTGAGAGGAAAGTGCCGAAAAGACGCTTTGAAAGGCTTTTTTTGTTACTTTAAGTCACGGGAATGAGAAATCGGGTACGGTGTTAGTTTTTTTGGGGTTTTTGTTGGTTATTGACGTCGCTTATTTGTAGGCGTGGCATGACATACATATATAGGCGTGTGGTAGGTTATAGGTCATCGGATGGGTTATGTGGGAATGGTTGGGGAGGGGGCATTGGGCCAGGGGAAAGTGGCGAAAGGACACTTTTAAGGCATGCAATTGCTCAACTTTCGGCGAGGGGACGATTGTGGGCGTGGCATTGCATGCACGGACTTGAAAGTTGTCTCAGCTTGTAGATCAGAGGATTGGGTAAGGGGTTGGGGGGTGGGGAAGGGGCATTGAGTGAGAGGAAAGTGCCGAAAAGACGCTTTGAAAGGCTTTTTTTGTTACTTTAAGTCACGGGAATGAGAAATCGGGTACGGTGTTAGTTTTTTTGGGGTTTTTGTTGGTTATTGACGTCGCTTATTTGTAGGCGTGGCATGACATACATATATAGGCGTGTGGTAGGTTATAGGTCATCGGATGGGTTATGTGGGAATGGTTGGGGAGGGGGCATTGGGCCAGGGGAAAGTGGCGAAAGGACACTTTTAAGGCATGCAATTGCTCAACTTTCGGCGAGGGGACGATTGTGGGCGTGGCATTGCATGCACGGACTTGAAAGTTGTCTCAGCTTGTAGATCAGAGGATTGGGTAAGGGGTTGGGGGGTGGGGAAGGGGCATTGAGTGAGAGGAAAGTGCCGAAAAGACGCTTTGAAAGGCTTTTTTTGTTACTTTAAGTCACGGGAATGAGAAATCGGGTACGGTGTTAGTTTTTTTGGGGTTTTTGTTGGTTATTGACGTCGCTTATTTGTAGGCGTGGCATGACATACATATATAGGCGTGTGGTAGGTTATAGGTCATCGGATGGGTTATGTGGGAATGGTTGGGGAGGGGGCATTGGGCCAGGGGAAAGTGGCGAAAGGACACTTTTAAGGCATGCAATTGCTCAACTTTCGGCGAGGGGACGATTGTGGGCGTGGCATTGCATGCACGGACTTGAAAGTTGTCTCAGCTTGTAGATCAGAGGATTGGGTAAGGGGTTGGCGGGTGGGGAAGGGGCATTGAGTGAGAGGAAAGTGCCGAAAAGACGCTTTGAAAGGTTTTTTTTGTTACTTTGAGTCACGGGAATGAGAAATCGGGTACGGTGTTAGTTTTTTTGGGGTTTTTGTTGGTTATTGACGTCGCTTATTTGTAGGCGTGGCATGACATACATATATAGGCGTGTGGTAGGTTATAGGTCATCGGATGGGTTATGTGGGAATGGTTGGGGAGGGGGCATTGGGCCAGGGGAAAGTGGCGAAAGGACACTTTTAAGGCATGCAATTGCTCAACTTTCGGCGAGGGGACGATTGTGGGCGTGGCATTGCATGCACGGACTTGAAAGTTGTCTCAGCTTGTAGATCAGAGGATTGGGTAAGGGGTTGGGGGGTGGGGAAGGGGCATTGAGTGAGAGGAAAGTGCCGAAAAGACGCTTTGAAAGGCTTTTTTTGTTACTTTAAGTCACGGGAATGAGAAATCGGGTACGGTGTTAGTTTTTTTGGGGTTTTTGTTGGTTATTGACGTCGCTTATTTGTAGGCGTGGCATGACATACATATATAGGCGTGTGGTAGGTTATAGGTCATCGGATGGGTTATGTGGGAATGGTTGGGGAGGGGGCATTGGGCCAGGGGAAAGTGGCGAAAGGACACTTTTAAGGCATGCAATTGCTCAACTTTCGGCGAGGGGACGATTGTGGGCGTGGCATTGCATGCACGGACTTGAAAGTTGTCTCAGCTTGTAGATCAGAGGATTGGGTAAGGGGTTGGGGGGTGGGGAAGGGGCATTGAGTGAGAGGAAAGTGCCGAAAAGACGCTTTGAAAGGCTTTTTTTGTTACTTTAAGTCACGGGAATGAGAAATCGGGTACGGTGTTAGTTTTTTTGGGGTTTTTGTTGGTTATTGACGTCGCTTATTTGTAGGCGTGGCATGACATACATATATAGGCGTGTGGTAGGTTATAGGTCATCGGATGGGTTATGTGGGAATGGTTGGGGAGGGGGCATTGGGCCAGGGGAAAGTGGCGAAAGGACACTTTTAAGGCATGCAATTGCTCAACTTTCGGCGAGGGGACGATTGTGGGCGTGGCATTGCATGCACGGACTTGAAAGTTGTCTCAGCTTGTAGATCAGAGGATTGGGTAAGGGGTTGGGGGGTGGGGAAGGGGCATTGAGTGAGAGGAAAGTGCCGAAAAGACGCTTTGAAAGGCTTTTTTTGTTACTTTAAGTCACGGGAATGAGAAATCGGGTACGGTGTTAGTTTTTTTGGGGTTTTTGTTGGTTATTGACGTCGCTTATTTGTAGGCGTGGCATGACATACATATATAGGCGTGTGGTAGGTTATAGGTCATCGGATGGGTTATGTGGGAATGGTTGGGGAGGGGGCATTGGGCCAGGGGAAAGTGGCGAAAGGACACTTTTAAGGCATGCAATTGCTCAACTTTCGGCGAGGGGACGATTGTGGGCGTGGCATTGCATGCACGGACTTGAAAGTTGTCTCAGCTTGTAGATCAGAGGATTGGGTAAGGGGTTGGGGGGTGGGGAAGGGGCATTGAGTGAGAGGAAAGTGCCGAAAAGACGCTTTGAAAGGCTTTTTTTGTTACTTTAAGTCACGGGAATGAGAAATCGGGTACGGTGTTAGTTTTTTTGGGGTTTTTGTTGGTTATTGACGTCGCTTATTTGTAGGCGTGGCATGACATACATATATAGGCGTGTGGTAGGTTATAGGTCATCGGATGGGTTATGTGGGAATGGTTGGGGAGGGGGCATTGGGCCAGGGGAAAGTGGCGAAAGGACACTTTTAAGGCATGCAATTGCTCAACTTTCGGCGAGGGGACGATTGTGGGCGTGGCATTGCATGCACGGACTTGAAAGTTGTCTCAGCTTGTAGATCAGAGGATTGGGTAAGGGGTTGGGAGGTGGGGAAGGGGCATTGAGTGAGAGGAAAGTGCCGAAAAGACGCTTTGAAAGGCTTTTTTTGTTACTTTAAGTCACGGGAATGAGAAATCGGGTACGGTGTTAGTTTTTTTGGGGTTTTTGTTGGTTATTGACGTCGCTTATTTGTAGGCGTGGCATGACATACATATATAGGCGTGTGGTAGGTTATAGGTCATCGGATGGGTTATGTGGGAATGGTTGGGGAGGGGGCATTGGGCCAGGGGAAAGTGGCGAAAGGACACTTTTAAGGCATGCAATTGCTCAACTTTCGGCGAGGGGACGATTGTGGGCGTGGCATTGCATGCACGGACTTGAAAGTTGTCTCAGCTTGTAGATCAGAGGATTGGGTAAGGGGTTGGGGGGTGGGGAAGGGGCATTGAGTGAGAGGAAAATGCCGAAAAGACGCTTTGAAAGGCTTTTTTTGTTACTTTAAGTCACGGGAATGAGAAATCGGGTACGGTGTTAGTTTTTTTGGGGTTTTTGTTGGTTATTGACGTCGCTTATTTGTAGGCGTGGCATGACATACATATATAGGCGTGTGGTAGGTTATAGGTCATCGGATGGGTTATGTGGGAATGGTTGGGGAGGGGGCATTGGGCCAGGGGAAAGTGGCGAAAGGACACTTTTAAGGCATGCAATTGCTCAACTTTCGGCGAGGGGACGATTGTGGGCGTGGCATTGCATGCACGGACTTGAAAGTTGTCTCAGCTTGTAGATCAGAGGATTGGGTAAGGGGTTGGGGGGTGGGGAAGGGGCATTGAGTGAGAGGAAAGTGCCGAAAAGACGCTTTGAAAGGCTTTTTTTGTTACTTTAAGTCACGGGAATGAGAAATCGGGTACGGTGTTAGTTTTTTTGGGGTTTTTGTTGGTTATTGACGTCGCTTATTTGTAGGCGTGGCATGACATACATATATAGGCGTGTGGTAGGTTATAGGTCATCGGATGGGTTATGTGGGAATGGTTGGGGAGGGGGCATTGGGCCAGGGGAAAGTGGCGAAAGGACACTTTTAAGGCATGCAATTGCTCAACTTTCGGCGAGGGGACGATTGTGGGCGTGGCATTGCATGCACGGACTTGAAAGTTGTCTCAGCTTGTAGATCAGAGGATTGGGTAAGGGGTTGGGGGGTGGGGAAGGGGCATTGAGTGAGAGGAAAGTGCCGAAAAGACGCTTTGAAAGGCTTTTTTTGTTACTTTAAGTCACGGGAATGAGAAATCGGGTACGGTGTTAGTTTTTTTGGGGTTTTTGTTGGTTATTGACGTCGCTTATTTGTAGGCGTGGCATGACATACATATATAGGCGTGTGGTAGGTTATAGGTCATCGGATGGGTTATGTGGGAATGGTTGGGGAGGGGGCATTGGGCCAGGGGAAAGTGGCGAAAGGACACTTTTAAGGCATGCAATTGCTCAACTTTCGGCGAGGGGACGATTGTGGGCGTGGCATTGCATGCACGGACTTGAAAGTTGTCTCAGCTTGTAGATCAGAGGATTGGGTAAGGGGTTGGGGGGTGGGGAAGGGGCATTGAGTGAGAGGAAAGTGCCGAAAAGACGCTTTGAAAGGCTTTTTTTGTTACTTTAAGTCACGGGAATGAGAAATCGGGTACGGTGTTAGTTTTTTTGGGGTTTTTGTTGGTTATTGACGTCGCTTATTTGTAGGCGTGGCATGACATACATATATAGGCGTGTGGTAGGTTATAGGTCATCGGATGGGTTATGTGGGAATGGTTGGGGAGGGGGCATTGGGCCAGGGGAAAGTGGCGAAAGGACACTTTTAAGGCATGCAATTGCTCAACTTTCGGCGAGGGGACGATTGTGGGCGTGGCATTGCATGCACGGACTTGAAAGTTGTCTCAGCTTGTAGATCAGAGGATTGGGTAAGGGGTTGGGGGGTGGGGAAGGGGCATTGAGTGAGAGGAAAGTGCCGAAAAGACGCTTTGAAAGGCTTTTTTTGTTACTTTAAGTCACGGGAATGAGAAATCGGGTACGGTGTTAGTTTTTTTGGGGTTTTTGTTGGTTATTGACGTCGCTTATTTGTAGGCGTGGCATGACATACATATATAGGCGTGTGGTAGGTTATAGGTCATCGGATGGGTTATGTGGGAATGGTTGGGGAGGGGGCATTGGGCCAGGGGAAAGTGGCGAAAGGACACTTTTAAGGCATGCAATTGCTCAACTTTCGGCGAGGGGACGATTGTGGGCGTGGCATTGCATGCACGGACTTGAAAGTTGTCTCAGCTTGTAGATCAGAGGATTGGGTAAGGGGTTGGGGGGTGGGGAAGGGGCATTGAGTGAGAGGAAAGTGCCGAAAAGACGCTTTGAAAGGCTTTTTTTGTTACTTTAAGTCACGGGAATGAGAAATCGGGTACGGTGTTAGTTTTTTTGGGGTTTTTGTTGGTTATTGACGTCGCTTATTTGTAGGCGTGGCATGACATACATATATAGGCGTGTGGTAGGTTATAGGTCATCGGATGGGTTATGTGGGAATGGTTGGGGAGGGGGCATTGGGCCAGGGGAAAGTGGCGAAAGGACACTTTTAAGGCATGCAATTGCTCAACTTTCGGCGAGGGGACGATTGTGGGCGTGGCATTGCATGCACGGACTTGAAAGTTGTCTCAGCTTGTAGATCAGAGGATTGGGTAAGGGGTTGGGGGGTGGGGAAGGGGCATTGAGTGAGAGGAAAGTGCCGAAAAGACGCTTTGAAAGGCTTTTTTTGTTACTTTAAGTCACGGGAATGAGAAATCGGGTACGGTGTTAGTTTTTTTGGGGTTTTCGTTGGTTATTGACGTCGCTTATTTGTAGGCGTGGCATGACATACATATATAGGCGTGTGGTAGGTTATAGGTCATCGGATGGGTTATGTGGGAATGGTTGGGGAGGGGGCATTGGGCCAGGGGAAAGTGGCGAAAGGACACTTTTAAGGCATGCAATTGCTCAACTTTCGGCGAGGGGACGATTGTGGGCGTGGCATTGCATGCACGGACTTGAAAGTTGTCTCAGCTTGTAGATCAGAGGATTGGGTAAGGGGTTGGGGGGTGGGGAAGGGTCATTGAGTGAGAGGAAAGTGCCGAAAAGACGCTTTGAAAGGCTTTTTTTGTTACTTTAAGTCACGGGAATGAGAAATCGGGTACGGTGTTAGTTTTTTTGGGGTTTTTGTTGGTTATTGACGTCGCTTATTTGTAGGCGTGGCATGACATACATATATAGGCGTGTGGTAGGTTATAGGTCATCGGATGGGTTATGTGGGAATGGTTGGGGAGGGGGCATTGGGCCAGGGGAAAGTGGCGAAAGGACACTTTTAAGGCATGCAATTGCTCAACTTTCGGCGAGGGGACGATTGTGGGCGTGGCATTGCATGCACGGACTTGAAAGTTGTCTCAGCTTGTAGATCAGAGGATTGGGTAAGGGGTTGGGGGGTGGGGAAGGGGCATTGAGTGAGAGGAAAGTGCCGAAAAGACGCTTTGAAAGGCTTTTTTTGTTACTTTAAGTCACGGGAATGAGAAATCGGGTACGGTGTTAGTTTTTTTGGGGTTTTTGTTGGTTATTGACGTCGCTTATTTGTAGGCGTGGCATGACATACATATATAGGCGTGTGGTAGGTTATAGGTCATCGGATGGGTTATGTGGGAATGGTTGGGGAGGGGGCATTGGGCCAGGGGAAAGTGGCGAAAGGACACTTTTAAGGCATGCAATTGCTCAACTTTCGGCGAGGGGACGATTGTGGGCGTGGCATTGCATGCACGGACTTGAAAGTTGTCTCAGCTTGTAGATCAGAGGATTGGGTAAGGGGTTGGGGGGTGGGGAAGGGGCATTGAGTGAGAGGAAAGTGCCGAAAAGACGCTTTGAAAGGCTTTTTTTGTTACTTTAAGTCACGGGAATGAGAAATCGGGTACGGTGTTAGTTTTTTTGGGGTTTTTGTTGGTTATTGACGTCGCTTATTTGTAGGCGTGGCATGACATACATATATAGGCGTGTGGTAGGTTATAGGTCATCGGATGGGTTATGTGGGAATGGTTGGGGAGGGGGCATTGGGCCAGGGGAAAGTGGCGAAAGGACACTTTTAAGGCATGCAATTGCTCAACTTTCGGCGAGGGGACGATTGTGGGCGTGGCATTGCATGCACGGACTTGAAAGTTGTCTCAGCTTGTAGATCAGAGGATTGGGTAAGGGGTTGGGGGGTGGGGAAGGGGCATTGAGTGAGAGGAAAGTGCCGAAAAGACGCTTTGAAAGGCTTTTTTTGTTACTTTAAGTCACGGGAATGAGAAATCGGGTACGGTGTTAGTTTTTTTGGGGTTTTTGTTGGTTATTGACGTCGCTTATTTGTAGGCGTGGCATGACATACATATATAGGCGTGTGGTAGGTTATAGGTCATCGGATGGGTTATGTGGGAATGGTTGGGGAGGGGGCATTGGGCCAGGGGAAAGTGGCGAAAGGACACTTTTAAGGCATGCAATTGCTCAACTTTCGGCGAGGGGACGATTGTGGGCGTGGCATTGCATGCACGGACTTGAAAGTTGTCTCAGCTTGTAGATCAGAGGATTGGGTAAGGGGTTGGGGGGTGGGGAAGGGGCATTGAGTGAGAGGAAAGTGCCGAAAAGACGCTTTGAAAGGCTTTTTTTGTTACTTTAAGTCACGGGAATGAGAAATCGGGTACGGTGTTAGTTTTTTTGGGGTTTTTGTTGGTTATTGACGTCGCTTATTTGTAGGCGTGGCATGACATACATATATAGGCGTGTGGTAGGTTATAGGTCATCGGATGGGTTATGTGGGAATGGTTGGGGAGGGGGCATTGGGCCAGGGGAAAGTGGCGAAAGGACACTTTTAAGGCATGCAATTGCTCAACTTTCGGCGAGGGGACGATTGTGGGCGTGGCATTGCATGCACGGACTTGAAAGTTGTCTCAGCTTGTAGATCAGAGGATTGGGTAAGGGGTTGGGGGGTGGGGAAGGGGCATTGAGTGAGAGGAAAGTGCCGAAAAGACGCTTTGAAAGGCTTTTTTTGTTACTTTAAGTCACGGGAATGAGAAATCGGGTACGGTGTTAGTTTTTTTGGGGTTTTTGTTGGTTATTGACGTCGCTTATTTGTAGGCGTGGCATGACATACATATATAGGCGTGTGGTAGGTTATAGGTCATCGGATGGGTTATGTGGGAATGGTTGGGGAGGGGGCATTGGGCCAGGGGAAAGTGGCGAAAGGACACTTTTAAGGCATGCAATTGCTCAACTTTCGGCGAGGGGACGATTGTGGGCGTGGCATTGCATGCACGGACTTGAAAGTTGTCTCAGCTTGTAGATCAGAGGATTGGGTAAGGGGTTGGGGGGTGGGGAAGGGGCATTGAGTGAGAGGAAAGTGCCGAAAAGACGCTTTGAAAGGCTTTTTTTGTTACTTTAAGTCACGGGAATGAGAAATCGGGTACGGTGTTAGTTTTTTTGGGGTTTTTGTTGGTTATTGACGTCGCTTATTTGTAGGCGTGGCATGACATACATATATAGGCGTGTGGTAGGTTATAGGTCATCGGATGGGTTATGTGGGAATGGTTGGGGAGGGGGCATTGGGCCAGGGGAAAGTGGCGAAAGGACACTTTTAAGGCATGCAATTGCTCAACTTTCGGCGAGGGGACGATTGTGGGCGTGGCATTGCATGCACGGACTTGAAAGTTGTCTCAGCTTGTAGATCAGAGGATTGGGTAAGGGGTTGGGGGGTGGGGAAGGGGCATTGAGTGAGAGGAAAGTGCCGAAAAGACGCTTTGAAAGGCTTTTTTTGTTACTTTAAGTCACGGGAATGAGAAATCGGGTACGGTGTTAGTTTTTTTGGGGTTTTTGTTGGTTATTGACGTCGCTTATTTGTAGGCGTGGCATGACATACATATATAGGCGTGTGGTAGGTTATAGGTCATCGGATGGGTTATGTGGGAATGGTTGGGGAGGGGGCATTGGGCCAGGGGAAAGTGGCGAAAGGACACTTTTAAGGCATGCAATTGCTCAACTTTCGGCGAGGGGACGATTGTGGGCGTGGCATTGCATGCACGGACTTGAAAGTTGTCTCAGCTTGTAGATCAGAGGATTGGGTAAGGGGTTGGGGGGTGGGGAAGGGGCATTGAGTGAGAGGAAAGTGCCGAAAAGACGCTTTGAAAGGCTTTTTTTGTTACTTTAAGTCACGGGAATGAGAAATCGGGTACGGTGTTAGTTTTTTTGGGGTTTTTGTTGGTTATTGACGTCGCTTATTTGTAGGCGTGGCATGACATACATATATAGGCGTGTGGTAGGTTATAGGTCATCGGATGGGTTATGTGGGAATGGTTGGGGAGGGGGCATTGGGCCAGGGGAAAGTGGCGAAAGGACACTTTTAAGGCATGCAATTGCTCAACTTTCGGCGAGGGGACGATTGTGGGCGTGGCATTGCATGCACGGACTTGAAAGTTGTCTCAGCTTGTAGATCAGAGGATTGGGTAAGGGGTTGGGGGGTGGGGAAGGGGCATTGAGTGAGAGGAAAGTGCCGAAAAGACGCTTTGAAAGGCTTTTTTTGTTACTTTAAGTCACGGGAATGAGAAATCGGGTACGGTGTTAGTTTTTTTGGGGTTTTTGTTGGTTATTGACGTCGCTTATTTGTAGGCGTGGCATGACATACATATATAGGCGTGTGGTAGGTTATAGGTCATCGGATGGGTTATGTGGGAATGGTTGGGGAGGGGGCATTGGGCCAGGGGAAAGTGGCGAAAGGACACTTTTAAGGCATGCAATTGCTCAACTTTCGGCGAGGGGACGATTGTGGGCGTGGCATTGCATGCACGGACTTGAAAGTTGTCTCAGCTTGTAGATCAGAGGATTGGGTAAGGGGTTGGGGGGTGGGGAAGGGGCATTGAGTGAGAGGAAAGTGCCGAAAAGACGCTTTGAAAGGCTTTTTTTGTTACTTTAAGTCACGGGAATGAGAAATCGGGTACGGTGTTAGTTTTTTTGGGGTTTTTGTTGGTTATTGACGTCGCTTATTTGTAGGCGTGGCATGACATACATATATAGGCGTGTGGTAGGTTATAGGTCATCGGATGGGTTATGTGGGAATGGTTGGGGAGGGGGCATTGGGCCAGGGGAAAGTGGCGAAAGGACACTTTTAAGGCATGCAATTGCTCAACTTTCGGCGAGGGGACGATTGTGGGCGTGGCATTGCATGCACGGACTTGAAAGTTGTCTCAGCTTGTAGATCAGAGGATTGGGTAAGGGGTTGGGGGGTGGGGAAGGGGCATTGAGTGAGAGGAAAGTGCCGAAAAGACGCTTTGAAAGGCTTTTTTTGTTACTTTAAGTCACGGGAATGAGAAATCGGGTACGGTGTTAGTTTTTTTGGGGTTTTTGTTGGTTATTGACGTCGCTTATTTGTAGGCGTGGCATGACATACATATATAGGCGTGTGGTAGGTTATAGGTCATCGGATGGGTTATGTGGGAATGGTTGGGGAGGGGGCATTGGGCCAGGGGAAAGTGGCGAAAGGACACTTTTAAGGCATGCAATTGCTCAACTTTCGGCGAGGGGACGATTGTGGGCGTGGCATTGCATGCACGGACTTGAAAGTTGTCTCAGCTTGTAGATCAGAGGATTGGGTAAGGGGTTGGGGGGTGGGGAAGGGGCATTGAGTGAGAGGAAAGTGCCGAAAAGACGCTTTGAAAGGCTTTTTTTGTTACTTTAAGTCACGGGAATGAGAAATCGGGTACGGTGTTAGTTTTTTTGGGGTTTTTGTTGGTTATTGACGTCGCTTATTTGTAGGCGTGGCATGACATACATATATAGGCGTGTGGTAGGTTATAGGTCATCGGATGGGTTATGTGGGAATGGTTGGGGAGGGGGCATTGGGCCAGGGGAAAGTGGCGAAAGGACACTTTTAAGGCATGCAATTGCTCAACTTTCGGCGAGGGGACGATTGTGGGCGTGGCATTGCATGCACGGACTTGAAAGTTGTCTCAGCTTGTAGATCAGAGGATTGGGTAAGGGGTTGGGGGGTGGGGAAGGGGCATTGAGTGAGAGGAAAGTGCCGAAAAGACGCTTTGAAAGGCTTTTTTTGTTACTTTAAGTCACGGGAATGAGAAATCGGGTACGGTGTTAGTTTTTTTGGGGTTTTTGTTGGTTATTGACGTCGCTTATTTGTAGGCGTGGCATGACATACATATATAGGCGTGTGGTAGGTTATAGGTCATCGGATGGGTTATGTGGGAATGGTTGGGGAGGGGGCATTGGGCCAGGGGAAAGTGGCGAAAGGACACTTTTAAGGCATGCAATTGCTCAACTTTCGGCGAGGGGACGATTGTGGGCGTGGCATTGCATGCACGGACTTGAAAGTTGTCTCAGCTTGTAGATCAGAGGATTGGGTAAGGGGTTGGGGGGTGGGGAAGGGGCATTGAGTGAGAGGAAAGTGCCGAAAAGACGCTTTGAAAGGCTTTTTTTGTTACTTTAAGTCACGGGAATGAGAAATCGGGTACGGTGTTAGTTTTTTTGGGGTTTTTGTTGGTTATTGACGTCGCTTATTTGTAGGCGTGGCATGACATACATATATAGGCGTGTGGTAGGTTATAGGTCATCGGATGGGTTATGTGGGAATGGTTGGGGAGGGGGCATTGGGCCAGGGGAAAGTGGCGAAAGGACACTTTTAAGGCATGCAATTGCTCAACTTTCGGCGAGGGGACGATTGTGGGCGTGGCATTGCATGCACGGACTTGAAAGTTGTCTCAGCTTGTAGATCAGAGGATTGGGTAAGGGGTTGGGGGGTGGGGAAGGGGCATTGAGTGAGAGGAAAGTGCCGAAAAGACGCTTTGAAAGGCTTTTTTTGTTACTTTAAGTCACGGGAATGAGAAATCGGGTACGGTGTTAGTTTTTTTGGGGTTTTTGTTGGTTATTGACGTCGCTTATTTGTAGGCGTGGCATGACATACATATATAGGCGTGTGGTAGGTTATAGGTCATCGGATGGGTTATGTGGGAATGGTTGGGGAGGGGGCATTGGGCCAGGGGAAAGTGGCGAAAGGACACTTTTAAGGCATGCAATTGCTCAACTTTCGGCGAGGGGACGATTGTGGGCGTGGCATTGCATGCACGGACTTGAAAGTTGTCTCAGCTTGTAGATCAGAGGATTGGGTAAGGGGTTGGGGGGTGGGGAAGGGGCATTGAGTGAGAGGAAAGTGCCGAAAAGACGCTTTGAAAGGCTTTTTTTGTTACTTTAAGTCACGGGAATGAGAAATCGGGTACGGTGTTAGTTTTTTTGGGGTTTTTGTTGGTTATTGACGTCGCTTATTTGTAGGCGTGGCATGACATACATATATAGGCGTGTGGTAGGTTATAGGTCATCGGATGGGTTATGTGGGAATGGTTGGGGAGGGGGCATTGGGCCAGGGGAAAGTGGCGAAAGGACACTTTTAAGGCATGCAATTGCTCAACTTTCGGCGAGGGGACGATTGTGGGCGTGGCATTGCATGCACGGACTTGAAAGTTGTCTCAGCTTGTAGATCAGAGGATTGGGTAAGGGGTTGGGGGGTGGGGAAGGGGCATTGAGTGAGAGGAAAGTGCCGAAAAGACGCTTTGAAAGGCTTTTTTTGTTACTTTAAGTCACGGGAATGAGAAATCGGGTACGGTGTTAGTTTTTTTGGGGTTTTTGTTGGTTATTGACGTCGCTTATTTGTAGGCGTGGCATGACATACATATATAGGCGTGTGGTAGGTTATAGGTCATCGGATGGGTTATGTGGGAATGGTTGGGGAGGGGGCATTGGGCCAGGGGAAAGTGGCGAAAGGACACTTTTAAGGCATGCAATTGCTCAACTTTCGGCGAGGGGACGATTGTGGGCGTGGCATTGCATGCACGGACTTGAAAGTTGTCTCAGCTTGTAGATCAGAGGATTGGGTAAGGGGTTGGGGGGTGGGGAAGGGGCATTGAGTGAGAGGAAAGTGCCGAAAAGACGCTTTGAAAGGCTTTTTTTGTTACTTTAAGTCACGGGAATGAGAAATCGGGTACGGTGTTAGTTTTTTTGGGGTTTTTGTTGGTTATTGACGTCGCTTATTTGTAGGCGTGGCATGACATACATATATAGGCGTGTGGTAGGTTATAGGTCATCGGATGGGTTATGTGGGAATGGTTGGGGAGGGGGCATTGGGCCAGGGGAAAGTGGCGAAAGGACACTTTTAAGGCATGCAATTGCTCAACTTTCGGCGAGGGGACGATTGTGGGCGTGGCATTGCATGCACGGACTTGAAAGTTGTCTCAGCTTGTAGATCAGAGGATTGGGTAAGGGGTTGGGGGGTGGGGAAGGGGCATTGAGTGAGAGGAAAGTGCCGAAAAGACGCTTTGAAAGGCTTTTTTTGTTACTTTAAGTCACGGGAATGAGAAATCGGGTACGGTGTTAGTTTTTTTGGGGTTTTTGTTGGTTATTGACGTCGCTTATTTGTAGGCGTGGCATGACATACATATATAGGCGTGTGGTAGGTTATAGGTCATCGGATGGGTTATGTGGGAATGGTTGGGGAGGGGGCATTGGGCCAGGGGAATGTGGCGAAAGGACACTTTTAAGGCATGCAATTGCTCAACTTTCGGCGAGGGGACGATTGTGGGCGTGGCATTGCATGCACGGACTTGAAAGTTGTCTCAGCTTGTAGATCAGAGGATTGGGTAAGGGGTTGGGGGGTGGGGAAGGGGCATTGAGTGAGAGGAAAGTGCCGAAAAGACGCTTTGAAAGGCTTTTTTTGTTACTTTAAGTCACGGGAATGAGAAATCGGGTACGGTGTTAGTTTTTTTGGGGTTTTTGTTGGTTATTGACGTCGCTTATTTGTAGGCGTGGCATGACATACATATATAGGCGTGTGGTAGGTTATAGGTCATCGGATGGGTTATGTGGGAATGGTTGGGGAGGGGGCATTGGGCCAGGGGAAAGTGGCGAAAGGACACTTTTAAGGCATGCAATTGCTCAACTTTCGGCGAGGGGACGATTGTGGGCGTGGCATTGCATGCACGGACTTGAAAGTTGTCTCAGCTTGTAGATCAGAGGATTGGGTAAGGGGTTGGGGGGTGGGGAAGGGGCATTGAGTGAGAGGAAAGTGCCGAAAAGACGCTTTGAAAGGCTTTTTTTGTTACTTTAAGTCACGGGAATGAGAAATCGGGTACGGTGTTAGTTTTTTTGGGGTTTTTGTTGGTTATTGACGTCGCTTATTTGTAGGCGTGGCATGACATACATATATAGGCGTGTGGTAGGTTATAGGTCATCGGATGGGTTATGTGGGAATGGTTGGGGAGGGGGCATTGGGCCAGGGGAAAGTGGCGAAAGGACACTTTTAAGGCATGCAATTGCTCAACTTTCGGCGAGGGGACGATTGTGGGCGTGGCATTGCATGCACGGACTTGAAAGTTGTCTCAGCTTGTAGATCAGAGGATTGGGTAAGGGGTTGGGGGGTGGGGAAGGGGCATTGAGTGAGAGGAAAGTGCCGAAAAGACGCTTTGAAAGGCTTTTTTTGTTACTTTAAGTCACGGGAATGAGAAATCGGGTACGGTGTTAGTTTTTTTGGGGTTTTTGTTGGTTATTGACGTCGCTTATTTGTAGGCGTGGCATGACATACATATATAGGCGTGTGGTAGGTTATAGGTCATCGGATGGGTTATGTGGGAATGGTTGGGGAGGGGGCATTGGGCCAGGGGAAAGTGGCGAAAGGACACTTTTAAGGCATGCAATTGCTCAACTTTCGGCGAGGGGACGATTGTGGGCGTGGCATTGCATGCACGGACTTGAAAGTTGTCTCAGCTTGTAGATCAGAGGATTGGGTAAGGGGTTGGGGGGTGGGGAAGGGGCATTGAGTGAGAGGAAAGTGCCGAAAAGACGCTTTGAAAGGCTTTTTTTGTTACTTTAAGTCACGGGAATGAGAAATCGGGTACGGTGTTAGTTTTTTTGGGGTTTTTGTTGGTTATTGACGTCGCTTATTTGTAGGCGTGGCATGACATACATATATAGGCGTGTGGTAGGTTATAGGTCATCGGATGGGTTATGTGGGAATGGTTGGGGAGGGGGCATTGGGCCAGGGGAAAGTGGCGAAAGGACACTTTTAAGGCATGCAATTGCTCAACTTTCGGCGAGGGGACGATTGTGGGCGTGGCATTGCATGCACGGACTTGAAAGTTGTCTCAGCTTGTAGATCAGAGGATTGGGTAAGGGGTTGGGGGGTGGGGAAGGGGCATTGAGTGAGAGGAAAGTGCCGAAAAGACGCTTTGAAAGGCTTTTTTTGTTACTTTAAGTCACGGGAATGAGAAATCGGGTACGGTGTTAGTTTTTTTGGGGTTTTTGTTGGTTATTGACGTCGCTTATTTGTAGGCGTGGCATGACATACATATATAGGCGTGTGGTAGGTTATAGGTCATCGGATGGGTTATGTGGGAATGGTTGGGGAGGGGGCATTGGGCCAGGGGAAAGTGGCGAAAGGACACTTTTAAGGCATGCAATTGCTCAACTTTCGGCGAGGGGACGATTGTGGGCGTGGCATTGCATGCACGGACTTGAAAGTTGTCTCAGCTTGTAGATCAGAGGATTGGGTAAGGGGTTGGGGGGTGGGGAAGGGGCATTGAGTGAGAGGAAAGTGCCGAAAAGACGCTTTGAAAGGCTTTTTTTGTTACTTTAAGTCACGGGAATGAGAAATCGGGTACGGTGTTAGTTTTTTTGGGGTTTTTGTTGGTTATTGACGTCGCTTATTTGTAGGCGTGGCATGACATACATATATAGGCGTGTGGTAGGTTATAGGTCATCGGATGGGTTATGTGGGAATGGTTGGGGAGGGGGCATTGGGCCAGGGGAAAGTGGCGAAAGGACACTTTTAAGGCATGCAATTGCTCAACTTTCGGCGAGGGGACGATTGTGGGCGTGGCATTGCATGCACGGACTTGAAAGTTGTCTCAGCTTGTAGATCAGAGGATTGGGTAAGGGGTTGGGGGGTGGGGAAGGGGCATTGAGTGAGAGGAAAGTGCCGAAAAGACGCTTTGAAAGGCTTTTTTTGTTACTTTAAGTCACGGGAATGAGAAATCGGGTACGGTGTTAGTTTTTTTGGGGTTTTTGTTGGTTATTGACGTCGCTTATTTGTAGGCGTGGCATGACATACATATATAGGCGTGTGGTAGGCTATAGGTCATCGGATGGGTTATGTGGGAATGGTTGGGGAGGGGGCATTGGGCCAGGGGAAAGTGGCGAAAGGACACTTTTAAGGCATGCAATTGCTCAACTTTCGGCGAGGGGACGATTGTGGGCGTGGCATTGCATGCACGGACTTGAAAGTTGTCTCAGCTTGTAGATCAGAGGATTGGGTAAGGGGTTGGGGGGTGGGGAAGGGGCATTGAGTGAGAGGAAAGTGCCGAAAAGACGCTTTGAAAGGCTTTTTTTGTTACTTTAAGTCACGGGAATGAGAAATCGGGTACGGTGTTAGTTTTTTTGGGGTTTTTGTTGGTTATTGACGTCGCTTATTTGTAGGCGTGGCATGACATACATATATAGGCGTGTGGTAGGTTATAGGTCATCGGATGGGTTATGTGGGAATGGTTGGGGAGGGGGCATTGGGCCAGGGGAAAGTGGCGAAAGGACACTTTTAAGGCATGCAATTGCTCAACTTTCGGCGAGGGGACGATTGTGGGCGTGGCATTGCATGCACGGACTTGAAAGTTGTCTCAGCTTGTAGATCAGAGGATTGGGTAAGGGGTTGGGGGGTGGGGAAGGGGCATTGAGTGAGAGGAAAGTGCCGAAAAGACGCTTTGAAAGGCTTTTTTTGTTACTTTAAGTCACGGGAATGAGAAATCGGGTACGGTGTTAGTTTTTTTGGGGTTTTTGTTGGTTATTGACGTCGCTTATTTGTAGGCGTGGCATGACATACATATATAGGCGTGTGGTAGGTTATAGGTCATCGGATGGGTTATGTGGGAATGGTTGGGGAGGGGGCATTGGGCCAGGGGAAAGTGGCGAAAGGACACTTTTAAGGCATGCAATTGCTCAACTTTCGGCGAGGGGACGATTGTGGGCGTGGCATTGCATGCACGGACTTGAAAGTTGTCTCAGCTTGTAGATCAGAGGATTGGGTAAGGGGTTGGGGGGTGGGGAAGGGGCATTGAGTGAGAGGAAAGTGCCGAAAAGACGCTTTGAAAGGCTTTTTTTGTTACTTTAAGTCACGGGAATGAGAAATCGGGTACGGTGTTAGTTTTTTTGGGGTTTTTGTTGGTTATTGACGTCGCTTATTTGTAGGCGTGGCATGACATACATATATAGGCGTGTGGTAGGTTATAGGTCATCGGATGGGTTATGTGGGAATGGTTGGGGAGGGGGCATTGGGCCAGGGGAAAGTGGCGAAAGGACACTTTTAAGGCATGCAATTGCTCAACTTTCGGCGAGGGGACGATTGTGGGCGTGGCATTGCATGCACGGACTTGAAAGTTGTCTCAGCTTGTAGATCAGAGGATTGGGTAAGGGGTTGGGAGGTGGGGAAGGGGCATTGAGTGAGAGGAAAGTGCCGAAAAGACGCTTTGAAAGGCTTTTTTTGTTACTTTAAGTCACGGGAATGAGAAATCGGGTACGGTGTTAGTTTTTTTGGGGTTTTTGTTGGTTATTGACGTCGCTTATTTGTAGGCGTGGCATGACATACATATATAGGCGTGTGGTAGGTTATAGGTCATCGGATGGGTTATGTGGGAATGGTTGGGGAGGGGGCATTGGGCCAGGGGAAAGTGGCGAAAGGACACTTTTAAGGCATGCAATTGCTCAACTTTCGGCGAGGGGACGATTGTGGGCGTGGCATTGCATGCACGGACTTGAAAGTTGTCTCAGCTTGTAGATCAGAGGATTGGGTAAGGGGTTGGGAGGTGGGGAAGGGGCATTGAGTGAGAGGAAAGTGCCGAAAAGACGCTTTGAAAGGCTTTTTTTGTTACTTTAAGTCACGGGAATGAGAAATCGGGTACGGTGTTAGTTTTTTTGGGGTTTTTGTTGGTTATTGACGTCGCTTATTTGTAGGCGTGGCATGACATACATATATAGGCGTGTGGTAGGTTATAGGTCATCGGATGGGTTATGTGGGAATGGTTGGGGAGGGGGCATTGGGCCAGGGGAAAGTGGCGAAAGGACACTTTTAAGGCATGCAATTGCTCAACTTTCGGCGAGGGGACGATTGTGGGCGTGGCATTGCATGCACGGACTTGAAAGTTGTCTCAGCTTGTAGATCAGAGGATTGGGTAAGGGGTTGGGGGGTGGGGAAGGGGCATTGAGTGAGAGGAAAGTGCCGAAAAGACGCTTTGAAAGGCTTTTTTTGTTACTTTAAGTCACGGGAATGAGAAATCGGGTACGGTGTTAGTTTTTTTGGGGTTTTTGTTGGTTATTGACGTCGCTTATTTGTAGGCGTGGCATGACATACATATATAGGCGTGTGGTAGGTTATAGGTCATCGGATGGGTTATGTGGGAATGGTTGGGGAGGGGGCATTGGGCCAGGGGAAAGTGGCGAAAGGACACTTTTAAGGCATGCAATTGCTCAACTTTCGGCGAGGGGACGATTGTGGGCGTGGCATTGCATGCACGGACTTGAAAGTTGTCTCAGCTTGTAGATCAGAGGATTGGGTAAGGGGTTGGGGGGTGGGGAAGGGGCATTGAGTGAGAGGAAAGTGCCGAAAAGACGCTTTGAAAGGCTTTTTTTGTTACTTTAAGTCACGGGAATGAGAAATCGGGTACGGTGTTAGTTTTTTTGGGGTTTTTGTTGGTTATTGACGTCGCTTATTTGTAGGCGTGGCATGACATACATATATAGGCGTGTGGTAGGTTATAGGTCATCGGATGGGTTATGTGGGAATGGTTGGGGAGGGGGCATTGGGCCAGGGGAAAGTGGCGAAAGGACACTTTTAAGGCATGCAATTGCTCAACTTTCGGCGAGGGGACGATTGTGGGCGTGGCATTGCATGCACGGACTTGAAAGTTGTCTCAGCTTGTAGATCAGAGGATTGGGTAAGGGGTTGGGGGGTGGGGAAGGGGCATTGAGTGAGAGGAAAGTGCCGAAAAGACGCTTTGAAAGGCTTTTTTTGTTACTTTAAGTCACGGGAATGAGAAATCGGGTACGGTGTTAGTTTTTTTGGGGTTTTTGTTGGTTATTGACGTCGCTTATTTGTAGGCGTGGCATGACATACATATATAGGCGTGTGGTAGGTTATAGGTCATCGGATGGGTTATGTGGGAATGGTTGGGGAGGGGGCATTGGGCCAGGGGAAAGTGGCGAAAGGACACTTTTAAGGCATGCAATTGCTCAACTTTCGGCGAGGGGACGATTGTGGGCGTGGCATTGCATGCACGGACTTGAAAGTTGTCTCAGCTTGTAGATCAGAGGATTGGGTAAGGGGTTGGGGGGTGGGGAAGGGGCATTGAGTGAGAGGAAAGTGCCGAAAAGACGCTTTGAAAGGCTTTTTTTGTTACTTTAAGTCACGGGAATGAGAAATCGGGTACGGTGTTAGTTTTTTTGGGGTTTTTGTTGGTTATTGACGTCGCTTATTTGTAGGCGTGGCATGACATACATATATAGGCGTGTGGTAGGTTATAGGTCATCGGATGGGTTATGTGGGAATGGTTGGGGAGGGGGCATTGGGCCAGGGGAAAGTGGCGAAAGGACACTTTTAAGGCATGCAATTGCTCAACTTTCGGCGAGGGGACGATTGTGGGCGTGGCATTGCATGCACGGACTTGAAAGTTGTCTCAGCTTGTAGATCAGAGGATTGGGTAAGGGGTTGGGGGTTGGGGAAGGGGCATTGAGTGAGAGGAAAGTGCCGAAAAGACGCTTTGAAAGGCTTTTTTTGTTACTTTAAGTCACGGGAATGAGAAATCGGGTACGGTGTTAGTTTTTTTGGGGTTTTTGTTGGTTATTGACGTCGCTTATTTGTAGGCGTGGCATGACATACATATATAGGCGTGTGGTAGGTTATAGGTCATCGGATGGGTTATGTGGGAATGGTTGGGGAGGGGGCATTGGGCCAGGGGAAAGTGGCGAAAGGACACTTTTAAGGCATGCAATTGCTCAACTTTCGGCGAGGGGACGATTGTGGGCGTGGCATTGCATGCACGGACTTGAAAGTTGTCTCAGCTTGTAGATCAGAGGATTGGGTAAGGGGTTGGGGGGTGGGGAAGGGGCATTGAGTGAGAGGAAAGTGCCGAAAAGACGCTTTGAAAGGCTTTTTTTGTTACTTTAAGTCACGGGAATGAGAAATCGGGTACGGTGTTAGTTTTTTTGGGGTTTTTGTTGGTTATTGACGTCGCTTATTTGTAGGCGTGGCATGACATACATATATAGGCGTGTGGTAGGTTATAGGTCATCGGATGGGTTATGTGGGAATGGTTGGGGAGGGGGCATTGGGCCAGGGGAAAGTGGCGAAAGGACACTTTTAAGGCATGCAATTGCTCAACTTTCGGCGAGGGGACGATTGTGGGCGTGGCATTGCATGCACGGACTTGAAAGTTGTCTCAGCTTGTAGATCAGAGGATTGGGTAAGGGGTTGGGGGGTGGGGAAGGGGCATTGAGTGAGAGGAAAGTGCCGAAAAGACGCTTTGAAAGGCTTTTTTTGTTACTTTAAGTCACGGGAATGAGAAATCGGGTACGGTGTTAGTTTTTTTGGGGTTTTTGTTGGTTATTGACGTCGCTTATTTGTAGGCGTGGCATGACATACATATATAGGCGTGTGGTAGGTTATAGGTCATCGGATGGGTTATGTGGGAATGGTTGGGGAGGGGGCATTG
>CAMPTQ010000049.1:0-68945 GCA_946965025.1 Blera fallax
TTGCATGCCTTAAAAGTGTCCTTTCGCCACTTTCCCCTGGCCCAATGCCCCCTCCCCAACCATTCCCACATAACCCATCCGATGACCTATAACCTACCACACGCCTATATATGTATGTCATGCCACGCCTACAAATAAGCGACGTCAATAACCAACAAAAACCCCAAAAAAACTAACACCGTACCCGATTTCTCATTCCCGTGACTTAAAGTAACAAAAAAAGCCTTTCAAAGCGTCTTTTCGGCACTTTCCTCTCACTCAATGCCCCTTCCCCACCCCCCAACCCCTTACCCAATCCTCTGATCTACAAGCTGAGACAACTTTCAAGTCCGTGCATGCAATGCCACGCCCACAATCGTCCCCTCGCCGAAAGTTGAGCAATTGCATGCCTTAAAAGTGTCCTTTCGCCACTTTCCCCTGGCCCAATGCCCCCTCCCCAACCATTCCCACATAACCCATCCGATGACCTATAACCTACCACACGCCTATATATGTATGTCATGCCACGCCTACAAATAAGCGACGTCAATAACCAACAAAAACCCCAAAAAAACTAACACCGTACCCGATTTCTCATTCCCGTGACTTAAAGTAACAAAAAAAGCCTTTCAAAGCGTCTTTTCGGCACTTTCCTCTCACTCAATGCCCCTTCCCCACCCCCCAACCCCTTACCCAATCCTCTGATCTACAAGCTGAGACAACTTTCAAGTCCGTGCATGCAATGCCACGCCCACAATCGTCCCCTCGCCGAAAGTTGAGCAATTGCATGCCTTAAAAGTGTCCTTTCGCCACTTTCCCCTGGCCCAATGCCCCCTCCCCAACCATTCCCACATAACCCATCCGATGACCTATAACCTACCACACGCCTATATATGTATGTCATGCCACGCCTACAAATAAGCGACGTCAATAACCAACAAAAACCCCAAAAAAACTAACACCGTACCCGATTTCTCATTCCCGTGACTTAAAGTAACAAAAAAAGCCTTTCAAAGCGTCTTTTCGGCACTTTCCTCTCACTCAATGCCCCTTCCCCACCCCCCAACCCCTTACCCAATCCTCTGATCTACAAGCTGAGACAACTTTCAAGTCCGTGCATGCAATGCCACGCCCACAATCGTCCCCTCGCCGAAAGTTGAGCAATTGCATGCCTTAAAAGTGTCCTTTCGCCACTTTCCCCTGGCCCAATGCCCCCTCCCCAACCATTCCCACATAACCCATCCGATGACCTATAACCTACCACACGCCTATATATGTATGTCATGCCACGCCTACAAATAAGCGACGTCAATAACCAACAAAAACCCCAAAAAAACTAACACCGTACCCGATTTCTCATTCCCGTGACTTAAAGTAACAAAAAAAGCCTTTCAAAGCGTCTTTTCGGCACTTTCCTCTCACTCAATGCCCCTTCCCCACCCCCCAACCCCTTACCCAATCCTCTGATCTACAAGCTGAGACAACTTTCAAGTCCGTGCATGCAATGCCACGCCCACAATCGTCCCCTCGCCGAAAGTTGAGCAATTGCATGCCTTAAAAGTGTCCTTTCGCCACTTTCCCCTGGCCCAATGCCCCCTCCCCAACCATTCCCACATAACCCATCCGATGACCTATAACCTACCACACGCCTATATATGTATGTCATGCCACGCCTACAAATAAGCGACGTCAATAACCAACAAAAACCCCAAAAAAACTAACACCGTACCCGATTTCTCATTCCCGTGACTTAAAGTAACAAAAAAAGCCTTTCAAAGCGTCTTTTCGGCACTTTCCTCTCACTCAATGCCCCTTCCCCACCCCCCAACCCCTTACCCAATCCTCTGATCTACAAGCTGAGACAACTTTCAAGTCCGTGCATGCAATGCCACGCCCACAATCGTCCCCTCGCCGAAAGTTGAGCAATTGCATGCCTTAAAAGTGTCCTTTCGCCACTTTCCCCTGGCCCAATGCCCCCTCCCCAACCATTCCCACATAACCCATCCGATGACCTATAACCTACCACACGCCTATATATGTATGTCATGCCACGCCTACAAATAAGCGACGTCAATAACCAACAAAAACCCCAAAAAAACTAACACCGTACCCGATTTCTCATTCCCGTGACTTAAAGTAACAAAAAAAGCCTTTCAAAGCGTCTTTTCGGCACTTTCCTCTCACTCAATGCCCCTTCCCCACCCGCCAACCCCTTACCCAATCCTCTGATCTACAAGCTGAGACAACTTTCAAGTCCGTGCATGCAATGCCACGCCCACAATCGTCCCCTCGCCGAAAGTTGAGCAATTGCATGCCTTAAAAGTGTCCTTTCGCCACTTTCCCCTGGCCCAATGCCCCCTCCCCAACCATTCCCACATAACCCATCCGATGACCTATAACCTACCACACGCCTATATATGTATGTCATGCCACGCCTACAAATAAGCGACGTCAATAACCAACAAAAACCCCAAAAAAACTAACACCGTACCCGATTTCTCATTCCCGTGACTTAAAGTAACAAAAAAAGCCTTTCAAAGCGTCTTTTCGGCACTTTCCTCTCACTCAATGCCCCTTCCCCACCCCCCAACCCCTTACCCAATCCTCTGATCTACAAGCTGAGACAACTTTCAAGTCCGTGCATGCAATGCCACGCCCACAATCGTCCCCTCGCCGAAAGTTGAGCAATTGCATGCCTTAAAAGTGTCCTTTCGCCACTTTCCCCTGGCCCAATGCCCCCTCCCCAACCATTCCCACATAACCCATCCGATGACCTATAACCTACCACACGCCTATATATGTATGTCATGCCACGCCTACAAATAAGCGACGTCAATAACCAACAAAAACCCCAAAAAAACTAACACCGTACCCGATTTCTCATTCCCGTGACTTAAAGTAACAAAAAAAGCCTTTCAAAGCGTCTTTTCGGCACTTTCCTCTCACTCAATGCCCCTTCCCCACCTCCCAACCCCTTACCCAATCCTCTGATCTACAAGCTGAGACAACTTTCAAGTCCGTGCATGCAATGCCACGCCCACAATCGTCCCCTCGCCGAAAGTTGAGCAATTGCATGCCTTAAAAGTGTCCTTTCGCCACTTTCCCCTGGCCCAATGCCCCCTCCCCAACCATTCCCACATAACCCATCCGATGACCTATAACCTACCACACGCCTATATATGTATGTCATGCCACGCCTACAAATAAGCGACGTCAATAACCAACAAAAACCCCAAAAAAACTAACACCGTACCCGATTTCTCATTCCCGTGACTTAAAGTAACAAAAAAAGCCTTTCAAAGCGTCTTTTCGGCACTTTCCTCTCACTCAATGCCCCTTCCCCACCCCCCAACCCCTTACCCAATCCTCTGATCTACAAGCTGAGACAACTTTCAAGTCCGTGCATGCAATGCCACGCCCACAATCGTCCCCTCGCCGAAAGTTGAGCAATTGCATGCCTTAAAAGTGTCCTTTCGCCACTTTCCCCTGGCCCAATGCCCCCTCCCCAACCATTCCCACATAACCCATCCGATGACCTATAACCTACCACACGCCTATATATGTATGTCATGCCACGCCTACAAATAAGCGACGTCAATAACCAACAAAAACCCCAAAAAAACTAACACCGTACCCGATTTCTCATTCCCGTGACTTAAAGTAACAAAAAAAGCCTTTCAAAGCGTCTTTTCGGCACTTTCCTCTCACTCAATGCCCCTTCCCCACCCCCCAACCCCTTACCCAATCCTCTGATCTACAAGCTGAGACAACTTTCAAGTCCGTGCATGCAATGCCACGCCCACAATCGTCCCCTCGCCGAAAGTTGAGCAATTGCATGCCTTAAAAGTGTCCTTTCGCCACTTTCCCCTGGCCCAATGCCCCCTCCCCAACCATTCCCACATAACCCATCCGATGACCTATAACCTACCACACGCCTATATATGTATGTCATGCCACGCCTACAAATAAGCGACGTCAATAACCAACAAAAACCCCAAAAAAACTAACACCGTACCCGATTTCTCATTCCCGTGACTTAAAGTAACAAAAAAAGCCTTTCAAAGCGTCTTTTCGGCACTTTCCTCTCACTCAATGCCCCTTCCCCACCCCCCAACCCCTTACCCAATCCTCTGATCTACAAGCTGAGACAACTTTCAAGTCCGTGCATGCAATGCCACGCCCACAATCGTCCCCTCGCCGAAGGTAAGCTAATTCAATGCTTCCAAGTCACCTTTCGCCATTCTCCCCCGGCCCAATGCCCTCACCTTAACCATTCCCATATACCGCATAGGCGCATACGATGGCCTATAACCTTCTCTTTCTCCGATCTTGTTTTTTCATACACTTCCTTTTGCCTTTTCTTCTTTACTCTATATATTTCTCCTGGCTATGTTTAACCAATCATCAGCATAATCGTCTCACTCATGTCTTTTCTTTCACCTCTATTATATCTACATATTTATTTCCTTTATGTCGCCTTTCGTGGGGTGTAAGCTATGATTTTTATTTTTCATTTTCTTGTTCCCTTTTCTTCGTTATTTGTAAACTCGCTCGTCTGTCCTTTAGCACTACTTCTAGGGAATGATGATCGCTACCGATTTCCACCCCTATTTTAATTCCTGTGTCTACTAGCTCCCCTTTATTATGTTTTTCTACTATAATATACGAGTAATCTGTAATGGATTTACTTAGAATTTCACTAGTGTATTTATGTATGTCTTTATGTGAAAAGAGAGAGTTTGCGATCAATAGATAATTTATTAGGAAGAAATCCAGCAATCTCCTTCCGTTGGTGTTTAGAGTCATTTCTCCATGTATTCCTATGACTCCTTTCCTTTTTTCTTTTCATTTCCCCTTCTAGAACTTAAATCGCTGGCTATGATTATCTTCCCTTTTTTCCTGTCGCATACTTCTGTCCCATAATTTATCTTTTTCTTCCTTCTTTTCGTCCTCGTTCGGTCCGTATGCTACGACTATTGTTTTGGTTTCTCCGCATTTTCCTAATTCCACCTCTAGTATTTTTTCCCTTACTACTTATAACTCTCTGATATCATTTATTTTATTATTTTTCACCTCGCAAGCTACTCCTGCTCTTGGATTAGTGCTTTCTACTACCCCTCTGTATATCATAAGGTATCCATTATCTCATTTATTACATTTTTCACCTCTTTTATTTGTTTGTGTCAGTGCTAAAATCCACATTAATTCTGTTCATTCAATAATTTCTAGTTCCTTTTCCTTTATTCCCCTCACATTGCACTTTGACTTTCCTGTCTTCTTCGTTCTGCTTTTTCTCGTGGCTACTTGTTTTTTCTTTAGCATTCTTCCCTTCTTCCTTGGATCTTTTTTGCTTTTGTTGCTATTTGATTGGTTTTATAGGATGAACTTGTGCTCTTTATTAAGGTCTCCAAAAGCTCGTTGTGTTCCCCTCGTTTGTCGAATTGTTAGGAATAGTGGTGTGTGATGTGGAAATTTTGCGTTGAGAGCGGATGTCGGTATTGGGATAATGGGGAGGTGTGTTAGATCCGGTATCGTTGAGAATCCCAGTATATTCAGTTTCAACCTCAGTGTTGCAGAGCAGTGGCAGAGGAAGTGTTCTGTATCTTCCTTTCAATATCACTTGGACAATCAATAAGTGTGAGTGTGAGACAAGTTTCAAGTCCGTGCATGCAATGCCACGCCCACAATCGTCCCCTCGCCGAAAGTTGAGCAATTGCATGCCTTAAAAGTGTCCTTTCGCCACTTTCCCCTGGCCCAATGCCCCCTCCCCAACCATTCCCACATAACCCATCCGATGACCTATAACCTACCACACGCCTATATATGTATGTCATGCCACGCCTACAAATAAGCGACGTCAATAACCAACAAAAACCCCAAAAAAACTAACACCGTACCCGATTTCTCATTCCCGTGACTTAAAGTAACAAAAAAAGCCTTTCAAAGCGTCTTTTCGGCACTTTCCTCTCACTCAATGCCCCTTCCCCACCCCCCAACCCCTTACCCAATCCTCTGATCTACAAGCTGAGACAACTTTCAAGTCCGTGCATGCAATGCCACGCCCACAATCGTCCCCTCGCCGAAAGTTGAGCAATTGCATGCCTTAAAAGTGTCCTTTCGCCACTTTCCCCTGGCCCAATGCCCCCTCCCCAACCATTCCCACATAACCCATCCGATGACCTATAACCTACCACACGCCTATATATGTATGTCATGCCACGCCTACAAATAAGCGACGTCAATAACCAACAAAAACCCCAAAAAAACTAACACCGTACCCGATTTCTCATTCCCGTGACTTAAAGTAACAAAAAAAGCCTTTCAAAGCGTCTTTTCGGCACTTTCCTCTCACTCAATGCCCCTTCCCCACCCCCCAACCCCTTACCCAATCCTCTGATCTACAAGCTGAGACAACTTTCAAGTCCGTGCATGCAATGCCACGCCCACAATCGTCCCCTCGCCGAAAGTTGAGCAATTGCATGCCTTAAAAGTGTCCTTTCGCCACTTTCCCCTGGCCCAATGCCCCCTCCCCAACCATTCCCACATAACCCATCCGATGACCTATAACCTACCACACGCCTATATATGTATGTCATGCCACGCCTACAAATAAGCGACGTCAATAACCAACAAAAACCCCAAAAAAACTAACACCGTACCCGATTTCTCATTCCCGTGACTTAAAGTAACAAAAAAAGCCTTTCAAAGCGTCTTTTCGGCACTTTCCTCTCACTCAATGCCCCTTCCCCACCCCCCAACCCCTTACCCAATCCTCTGATCTACAAGCTGAGACAACTTTCAAGTCCGTGCATGCAATGCCACGCCCACAATCGTCCCCTCGCCGAAAGTTGAGCAATTGCATGCCTTAAAAGTGTCCTTTCGCCACTTTCCCCTGGCCCAATGCCCCCTCCCCAACCATTCCCACATAACCCATCCGATGACCTATAACCTACCACACGCCTATATATGTATGTCATGCCACGCCTACAAATAAGCGACGTCAATAACCAACAAAAACCCCAAAAAAACTAACACCGTACCCGATTTCTCATTCCCGTGACTTAAAGTAACAAAAAAAGCCTTTCAAAGCGTCTTTTCGGCACTTTCCTCTCACTCAATGCCCCTTCCCCACCCCCCAACCCCTTACCCAATCCTCTGATCTACAAGCTGAGACAACTTTCAAGTCCGTGCATGCAATGCCACGCCCACAATCGTCCCCTCGCCGAAAGTTGAGCAATTGCATGCCTTAAAAGTGTCCTTTCGCCACTTTCCCCTGGCCCAATGCCCCCTCCCCAACCATTCCCACATAACCCATCCGATGACCTATAACCTACCACACGCCTATATATGTATGTCATGCCACGCCTACAAATAAGCGACGTCAATAACCAACAAAAACCCCAAAAAAACTAACACCGTACCCGATTTCTCATTCCCGTGACTTAAAGTAACAAAAAAAGCCTTTCAAAGCGTCTTTTCGGCACTTTCCTCTCACTCAATGCCCCTTCCCCACCCCCCAACCCCTTACCCAATCCTCTGATCTACAAGCTGAGACAACTTTCAAGTCCGTGCATGCAATGCCACGCCCACAATCGTCCCCTCGCCGAAAGTTGAGCAATTGCATGCCTTAAAAGTGTCCTTTCGCCACTTTCCCCTGGCCCAATGCCCCCTCCCCAACCATTCCCACATAACCCATCCGATGACCTATAACCTACCACACGCCTATATATGTATGTCATGCCACGCCTACAAATAAGCGACGTCAATAACCAACAAAAACCCCAAAAAAACTAACACCGTACCCGATTTCTCATTCCCGTGACTTAAAGTAACAAAAAAAGCCTTTCAAAGCGTCTTTTCGGCACTTTCCTCTCACTCAATGCCCCTTCCCCACCCCCCAACCCCTTACCCAATCCTCTGATCTACAAGCTGAGACAACTTTCAAGTCCGTGCATGCAATGCCACGCCCACAATCGTCCCCTCGCCGAAAGTTGAGCAATTGCATGCCTTAAAAGTGTCCTTTCGCCACTTTCCCCTGGCCCAATGCCCCCTCCCCAACCATTCCCACATAACCCATCCGATGACCTATAACCTACCACACGCCTATATATGTATGTCATGCCACGCCTACAAATAAGCGACGTCAATAACCAACAAAAACCCCAAAAAAACTAACACCGTACCCGATTTCTCATTCCCGTGACTTAAAGTAACAAAAAAAGCCTTTCAAAGCGTCTTTTCGGCACTTTCCTCTCACTCAATGCCCCTTCCCCACCCCCCAACCCCTTACCCAATCCTCTGATCTACAAGCTGAGACAACTTTCAAGTCCGTGCATGCAATGCCACGCCCACAATCGTCCCCTCGCCGAAAGTTGAGCAATTGCATGCCTTAAAAGTGTCCTTTCGCCACTTTCCCCTGGCCCAATGCCCCCTCCCCAACCATTCCCACATAACCCATCCGATGACCTATAACCTACCACACGCCTATATATGTATGTCATGCCACGCCTACAAATAAGCGACGTCAATAACCAACAAAAACCCCAAAAAAACTAACACCGTACCCGATTTCTGATTCCCGTGACTTAAAGTAACAAAAAAAGCCTTTCAAAGCGTCTTTTCGGCACTTTCCTCTCACTCAATGCCCCTTCCCCACCCCCCAACCCCTTACCCAATCCTCTGATCTACAAGCTGAGACAACTTTCAAGTCCGTGCATGCAATGCCACGCCCACAATCGTCCCCTCGCCGAAAGTTGAGCAATTGCATGCCTTAAAAGTGTCCTTTCGCCACTTTCCCCTGGCCCAATGCCCCCTCCCCAACCATTCCCACATAACCCATCCGATGACCTATAACCTACCACACGCCTATATATGTATGTCATGCCACGCCTACAAATAAGCGACGTCAATAACCAACAAAAACCCCAAAAAAACTAACACCGTACCCGATTTCTCATTCCCGTGACTTAAAGTAACAAAAAAAGCCTTTCAAAGCGTCTTTTCGGCACTTTCCTCTCACTCAATGCCCCTTCCCCACCCCCCAACCCCTTACCCAATCCTCTGATCTACAAGCTGAGACAACTTTCAAGTCCGTGCATGCAATGCCACGCCCACAATCGTCCCCTCGCCGAAAGTTGAGCAATTGCATGCCTTAAAAGTGTCCTTTCGCCACTTTCCCCTGGCCCAATGCCCCCTCCCCAACCATTCCCACATAACCCATCCGATGACCTATAACCTACCACACGCCTATATATGTATGTCATGCCACGCCTACAAATAAGCGACGTCAATAACCAACAAAAACCCCAAAAAAACTAACACCGTACCCGATTTCTCATTCCCGTGACTTAAAGTAACAAAAAAAGCCTTTCAAAGCGTCTTTTCGGCACTTTCCTCTCACTCAATGCCCCTTCCCCACCCCCCAACCCCTTACCCAATCCTCTGATCTACAAGCTGAGACAACTTTCAAGTCCGTGCATGCAATGCCACGCCCACAATCGTCCCCTCGCCGAAAGTTGAGCAATTGCATGCCTTAAAAGTGTCCTTTCGCCACTTTCCCCTGGCCCAATGCCCCCTCCCCAACCATTCCCACATAACCCATCCGATGACCTATAACCTACCACACGCCTATATATGTATGTCATGCCACGCCTACAAATAAGCGACGTCAATAACCAACAAAAACCCCAAAAAAACTAACACCGTACCCGATTTCTCATTCCCGTGACTTAAAGTAACAAAAAAAGCCTTTCAAAGCGTCTTTTCGGCACTTTCCTCTCACTCAATGCCCCTTCCCCACCCCCCAACCCCTTACCCAATCCTCTGATCTACAAGCTGAGACAACTTTCAAGTCCGTGCATGCAATGCCACGCCCACAATCGTCCCCTCGCCGAAAGTTGAGCAATTGCATGCCTTAAAAGTGTCCTTTCGCCACTTTCCCCTGGCCCAATGCCCCCTCCCCAACCATTCCCACATAACCCATCCGATGACCTATAACCTACCACACGCCTATATATGTATGTCATGCCACGCCTACAAATAAGCGACGTCAATAACCAACAAAAACCCCAAAAAAACTAACACCGTACCCGATTTCTCATTCCCGTGACTTAAAGTAACAAAAAAAGCCTTTCAAAGCGTCTTTTCGGCACTTTCCTCTCACTCAATGCCCCTTCCCCACCCCCCAACCCCTTACCCAATCCTCTGATCTACAAGCTGAGACAACTTTCAAGTCCGTGCATGCAATGCCACGCCCACAATCGTCCCCTCGCCGAAAGTTGAGCAATTGCATGCCTTAAAAGTGTCCTTTCGCCACTTTCCCCTGGCCCAATGCCCCCTCCCCAACCATTCCCACATAACCCATCCGATGACCTATAACCTACCACACGCCTATATATGTATGTCATGCCACGCCTACAAATAAGCGACGTCAATAACCAACAAAAACCCCAAAAAAACTAACACCGTACCCGATTTCTCATTCCCGTGACTTAAAGTAACAAAAAAAGCCTTTCAAAGCGTCTTTTCGGCACTTTCCTCTCACTCAATGCCCCTTCCCCACCCCCCAACCCCTTACCCAATCCTCTGATCTACAAGCTGAGACAACTTTCAAGTCCGTGCATGCAATGCCACGCCCACAATCGTCCCCTCGCCGAAAGTTGAGCAATTGCATGCCTTAAAAGTGTCCTTTCGCCACTTTCCCCTGGCCCAATGCCCCCTCCCCAACCATTCCCACATAACCCATCCGATGACCTATAACCTACCACACGCCTATATATGTATGTCATGCCACGCCTACAAATAAGCGACGTCAATAACCAACAAAAACCCCAAAAAAACTAACACCGTACCCGATTTCTCATTCCCGTGACTTAAAGTAACAAAAAAAGCCTTTCAAAGCGTCTTTTCGGCACTTTCCTCTCACTCAATGCCCCTTCCCCACCCCCCAACCCCTTACCCAATCCTCTGATCTACAAGCTGAGACAACTTTCAAGTCCGTGCATGCAATGCCACGCCCACAATCGTCCCCTCGCCGAAAGTTGAGCAATTGCATGCCTTAAAAGTGTCCTTTCGCCACTTTCCCCTGGCCCAATGCCCCCTCCCCAACCATTCCCACATAACCCATCCGATGACCTATAACCTACCACACGCCTATATATGTATGTCATGCCACGCCTACAAATAAGCGACGTCAATAACCAACAAAAACCCCAAAAAAACTAACACCGTACCCGATTTCTCATTCCCGTGACTTAAAGTAACAAAAAAAGCCTTTCAAAGCGTCTTTTCGGCACTTTCCTCTCACTCAATGCCCCTTCCCCACCCCCCAACCCCTTACCCAATCCTCTGATCTACAAGCTGAGACAACTTTCAAGTCCGTGCATGCAATGCCACGCCCACAATCGTCCCCTCGCCGAAAGTTGAGCAATTGCATGCCTTAAAAGTGTCCTTTCGCCACTTTCCCCTGGCCCAATGCCCCCTCCCCAACCATTCCCACATAACCCATCCGATGACCTATAACCTACCACACGCCTATATATGTATGTCATGCCACGCCTACAAATAAGCGACGTCAATAACCAACAAAAACCCCAAAAAAACTAACACCGTACCCGATTTCTCATTCCCGTGACTTAAAGTAACAAAAAAAGCCTTTCAAAGCGTCTTTTCGGCACTTTCCTCTCACTCAATGCCCCTTCCCCACCCCCCAACCCCTTACCCAATCCTCTGATCTACAAGCTGAGACAACTTTCAAGTCCGTGCATGCAATGCCACGCCCACAATCGTCCCCTCGCCGAAAGTTGAGCAATTGCATGCCTTAAAAGTGTCCTTTCGCCACTTTCCCCTGGCCCAATGCCCCCTCCCCAACCATTCCCACATAACCCATCCGATGACCTATAACCTACCACACGCCTATATATGTATGTCATGCCACGCCTACAAATAAGCGACGTCAATAACCAACAAAAACCCCAAAAAAACTAACACCGTACCCGATTTCTCATTCCCGTGACTTAAAGTAACAAAAAAAGCCTTTCAAAGCGTCTTTTCGGCACTTTCCTCTCACTCAATGCCCCTTCCCCACCCGCCAACCCCTTACCCAATCCTCTGATCTACAAGCTGAGACAACTTTCAAGTCCGTGCATGCAATGCCACGCCCACAATCGTCCCCTCGCCGAAAGTTGAGCAATTGCATGCCTTAAAAGTGTCCTTTCGCCACTTTCCCCTGGCCCAATGCCCCCTCCCCAACCATTCCCACATAACCCATCCGATGACCTATAACCTACCACACGCCTATATATGTATGTCATGCCACGCCTACAAATAAGCGACGTCAATAACCAACAAAAACCCCAAAAAAACTAACACCGTACCCGATTTCTCATTCCCGTGACTTAAAGTAACAAAAAAAGCCTTTCAAAGCGTCTTTTCGGCACTTTCCTCTCACTCAATGCCCCTTCCCCACCCCCCAACCCCTTACCCAATCCTCTGATCTACAAGCTGAGACAACTTTCAAGTCCGTGCATGCAATGCCACGCCCACAATCGTCCCCTCGCCGAAAGTTGAGCAATTGCATGCCTTAAAAGTGTCCTTTCGCCACTTTCCCCTGGCCCAATGCCCCCTCCCCAACCATTCCCACATAACCCATCCGATGACCTATAACCTACCACACGCCTATATATGTATGTCATGCCACGCCTACAAATAAGCGACGTCAATAACCAACAAAAACCCCAAAAAAACTAACACCGTACCCGATTTCTCATTCCCGTGACTTAAAGTAACAAAAAAAGCCTTTCAAAGCGTCTTTTCGGCACTTTCCTCTCACTCAATGCCCCTTCCCCACCCCCCAACCCCTTACCCAATCCTCTGATCTACAAGCTGAGACAACTTTCAAGTCCGTGCATGCAATGCCACGCCCACAATCGTCCCCTCGCCGAAGGTAAGCTAATTCAATGCTTCCAAGTCACCTTTCGCCATTCTCCCCCGGCCCAATGCCCTCACCTTAACCATTCCCATATACCGCATAGGCGCATACGATGGCCTATAACCTTCTCTTTCTCCGATCTTGTTTTTTCATACACTTCCTTTTGCCTTTTCTTCTTTACTCTATATATTTCTCCTGGCTATGTTTAACCAATCATCAGCATAATATTCGTCTCTCTCATGTCTTTTCTCTCACCTCTATTATATCTACATATTTATTTCCTTTATGTCGCCTTTCGTTGGGTGTAAGCTATGATTTTTATTTTTCATTTTCTTCTTCCCTTTTCTTCGTTATTTGTAAACTCGCTCATCTGTCCTTAAGCACTTCTTCTAGGGAATGATGATCGCTACCGATTTCCACCCCTATTTTAATTCCTGTGCCTACTAGCTTCCCTTTATTATGTTTTTCTACTATAATATACGAGTAATCTATAATGGATTTCTCGTTTCTACTTACAATTTCACTAGTGTATTTATGTATGTCTTTATGTGAAAAGAGAGAGTTTGCGATCAATAGATAATTTATTAGGAAGAAATCCAGCAATCTCCTTCCGTTGGTGTTTAGAGTCATTTCTCCATGTATTCCTATGACTCCTTTCCTTTTTTCTTTTCATTTCCCCTTCTAGAACTTAAATCGCTGGCTATGATTATCTTCCCTTTTTTCCTGTCGCATACTTCTGTCCCATAATTTATCTTTTTCTTCCTTCTTTTCGTCCTCGTTCGGTCCGTATGCTACGACTATTGTTTTGGTTTCTCCGCATTTTCCTAATTCCACCTCTAGTATTTTTTTCCTTACTACTTATAACTCTCTGATATCATTTATTTTATTATTTTTCACCTCGCAAGCTACTCCTGCTCTTGGATTAGTGCTTTCTACTACCCCTCTGTATATCATAAGGTATCCATTATCTCATTTATTACATTTTTCACCTCTTTTATTTGTTTGTGTCAGTGCTAAAGTCCACATTAATTCTGTTTAAGCATTCAATAATTTCTAGTTCCTTTTCCTTTATTCCCCTCACATTGCACTTTGACTTTCCTGTCTTCTTCGTTCTGCTTTTTCTCGTGGCTACTTGTTTTTTCTTTAGCATTCTTCCCTTCTTCCTTGGATCTTTTTTGCTTTTGTTGCTATTTGATTGGTTTTATAGGATGAACTTGTGCTCTTTATTAAGGTCTCCAAAAGCTCGTTGTGTTCCCCTCGTTTGTCGAATTGTTAGGAATAGTGGTGTGTGATGTGGAAATTTTGCGTTGAGAGCGGATGTCGGTATTGGGATAATGGGGAGGTGTGTTAGATCCGGTATCGTTGAGAATCGCAGTATCTTCAGTTTTAACCTCACTGTTGCAGAGCAGTGGCAGAGGAAGTGTTCTGTATCTTCCTTTCAACATCACTTGGACAATCAATAAGTGTGAGTGTGAGACAACTTTCAAGTCCGTGCATGCAATGCCACGCCCACAATCGTCCCCTCGCCGAAAGTTGAGCAATTGCATGCCTTAAAAGTGTCCTTTCGCCACTTTCCCCTGGCCCAATGCCCCCTCCCCAACCATTCCCACATAACCCATCCGATGACCTATAACCTACCACACGCCTATATATGTATGTCATGCCACGCCTACAAATAAGCGACGTCAATAACCAACGAAAACCCCAAAAAAACTAACACCGTACCCGATTTCTCATTCCCGTGACTTAAAGTAACAAAAAAAGCCTTTCAAAGCGTCTTTTCGGCACTTTCCTCTCACTCAATGCCCCTTCCCCACCCCCCAACCCCTTACCCAATCCTCTGATCTACAAGCTGAGACAACTTTCAAGTCCGTGCATGCAATGCCACGCCCACAATCGTCCCCTCGCCGAAAGTTGAGCAATTGCATGCCTTAAAAGTGTCCTTTCGCCACTTTCCCCTGGCCCAATGCCCCCTCCCCAACCATTCCCACATAACCCATCCGATGACCTATAACCTACCACACGCCTATATATGTATGTCATGCCACGCCTACAAATAAGCGACGTCAATAACCAACAAAAACCCCAAAAAAACTAACACCGTACCCGATTTCTCATTCCCGTGACTTAAAGTAACAAAAAAAGCCTTTCAAAGCGTCTTTTCGGCACTTTCCTCTCACTCAATGCCCCTTCCCCACCCCCCAACCCCTTACCCAATCCTCTGATCTACAAGCTGAGACAACTTTCAAGTCCGTGCATGCAATGCCACGCCCACAATCGTCCCCTCGCCGAAAGTTGAGCAATTGCATGCCTTAAAAGTGTCCTTTCGCCACTTTCCCCTGGCCCAATGCCCCCTCCCCAACCATTCCCACATAACCCATCCGATGACCTATAACCTACCACACGCCTATATATGTATGTCATGCCACGCCTACAAATAAGCGACGTCAATAACCAACAAAAACCCCAAAAAAACTAACACCGTACCCGATTTCTCATTCCCGTGACTTAAAGTAACAAAAAAAGCCTTTCAAAGCGTCTTTTCGGCACTTTCCTCTCACTCAATGCCCCTTCCCCACCCCCCAACCCCTTACCCAATCCTCTGATCTACAAGCTGAGACAACTTTCAAGTCCGTGCATGCAATGCCACGCCCACAATCGTCCCCTCGCCGAAAGTTGAGCAATTGCATGCCTTAAAAGTGTCCTTTCGCCACTTTCCCCTGGCCCAATGCCCCCTCCCCAACCATTCCCACATAACCCATCCGATGACCTATAACCTACCACACGCCTATATATGTATGTCATGCCACGCCTACAAATAAGCGACGTCAATAACCAACAAAAACCCCAAAAAAACTAACACCGTACCCGATTTCTCATTCCCGTGACTTAAAGTAACAAAAAAAGCCTTTCAAAGCGTCTTTTCGGCACTTTCCTCTCACTCAATGCCCCTTCCCCACCCCCCAACCCCTTACCCAATCCTCTGATCTACAAGCTGAGACAACTTTCAAGTCCGTGCATGCAATGCCACGCCCACAATCGTCCCCTCGCCGAAAGTTGAGCAATTGCATGCCTTAAAAGTGTCCTTTCGCCACTTTCCCCTGGCCCAATGCCCCCTCCCCAACCATTCCCACATAACCCATCCGATGACCTATAACCTACCACACGCCTATATATGTATGTCATGCCACGCCTACAAATAAGCGACGTCAATAACCAACAAAAACCCCAAAAAAACTAACACCGTACCCGATTTCTCATTCCCGTGACTTAAAGTAACAAAAAAAGCCTTTCAAAGCGTCTTTTCGGCACTTTCCTCTCACTCAATGCCCCTTCCCCACCCCCCAACCCCTTACCCAATCCTCTGATCTACAAGCTGAGACAACTTTCAAGTCCGTGCATGCAATGCCACGCCCACAATCGTCCCCTCGCCGAAAGTTGAGCAATTGCATGCCTTAAAAGTGTCCTTTCGCCACTTTCCCCTGGCCCAATGCCCCCTCCCCAACCATTCCCACATAACCCATCCGATGACCTATAACCTACCACACGCCTATATATGTATGTCATGCCACGCCTACAAATAAGCGACGTCAATAACCAACAAAAACCCCAAAAAAACTAACACCGTACCCGATTTCTCATTCCCGTGACTTAAAGTAACAAAAAAAGCCTTTCAAAGCGTCTTTTCGGCACTTTCCTCTCACTCAATGCCCCTTCCCCACCCCCCAACCCCTTACCCAATCCTCTGATCTACAAGCTGAGACAACTTTCAAGTCCGTGCATGCAATGCCACGCCCACAATCGTCCCCTCGCCGAAAGTTGAGCAATTGCATGCCTTAAAAGTGTCCTTTCGCCACTTTCCCCTGGCCCAATGCCCCCTCCCCAACCATTCCCACATAACCCATCCGATGACCTATAACCTACCACACGCCTATATATGTATGTCATGCCACGCCTACAAATAAGCGACGTCAATAACCAACAAAAACCCCAAAAAAACTAACACCGTACCCGATTTCTCATTCCCGTGACTTAAAGTAACAAAAAAAGCCTTTCAAAGCGTCTTTTCGGCACTTTCCTCTCACTCAATGCCCCTTCCCCACCCCCCAACCCCTTACCCAATCCTCTGATCTACAAGCTGAGACAACTTTCAAGTCCGTGCATGCAATGCCACGCCCACAATCGTCCCCTCGCCGAAAGTTGAGCAATTGCATGCCTTAAAAGTGTCCTTTCGCCACTTTCCCCTGGCCCAATGCCCCCTCCCCAACCATTCCCACATAACCCATCCGATGACCTATAACCTACCACACGCCTATATATGTATGTCATGCCACGCCTACAAATAAGCGACGTCAATAACCAACAAAAACCCCAAAAAAACTAACACCGTACCCGATTTCTCATTCCCGTGACTTAAAGTAACAAAAAAAGCCTTTCAAAGCGTCTTTTCGGCACTTTCCTCTCACTCAATGCCCCTTCCCCACCCCCCAACCCCTTACCCAATCCTCTGATCTACAAGCTGAGACAACTTTCAAGTCCGTGCATGCAATGCCACGCCCACAATCGTCCCCTCGCCGAAAGTTGAGCAATTGCATGCCTTAAAAGTGTCCTTTCGCCACTTTCCCCTGGCCCAATGCCCCCTCCCCAACCATTCCCACATAACCCATCCGATGACCTATAACCTACCACACGCCTATATATGTATGTCATGCCACGCCTACAAATAAGCGACGTCAATAACCAACAAAAACCCCAAAAAAACTAACACCGTACCCGATTTCTCATTCCCGTGACTTAAAGTAACAAAAAAAGCCTTTCAAAGCGTCTTTTCGGCACTTTCCTCTCACTCAATGCCCCTTCCCCACCCCCCAACCCCTTACCCAATCCTCTGATCTACAAGCTGAGACAACTTTCAAGTCCGTGCATGCAATGCCACGCCCACAATCGTCCCCTCGCCGAAAGTTGAGCAATTGCATGCCTTAAAAGTGTCCTTTCGCCACTTTCCCCTGGCCCAATGCCCCCTCCCCAACCATTCCCACATAACCCATCCGATGACCTATAACCTACCACACGCCTATATATGTATGTCATGCCACGCCTACAAATAAGCGACGTCAATAACCAACAAAAACCCCAAAAAAACTAACACCGTACCCGATTTCTCATTCCCGTGACTTAAAGTAACAAAAAAAGCCTTTCAAAGCGTCTTTTCGGCACTTTCCTCTCACTCAATGCCCCTTCCCCACCCCCCAACCCCTTACCCAATCCTCTGATCTACAAGCTGAGACAACTTTCAAGTCCGTGCATGCAATGCCACGCCCACAATCGTCCCCTCGCCGAAAGTTGAGCAATTGCATGCCTTAAAAGTGTCCTTTCGCCACTTTCCCCTGGCCCAATGCCCCCTCCCCAACCATTCCCACATAACCCATCCGATGACCTATAACCTACCACACGCCTATATATGTATGTCATGCCACGCCTACAAATAAGCGACGTCAATAACCAACAAAAACCCCAAAAAAACTAACACCGTACCCGATTTCTCATTCCCGTGACTTAAAGTAACAAAAAAAGCCTTTCAAAGCGTCTTTTCGGCACTTTCCTCTCACTCAATGCCCCTTCCCCACCCCCCAACCCCTTACCCAATCCTCTGATCTACAAGCTGAGACAACTTTCAAGTCCGTGCATGCAATGCCACGCCCACAATCGTCCCCTCGCCGAAAGTTGAGCAATTGCATGCCTTAAAAGTGTCCTTTCGCCACTTTCCCCTGGCCCAATGCCCCCTCCCCAACCATTCCCACATAACCCATCCGATGACCTATAACCTACCACACGCCTATATATGTATGTCATGCCACGCCTACAAATAAGCGACGTCAATAACCAACAAAAACCCCAAAAAAACTAACACCGTACCCGATTTCTCATTCCCGTGACTTAAAGTAACAAAAAAAGCCTTTCAAAGCGTCTTTTCGGCACTTTCCTCTCACTCAATGCCCCTTCCCCACCCCCCAACCCCTTACCCAATCCTCTGATCTACAAGCTGAGACAACTTTCAAGTCCGTGCATGCAATGCCACGCCCACAATCGTCCCCTCGCCGAAAGTTGAGCAATTGCATGCCTTAAAAGTGTCCTTTCGCCACTTTCCCCTGGCCCAATGCCCCCTCCCCAACCATTCCCACATAACCCATCCGATGACCTATAACCTACCACACGCCTATATATGTATGTCATGCCACGCCTACAAATAAGCGACGTCAATAACCAACAAAAACCCCAAAAAAACTAACACCGTACCCGATTTCTCATTCCCGTGACTTAAAGTAACAAAAAAAGCCTTTCAAAGCGTCTTTTCGGCACTTTCCTCTCACTCAATGCCCCTTCCCCACCCCCCAACCCCTTACCCAATCCTCTGATCTACAAGCTGAGACAACTTTCAAGTCCGTGCATGCAATGCCACGCCCACAATCGTCCCCTCGCCGAAAGTTGAGCAATTGCATGCCTTAAAAGTGTCCTTTCGCCACTTTCCCCTGGCCCAATGCCCCCTCCCCAACCATTCCCACATAACCCATCCGATGACCTATAACCTACCACACGCCTATATATGTATGTCATGCCACGCCTACAAATAAGCGACGTCAATAACCAACAAAAACCCCAAAAAAACTAACACCGTACCCGATTTCTCATTCCCGTGACTTAAAGTAACAAAAAAAGCCTTTCAAAGCGTCTTTTCGGCACTTTCCTCTCACTCAATGCCCCTTCCCCACCCCCCAACCCCTTACCCAATCCTCTGATCTACAAGCTGAGACAACTTTCAAGTCCGTGCATGCAATGCCACGCCCACAATCGTCCCCTCGCCGAAAGTTGAGCAATTGCATGCCTTAAAAGTGTCCTTTCGCCACTTTCCCCTGGCCCAATGCCCCCTCCCCAACCATTCCCACATAACCCATCCGATGACCTATAACCTACCACACGCCTATATATGTATGTCATGCCACGCCTACAAATAAGCGACGTCAATAACCAACAAAAACCCCAAAAAAACTAACACCGTACCCGATTTCTCATTCCCGTGACTTAAAGTAACAAAAAAAGCCTTTCAAAGCGTCTTTTCGGCACTTTCCTCTCACTCAATGCCCCTTCCCCACCCCCCAACCCCTTACCCAATCCTCTGATCTACAAGCTGAGACAACTTTCAAGTCCGTGCATGCAATGCCACGCCCACAATCGTCCCCTCGCCGAAAGTTGAGCAATTGCATGCCTTAAAAGTGTCCTTTCGCCACTTTCCCCTGGCCCAATGCCCCCTCCCCAACCATTCCCACATAACCCATCCGATGACCTATAACCTACCACACGCCTATATATGTATGTCATGCCACGCCTACAAATAAGCGACGTCAATAACCAACAAAAACCCCAAAAAAACTAACACCGTACCCGATTTCTCATTCCCGTGACTTAAAGTAACAAAAAAAGCCTTTCAAAGCGTCTTTTCGGCACTTTCCTCTCACTCAATGCCCCTTCCCCACCCCCCAACCCCTTACCCAATCCTCTGATCTACAAGCTGAGACAACTTTCAAGTCCGTGCATGCAATGCCACGCCCACAATCGTCCCCTCGCCGAAAGTTGAGCAATTGCATGCCTTAAAAGTGTCCTTTCGCCACTTTCCCCTGGCCCAATGCCCCCTCCCCAACCATTCCCACATAACCCATCCGATGACCTATAACCTACCACACGCCTATATATGTATGTCATGCCACGCCTACAAATAAGCGACGTCAATAACCAACAAAAACCCCAAAAAAACTAACACCGTACCCGATTTCTCATTCCCGTGACTTAAAGTAACAAAAAAAGCCTTTCAAAGCGTCTTTTCGGCACTTTCCTCTCACTCAATGCCCCTTCCCCACCCCCCAACCCCTTACCCAATCCTCTGATCTACAAGCTGAGACAACTTTCAAGTCCGTGCATGCAATGCCACGCCCACAATCGTCCCCTCGCCGAAAGTTGAGCAATTGCATGCCTTAAAAGTGTCCTTTCGCCACTTTCCCCTGGCCCAATGCCCCCTCCCCAACCATTCCCACATAACCCATCCGATGACCTATAACCTACCACACGCCTATATATGTATGTCATGCCACGCCTACAAATAAGCGACGTCAATAACCAACAAAAACCCCAAAAAAACTAACACCGTACCCGATTTCTCATTCCCGTGACTTAAAGTAACAAAAAAAGCCTTTCAAAGCGTCTTTTCGGCACTTTCCTCTCACTCAATGCCCCTTCCCCACCCCCCAACCCCTTACCCAATCCTCTGATCTACAAGCTGAGACAACTTTCAAGTCCGTGCATGCAATGCCACGCCCACAATCGTCCCCTCGCCGAAAGTTGAGCAATTGCATGCCTTAAAAGTGTCCTTTCGCCACTTTCCCCTGGCCCAATGCCCCCTCCCCAACCATTCCCACATAACCCATCCGATGACCTATAACCTACCACACGCCTATATATGTATGTCATGCCACGCCTACAAATAAGCGACGTCAATAACCAACAAAAACCCCAAAAAAACTAACACCGTACCCGATTTCTCATTCCCGTGACTTAAAGTAACAAAAAAAGCCTTTCAAAGCGTCTTTTCGGCACTTTCCTCTCACTCAATGCCCCTTCCCCACCCCCCAACCCCTTACCCAATCCTCTGATCTACAAGCTGAGACAACTTTCAAGTCCGTGCATGCAATGCCACGCCCACAATCGTCCCCTCGCCGAAAGTTGAGCAATTGCATGCCTTAAAAGTGTCCTTTCGCCACTTTCCCCTGGCCCAATGCCCCCTCCCCAACCATTCCCACATAACCCATCCGATGACCTATAACCTACCACACGCCTATATATGTATGTCATGCCACGCCTACAAATAAGCGACGTCAATAACCAACAAAAACCCCAAAAAAACTAACACCGTACCCGATTTCTCATTCCCGTGACTTAAAGTAACAAAAAAAGCCTTTCAAAGCGTCTTTTCGGCACTTTCCTCTCACTCAATGCCCCTTCCCCACCCCCCAACCCCTTACCCAATCCTCTGATCTACAAGCTGAGACAACTTTCAAGTCCGTGCATGCAATGCCACGCCCACAATCGTCCCCTCGCCGAAAGTTGAGCAATTGCATGCCTTAAAAGTGTCCTTTCGCCACTTTCCCCTGGCCCAATGCCCCCTCCCCAACCATTCCCACATAACCCATCCGATGACCTATAACCTACCACACGCCTATATATGTATGTCATGCCACGCCTACAAATAAGCGACGTCAATAACCAACAAAAACCCCAAAAAAACTAACACCGTACCCGATTTCTCATTCCCGTGACTTAAAGTAACAAAAAAAGCCTTTCAAAGCGTCTTTTCGGCACTTTCCTCTCACTCAATGCCCCTTCCCCACCCCCCAACCCCTTACCCAATCCTCTGATCTACAAGCTGAGACAACTTTCAAGTCCGTGCATGCAATGCCACGCCCACAATCGTCCCCTCGCCGAAAGTTGAGCAATTGCATGCCTTAAAAGTGTCCTTTCGCCACTTTCCCCTGGCCCAATGCCCCCTCCCCAACCATTCCCACATAACCCATCCGATGACCTATAACCTACCACACGCCTATATATGTATGTCATGCCACGCCTACAAATAAGCGACGTCAATAACCAACAAAAACCCCAAAAAAACTAACACCGTACCCGATTTCTCATTCCCGTGACTTAAAGTAACAAAAAAAGCCTTTCAAAGCGTCTTTTCGGCACTTTCCTCTCACTCAATGCCCCTTCCCCACCCCCCAACCCCTTACCCAATCCTCTGATCTACAAGCTGAGACAACTTTCAAGTCCGTGCATGCAATGCCACGCCCACAATCGTCCCCTCGCCGAAAGTTGAGCAATTGCATGCCTTAAAAGTGTCCTTTCGCCACTTTCCCCTGGCCCAATGCCCCCTCCCCAACCATTCCCACATAACCCATCCGATGACCTATAACCTACCACACGCCTATATATGTATGTCATGCCACGCCTACAAATAAGCGACGTCAATAACCAACAAAAACCCCAAAAAAACTAACACCGTACCCGATTTCTCATTCCCGTGACTTAAAGTAACAAAAAAAGCCTTTCAAAGCGTCTTTTCGGCACTTTCCTCTCACTCAATGCCCCTTCCCCACCCCCCAACCCCTTACCCAATCCTCTGATCTACAAGCTGAGACAACTTTCAAGTCCGTGCATGCAATGCCACGCCCACAATCGTCCCCTCGCCGAAAGTTGAGCAATTGCATGCCTTAAAAGTGTCCTTTCGCCACTTTCCCCTGGCCCAATGCCCCCTCCCCAACCATTCCCACATAACCCATCCGATGACCTATAACCTACCACACGCCTATATATGTATGTCATGCCACGCCTACAAATAAGCGACGTCAATAACCAACAAAAACCCCAAAAAAACTAACACCGTACCCGATTTCTCATTCCCGTGACTTAAAGTAACAAAAAAAGCCTTTCAAAGCGTCTTTTCGGCACTTTCCTCTCACTCAATGCCCCTTCCCCACCCCCCAACCCCTTACCCAATCCTCTGATCTACAAGCTGAGACAACTTTCAAGTCCGTGCATGCAATGCCACGCCCACAATCGTCCCCTCGCCGAAAGTTGAGCAATTGCATGCCTTAAAAGTGTCCTTTCGCCACTTTCCCCTGGCCCAATGCCCCCTCCCCAACCATTCCCACATAACCCATCCGATGACCTATAACCTACCACACGCCTATATATGTATGTCATGCCACGCCTACAAATAAGCGACGTCAATAACCAACAAAAACCCCAAAAAAACTAACACCGTACCCGATTTCTCATTCCCGTGACTTAAAGTAACAAAAAAAGCCTTTCAAAGCGTCTTTTCGGCACTTTCCTCTCACTCAATGCCCCTTCCCCACCCCCCAACCCCTTACCCAATCCTCTGATCTACAAGCTGAGACAACTTTCAAGTCCGTGCATGCAATGCCACGCCCACAATCGTCCCCTCGCCGAAAGTTGAGCAATTGCATGCCTTAAAAGTGTCCTTTCGCCACTTTCCCCTGGCCCAATGCCCCCTCCCCAACCATTCCCACATAACCCATCCGATGACCTATAACCTACCACACGCCTATATATGTATGTCATGCCACGCCTACAAATAAGCGACGTCAATAACCAACAAAAACCCCAAAAAAACTAACACCGTACCCGATTTCTCATTCCCGTGACTTAAAGTAACAAAAAAAGCCTTTCAAAGCGTCTTTTCGGCACTTTCCTCTCACTCAATGCCCCTTCCCCACCCCCCAACCCCTTACCCAATCCTCTGATCTACAAGCTGAGACAACTTTCAAGTCCGTGCATGCAATGCCACGCCCACAATCGTCCCCTCGCCGAAAGTTGAGCAATTGCATGCCTTAAAAGTGTCCTTTCGCCACTTTCCCCTGGCCCAATGCCCCCTCCCCAACCATTCCCACATAACCCATCCGATGACCTATAACCTACCACACGCCTATATATGTATGTCATGCCACGCCTACAAATAAGCGACGTCAATAACCAACAAAAACCCCAAAAAAACTAACACCGTACCCGATTTCTCATTCCCGTGACTTAAAGTAACAAAAAAAGCCTTTCAAAGCGTCTTTTCGGCACTTTCCTCTCACTCAATGCCCCTTCCCCACCCCCCAACCCCTTACCCAATCCTCTGATCTACAAGCTGAGACAACTTTCAAGTCCGTGCATGCAATGCCACGCCCACAATCGTCCCCTCGCCGAAAGTTGAGCAATTGCATGCCTTAAAAGTGTCCTTTCGCCACTTTCCCCTGGCCCAATGCCCCCTCCCCAACCATTCCCACATAACCCATCCGATGACCTATAACCTACCACACGCCTATATATGTATGTCATGCCACGCCTACAAATAAGCGACGTCAATAACCAACAAAAACCCCAAAAAAACTAACACCGTACCCGATTTCTCATTCCCGTGACTTAAAGTAACAAAAAAAGCCTTTCAAAGCGTCTTTTCGGCACTTTCCTCTCACTCAATGCCCCTTCCCCACCCCCCAACCCCTTACCCAATCCTCTGATCTACAAGCTGAGACAACTTTCAAGTCCGTGCATGCAATGCCACGCCCACAATCTTCCCCTCGCCGAAAGTTGAGCAATTGCATGCCTTAAAAGTGTCCTTTCGCCACTTTCCCCTGGCCCAATGCCCCCTCCCCAACCATTCCCACATAACCCATCCGATGACCTATAACCTACCACACGCCTATATATGTATGTCATGCCACGCCTACAAATAAGCGACGTCAATAACCAACAAAAACCCCAAAAAAACTAACACCGTACCCGATTTCTCATTCCCGTGACTTAAAGTAACAAAAAAAGCCTTTCAAAGCGTCTTTTCGGCACTTTCCTCTCACTCAATGCCCCTTCCCCACCCCCCAACCCCTTACCCAATCCTCTGATCTACAAGCTGAGACAACTTTCAAGTCCGTGCATGCAATGCCACGCCCACAATCGTCCCCTCGCCGAAAGTTGAGCAATTGCATGCCTTAAAAGTGTCCTTTCGCCACTTTCCCCTGGCCCAATGCCCCCTCCCCAACCATTCCCACATAACCCATCCGATGACCTATAACCTACCACACGCCTATATATGTATGTCATGCCACGCCTACAAATAAGCGACGTCAATAACCAACAAAAACCCCAAAAAAACTAACACCGTACCCGATTTCTCATTCCCGTGACTTAAAGTAACAAAAAAAGCCTTTCAAAGCGTCTTTTCGGCACTTTCCTCTCACTCAATGCCCCTTCCCCACCCCCCAACCCCTTACCCAATCCTCTGATCTACAAGCTGAGACAACTTTCAAGTCCGTGCATGCAATGCCACGCCCACAATCGTCCCCTCGCCGAAAGTTGAGCAATTGCATGCCTTAAAAGTGTCCTTTCGCCACTTTCCCCTGGCCCAATGCCCCCTCCCCAACCATTCCCACATAACCCATCCGATGACCTATAACCTACCACACGCCTATATATGTATGTCATGCCACGCCTACAAATAAGCGACGTCAATAACCAACAAAAACCCCAAAAAAACTAACACCGTACCCGATTTCTCATTCCCGTGACTTAAAGTAACAAAAAAAGCCTTTCAAAGCGTCTTTTCGGCACTTTCCTCTCACTCAATGCCCCTTCCCCACCCCCCAACCCCTTACCCAATCCTCTGATCTACAAGCTGAGACAACTTTCAAGTCCGTGCATGCAATGCCACGCCCACAATCGTCCCCTCGCCGAAAGTTGAGCAATTGCATGCCTTAAAAGTGTCCTTTCGCCACTTTCCCCTGGCCCAATGCCCCCTCCCCAACCATTCCCACATAACCCATCCGATGACCTATAACCTACCACACGCCTATATATGTATGTCATGCCACGCCTACAAATAAGCGACGTCAATAACCAACAAAAACCCCAAAAAAACTAACACCGTACCCGATTTCTCATTCCCGTGACTTAAAGTAACAAAAAAAGCCTTTCAAAGCGTCTTTTCGGCACTTTCCTCTCACTCAATGCCCCTTCCCCACCCCCCAACCCCTTACCCAATCCTCTGATCTACAAGCTGAGACAACTTTCAAGTCCGTGCATGCAATGCCACGCCCACAATCGTCCCCTCGCCGAAAGTTGAGCAATTGCATGCCTTAAAAGTGTCCTTTCGCCACTTTCCCCTGGCCCAATGCCCCCTCCCCAACCATTCCCACATAACCCATCCGATGACCTATAACCTACCACACGCCTATATATGTATGTCATGCCACGCCTACAAATAAGCGACGTCAATAACCAACAAAAACCCCAAAAAAACTAACACCGTACCCGATTTCTCATTCCCGTGACTTAAAGTAACAAAAAAAGCCTTTCAAAGCGTCTTTTCGGCACTTTCCTCTCACTCAATGCCCCTTCCCCACCCCCCAACCCCTTACCCAATCCTCTGATCTACAAGCTGAGACAACTTTCAAGTCCGTGCATGCAATGCCACGCCCACAATCGTCCCCTCGCCGAAAGTTGAGCAATTGCATGCCTTAAAAGTGTCCTTTCGCCACTTTCCCCTGGCCCAATGCCCCCTCCCCAACCATTCCCACATAACCCATCCGATGACCTATAACCTACCACACGCCTATATATGTATGTCATGCCACGCCTACAAATAAGCGACGTCAATAACCAACAAAAACCCCAAAAAAACTAACACCGTACCCGATTTCTCATTCCCGTGACTTAAAGTAACAAAAAAAGCCTTTCAAAGCGTCTTTTCGGCACTTTCCTCTCACTCAATGCCCCTTCCCCACCCCCCAACCCCTTACCCAATCCTCTGATCTACAAGCTGAGACAACTTTCAAGTCCGTGCATGCAATGCCACGCCCACAATCGTCCCCTCGCCGAAAGTTGAGCAATTGCATGCCTTAAAAGTGTCCTTTCGCCACTTTCCCCTGGCCCAATGCCCCCTCCCCAACCATTCCCACATAACCCATCCGATGACCTATAACCTACCACACGCCTATATATGTATGTCATGCCACGCCTACAAATAAGCGACGTCAATAACCAACAAAAACCCCAAAAAAACTAACACCGTACCCGATTTCTCATTCCCGTGACTTAAAGTAACAAAAAAAGCCTTTCAAAGCGTCTTTTCGGCACTTTCCTCTCACTCAATGCCCCTTCCCCACCCCCCAACCCCTTACCCAATCCTCTGATCTACAAGCTGAGACAACTTTCAAGTCCGTGCATGCAATGCCACGCCCACAATCGTCCCCTCGCCGAAAGTTGAGCAATTGCATGCCTTAAAAGTGTCCTTTCGCCACTTTCCCCTGGCCCAATGCCCCCTCCCCAACCATTCCCACATAACCCATCCGATGACCTATAACCTACCACACGCCTATATATGTATGTCATGCCACGCCTACAAATAAGCGACGTCAATAACCAACAAAAACCCCAAAAAAACTAACACCGTACCCGATTTCTCATTCCCGTGACTTAAAGTAACAAAAAAAGCCTTTCAAAGCGTCTTTTCGGCACTTTCCTCTCACTCAATGCCCCTTCCCCACCCCCCAACCCCTTACCCAATCCTCTGATCTACAAGCTGAGACAACTTTCAAGTCCGTGCATGCAATGCCACGCCCACAATCGTCCCCTCGCCGAAAGTTGAGCAATTGCATGCCTTAAAAGTGTCCTTTCGCCACTTTCCCCTGGCCCAATGCCCCCTCCCCAACCATTCCCACATAACCCATCCGATGACCTATAACCTACCACACGCCTATATATGTATGTCATGCCACGCCTACAAATAAGCGACGTCAATAACCAACAAAAACCCCAAAAAAACTAACACCGTACCCGATTTCTCATTCCCGTGACTTAAAGTAACAAAAAAAGCCTTTCAAAGCGTCTTTTCGGCACTTTCCTCTCACTCAATGCCCCTTCCCCACCCCCCAACCCCTTACCCAATCCTCTGATCTACAAGCTGAGACAACTTTCAAGTCCGTGCATGCAATGCCACGCCCACAATCGTCCCCTCGCCGAAAGTTGAGCAATTGCATGCCTTAAAAGTGTCCTTTCGCCACTTTCCCCTGGCCCAATGCCCCCTCCCCAACCATTCCCACATAACCCATCCGATGACCTATAACCTACCACACGCCTATATATGTATGTCATGCCACGCCTACAAATAAGCGACGTCAATAACCAACAAAAACCCCAAAAAAACTAACACCGTACCCGATTTCTCATTCCCGTGACTTAAAGTAACAAAAAAAGCCTTTCAAAGCGTCTTTTCGGCACTTTCCTCTCACTCAATGCCCCTTCCCCACCCCCCAACCCCTTACCCAATCCTCTGATCTACAAGCTGAGACAACTTTCAAGTCCGTGCATGCAATGCCACGCCCACAATCGTCCCCTCGCCGAAAGTTGAGCAATTGCATGCCTTAAAAGTGTCCTTTCGCCACTTTCCCCTGGCCCAATGCCCCCTCCCCAACCATTCCCACATAACCCATCCGATGACCTATAACCTACCACACGCCTATATATGTATGTCATGCCACGCCTACAAATAAGCGACGTCAATAACCAACAAAAACCCCAAAAAAACTAACACCGTACCCGATTTCTCATTCCCGTGACTTAAAGTAACAAAAAAAGCCTTTCAAAGCGTCTTTTCGGCACTTTCCTCTCACTCAATGCCCCTTCCCCACCCCCCAACCCCTTACCCAATCCTCTGATCTACAAGCTGAGACAACTTTCAAGTCCGTGCATGCAATGCCACGCCCACAATCGTCCCCTCGCCGAAAGTTGAGCAATTGCATGCCTTAAAAGTGTCCTTTCGCCACTTTCCCCTGGCCCAATGCCCCCTCCCCAACCATTCCCACATAACCCATCCGATGACCTATAACCTACCACACGCCTATATATGTATGTCATGCCACGCCTACAAATAAGCGACGTCAATAACCAACAAAAACCCCAAAAAAACTAACACCGTACCCGATTTCTCATTCCCGTGACTTAAAGTAACAAAAAAAGCCTTTCAAAGCGTCTTTTCGGCACTTTCCTCTCACTCAATGCCCCTTCCCCACCCCCCAACCCCTTACCCAATCCTCTGATCTACAAGCTGAGACAACTTTCAAGTCCGTGCATGCAATGCCACGCCCACAATCGTCCCCTCGCCGAAAGTTGAGCAATTGCATGCCTTAAAAGTGTCCTTTCGCCACTTTCCCCTGGCCCAATGCCCCCTCCCCAACCATTCCCACATAACCCATCCGATGACCTATAACCTACCACACGCCTATATATGTATGTCATGCCACGCCTACAAATAAGCGACGTCAATAACCAACAAAAACCCCAAAAAAACTAACACCGTACCCGATTTCTCATTCCCGTGACTTAAAGTAACAAAAAAAGCCTTTCAAAGCGTCTTTTCGGCACTTTCCTCTCACTCAATGCCCCTTCCCCACCCCCCAACCCCTTACCCAATCCTCTGATCTACAAGCTGAGACAACTTTCAAGTCCGTGCATGCAATGCCACGCCCACAATCGTCCCCTCGCCGAAAGTTGAGCAATTGCATGCCTTAAAAGTGTCCTTTCGCCACTTTCCCCTGGCCCAATGCCCCCTCCCCAACCATTCCCACATAACCCATCCGATGACCTATAACCTACCACACGCCTATATATGTATGTCATGCCACGCCTACAAATAAGCGACGTCAATAACCAACAAAAACCCCAAAAAAACTAACACCGTACCCGATTTCTCATTCCCGTGACTTAAAGTAACAAAAAAAAGCCTTTCAAAGCGTCTTTTCGGCACTTTCCTCTCACTCAATGCCCCTTCCCCACCCCCCAACCCCTTACCCAATCCTCTGATCTACAAGCTGAGACAACTTTCAAGTCCGTGCATGCAATGCCACGCCCACAATCGTCCCCTCGCCGAAAGTTGAGCAATTGCATGCCTTAAAAGTGTCCTTTCGCCACTTTCCCCTGGCCCAATGCCCCCTCCCCAACCATTCCCACATAACCCATCCGATGACCTATAACCTACCACACGCCTATATATGTATGTCATGCCACGCCTACAAATAAGCGACGTCAATAACCAACAAAAACCCCAAAAAAACTAACACCGTACCCGATTTCTCATTCCCGTGACTTAAAGTAACAAAAAAAGCCTTTCAAAGCGTCTTTTCGGCACTTTCCTCTCACTCAATGCCCCTTCCCCACCCCCCAACCCCTTACCCAATCCTCTGATCTACAAGCTGAGACAACTTTCAAGTCCGTGCATGCAATGCCACGCCCACAATCGTCCCCTCGCCGAAAGTTGAGCAATTGCATGCCTTAAAAGTGTCCTTTCGCCACTTTCCCCTGGCCCAATGCCCCCTCCCCAACCATTCCCACATAACCCATCCGATGACCTATAACCTACCACACGCCTATATATGTATGTCATGCCACGCCTACAAATAAGCGACGTCAATAACCAACAAAAACCCCAAAAAAACTAACACCGTACCCGATTTCTCATTCCCGTGACTTAAAGTAACAAAAAAAGCCTTTCAAAGCGTCTTTTCGGCACTTTCCTCTCACTCAATGCCCCTTCCCCACCCCCCAACCCCTTACCCAATCCTCTGATCTACAAGCTGAGACAACTTTCAAGTCCGTGCATGCAATGCCACGCCCACAATCGTCCCCTCGCCGAAAGTTGAGCAATTGCATGCCTTAAAAGTGTCCTTTCGCCACTTTCCCCTGGCCCAATGCCCCCTCCCCAACCATTCCCACATAACCCATCCGATGACCTATAACCTACCACACGCCTATATATGTATGTCATGCCACGCCTACAAATAAGCGACGTCAATAACCAACAAAAACCCCAAAAAAACTAACACCGTACCCGATTTCTCATTCCCGTGACTTAAAGTAACAAAAAAAGCCTTTCAAAGCGTCTTTTCGGCACTTTCCTCTCACTCAATGCCCCTTCCCCACCCCCCAACCCCTTACCCAATCCTCTGATCTACAAGCTGAGACAACTTTCAAGTCCGTGCATGCAATGCCACGCCCACAATCGTCCCCTCGCCGAAAGTTGAGCAATTGCATGCCTTAAAAGTGTCCTTTCGCCACTTTCCCCTGGCCCAATGCCCCCTCCCCAACCATTCCCACATAACCCATCCGATGACCTATAACCTACCACACGCCTATATATGTATGTCATGCCACGCCTACAAATAAGCGACGTCAATAACCAACAAAAACCCCAAAAAAACTAACACCGTACCCGATTTCTCATTCCCGTGACTTAAAGTAACAAAAAAAGCCTTTCAAAGCGTCTTTTCGGCACTTTCCTCTCACTCAATGCCCCTTCCCCACCCCCCAACCCCTTACCCAATCCTCTGATCTACAAGCTGAGACAACTTTCAAGTCCGTGCATGCAATGCCACGCCCACAATCGTCCCCTCGCCGAAAGTTGAGCAATTGCATGCCTTAAAAGTGTCCTTTCGCCACTTTCCCCTGGCCCAATGCCCCCTCCCCAACCATTCCCACATAACCCATCCGATGACCTATAACCTACCACACGCCTATATATGTATGTCATGCCACGCCTACAAATAAGCGACGTCAATAACCAACAAAAACCCCAAAAAAACTAACACCGTACCCGATTTCTCATTCCCGTGACTTAAAGTAACAAAAAAAGCCTTTCAAAGCGTCTTTTCGGCACTTTCCTCTCACTCAATGCCCCTTCCCCACCCCCCAACCCCTTACCCAATCCTCTGATCTACAAGCTGAGACAACTTTCAAGTCCGTGCATGCAATGCCACGCCCACAATCGTCCCCTCGCCGAAAGTTGAGCAATTGCATGCCTTAAAAGTGTCCTTTCGCCACTTTCCCCTGGCCCAATGCCCCCTCCCCAACCATTCCCACATAACCCATCCGATGACCTATAACCTACCACACGCCTATATATGTATGTCATGCCACGCCTACAAATAAGCGACGTCAATAACCAACAAAAACCCCAAAAAAACTAACACCGTACCCGATTTCTCATTCCCGTGACTTAAAGTAACAAAAAAAGCCTTTCAAAGCGTCTTTTCGGCACTTTCCTCTCACTCAATGCCCCTTCCCCACCCCCCAACCCCTTACCCAATCCTCTGATCTACAAGCTGAGACAACTTTCAAGTCCGTGCATGCAATGCCACGCCCACAATCGTCCCCTCGCCGAAAGTTGAGCAATTGCATGCCTTAAAAGTGTCCTTTCGCCACTTTCCCCTGGCCCAATGCCCCCTCCCCAACCATTCCCACATAACCCATCCGATGACCTATAACCTACCACACGCCTATATATGTATGTCATGCCACGCCTACAAATAAGCGACGTCAATAACCAACAAAAACCCCAAAAAAACTAACACCGTACCCGATTTCTCATTCCCGTGACTTAAAGTAACAAAAAAAGCCTTTCAAAGCGTCTTTTCGGCACTTTCCTCTCACTCAATGCCCCTTCCCCACCCCCCAACCCCTTACCCAATCCTCTGATCTACAAGCTGAGACAACTTTCAAGTCCGTGCATGCAATGCCACGCCCACAATCGTCCCCTCGCCGAAAGTTGAGCAATTGCATGCCTTAAAAGTGTCCTTTCGCCACTTTCCCCTGGCCCAATGCCCCCTCCCCAACCATTCCCACATAACCCATCCGATGACCTATAACCTACCACACGCCTATATATGTATGTCATGCCACGCCTACAAATAAGCGACGTCAATAACCAACAAAAACCCCAAAAAAACTAACACCGTACCCGATTTCTCATTCCCGTGACTTAAAGTAACAAAAAAAGCCTTTCAAAGCGTCTTTTCGGCACTTTCCTCTCACTCAATGCCCCTTCCCCACCCCCCAACCCCTTACCCAATCCTCTGATCTACAAGCTGAGACAACTTTCAAGTCCGTGCATGCAATGCCACGCCCACAATCGTCCCCTCGCCGAAAGTTGAGCAATTGCATGCCTTAAAAGTGTCCTTTCGCCACTTTCCCCTGGCCCAATGCCCCCTCCCCAACCATTCCCACATAACCCATCCGATGACCTATAACCTACCACACGCCTATATATGTATGTCATGCCACGCCTACAAATAAGCGACGTCAATAACCAACAAAAACCCCAAAAAAACTAACACCGTACCCGATTTCTCATTCCCGTGACTTAAAGTAACAAAAAAAGCCTTTCAAAGCGTCTTTTCGGCACTTTCCTCTCACTCAATGCCCCTTCCCCACCCCCCAACCCCTTACCCAATCCTCTGATCTACAAGCTGAGACAACTTTCAAGTCCGTGCATGCAATGCCACGCCCACAATCGTCCCCTCGCCGAAAGTTGAGCAATTGCATGCCTTAAAAGTGTCCTTTCGCCACTTTCCCCTGGCCCAATGCCCCCTCCCCAACCATTCCCACATAACCCATCCGATGACCTATAACCTACCACACGCCTATATATGTATGTCATGCCACGCCTACAAATAAGCGACGTCAATAACCAACAAAAACCCCAAAAAAACTAACACCGTACCCGATTTCTCATTCCCGTGACTTAAAGTAACAAAAAAAGCCTTTCAAAGCGTCTTTTCGGCACTTTCCTCTCACTCAATGCCCCTTCCCCACCCCCCAACCCCTTACCCAATCCTCTGATCTACAAGCTGAGACAACTTTCAAGTCCGTGCATGCAATGCCACGCCCACAATCGTCCCCTCGCCGAAAGTTGAGCAATTGCATGCCTTAAAAGTGTCCTTTCGCCACTTTCCCCTGGCCCAATGCCCCCTCCCCAACCATTCCCACATAACCCATCCGATGACCTATAACCTACCACACGCCTATATATGTATGTCATGCCACGCCTACAAATAAGCGACGTCAATAACCAACAAAAACCCCAAAAAAACTAACACCGTACCCGATTTCTCATTCCCGTGACTTAAAGTAACAAAAAAAGCCTTTCAAAGCGTCTTTTCGGCACTTTCCTCTCACTCAATGCCCCTTCCCCACCCCCCAACCCCTTACCCAATCCTCTGATCTACAAGCTGAGACAACTTTCAAGTCCGTGCATGCAATGCCACGCCCACAATCGTCCCCTCGCCGAAAGTTGAGCAATTGCATGCCTTAAAAGTGTCCTTTCGCCACTTTCCCCTGGCCCAATGCCCCCTCCCCAACCATTCCCACATAACCCATCCGATGACCTATAACCTACCACACGCCTATATATGTATGTCATGCCACGCCTACAAATAAGCGACGTCAATAACCAACAAAAACCCCAAAAAAACTAACACCGTACCCGATTTCTCATTCCCGTGACTTAAAGTAACAAAAAAAGCCTTTCAAAGCGTCTTTTCGGCACTTTCCTCTCACTCAATGCCCCTTCCCCACCCCCCAACCCCTTACCCAATCCTCTGATCTACAAGCTGAGACAACTTTCAAGTCCGTGCATGCAATGCCACGCCCACAATCGTCCCCTCGCCGAAAGTTGAGCAATTGCATGCCTTAAAAGTGTCCTTTCGCCACTTTCCCCTGGCCCAATGCCCCCTCCCCAACCATTCCCACATAACCCATCCGATGACCTATAACCTACCACACGCCTATATATGTATGTCATGCCACGCCTACAAATAAGCGACGTCAATAACCAACAAAAACCCCAAAAAAACTAACACCGTACCCGATTTCTCATTCCCGTGACTTAAAGTAACAAAAAAAGCCTTTCAAAGCGTCTTTTCGGCACTTTCCTCTCACTCAATGCCCCTTCCCCACCCCCCAACCCCTTACCCAATCCTCTGATCTACAAGCTGAGACAACTTTCAAGTCCGTGCATGCAATGCCACGCCCACAATCGTCCCCTCGCCGAAAGTTGAGCAATTGCATGCCTTAAAAGTGTCCTTTCGCCACTTTCCCCTGGCCCAATGCCCCCTCCCCAACCATTCCCACATAACCCATCCGATGACCTATAACCTACCACACGCCTATATATGTATGTCATGCCACGCCTACAAATAAGCGACGTCAATAACCAACAAAAACCCCAAAAAAACTAACACCGTACCCGATTTCTCATTCCCGTGACTTAAAGTAACAAAAAAAGCCTTTCAAAGCGTCTTTTCGGCACTTTCCTCTCACTCAATGCCCCTTCCCCACCCCCCAACCCCTTACCCAATCCTCTGATCTACAAGCTGAGACAACTTTCAAGTCCGTGCATGCAATGCCACGCCCACAATCGTCCCCTCGCCGAAAGTTGAGCAATTGCATGCCTTAAAAGTGTCCTTTCGCCACTTTCCCCTGGCCCAATGCCCCCTCCCCAACCATTCCCACATAACCCATCCGATGACCTATAACCTACCACACGCCTATATATGTATGTCATGCCACGCCTACAAATAAGCGACGTCAATAACCAACAAAAACCCCAAAAAAACTAACACCGTACCCGATTTCTCATTCCCGTGACTTAAAGTAACAAAAAAAGCCTTTCAAAGCGTCTTTTCGGCACTTTCCTCTCACTCAATGCCCCTTCCCCACCCCCCAACCCCTTACCCAATCCTCTGATCTACAAGCTGAGACAACTTTCAAGTCCGTGCATGCAATGCCACGCCCACAATCGTCCCCTCGCCGAAAGTTGAGCAATTGCATGCCTTAAAAGTGTCCTTTCGCCACTTTCCCCTGGCCCAATGCCCCCTCCCCAACCATTCCCACATAACCCATCCGATGACCTATAACCTACCACACGCCTATATATGTATGTCATGCCACGCCTACAAATAAGCGACGTCAATAACCAACAAAAACCCCAAAAAAACTAACACCGTACCCGATTTCTCATTCCCGTGACTTAAAGTAACAAAAAAAGCCTTTCAAAGCGTCTTTTCGGCACTTTCCTCTCACTCAATGCCCCTTCCCCACCCCCCAACCCCTTACCCAATCCTCTGATCTACAAGCTGAGACAACTTTCAAGTCCGTGCATGCAATGCCACGCCCACAATCGTCCCCTCGCCGAAAGTTGAGCAATTGCATGCCTTAAAAGTGTCCTTTCGCCACTTTCCCCTGGCCCAATGCCCCCTCCCCAACCATTCCCACATAACCCATCCGATGACCTATAACCTACCACACGCCTATATATGTATGTCATGCCACGCCTACAAATAAGCGACGTCAATAACCAACAAAAACCCCAAAAAAACTAACACCGTACCCGATTTCTCATTCCCGTGACTTAAAGTAACAAAAAAAGCCTTTCAAAGCGTCTTTTCGGCACTTTCCTCTCACTCAATGCCCCTTCCCCACCCCCCAACCCCTTACCCAATCCTCTGATCTACAAGCTGAGACAACTTTCAAGTCCGTGCATGCAATGCCACGCCCACAATCGTCCCCTCGCCGAAAGTTGAGCAATTGCATGCCTTAAAAGTGTCCTTTCGCCACTTTCCCCTGGCCCAATGCCCCCTCCCCAACCATTCCCACATAACCCATCCGATGACCTATAACCTACCACACGCCTATATATGTATGTCATGCCACGCCTACAAATAAGCGACGTCAATAACCAACAAAAACCCCAAAAAAACTAACACCGTACCCGATTTCTCATTCCCGTGACTTAAAGTAACAAAAAAAGCCTTTCAAAGCGTCTTTTCGGCACTTTCCTCTCACTCAATGCCCCTTCCCCACCCCCCAACCCCTTACCCAATCCTCTGATCTACAAGCTGAGACAACTTTCAAGTCCGTGCATGCAATGCCACGCCCACAATCGTCCCCTCGCCGAAAGTTGAGCAATTGCATGCCTTAAAAGTGTCCTTTCGCCACTTTCCCCTGGCCCAATGCCCCCTCCCCAACCATTCCCACATAACCCATCCGATGACCTATAACCTACCACACGCCTATATATGTATGTCATGCCACGCCTACAAATAAGCGACGTCAATAACCAACAAAAACCCCAAAAAAACTAACACCGTACCCGATTTCTCATTCCCGTGACTTAAAGTAACAAAAAAAGCCTTTCAAAGCGTCTTTTCGGCACTTTCCTCTCACTCAATGCCCCTTCCCCACCCCCCAACCCCTTACCCAATCCTCTGATCTACAAGCTGAGACAACTTTCAAGTCCGTGCATGCAATGCCACGCCCACAATCGTCCCCTCGCCGAAAGTTGAGCAATTGCATGCCTTAAAAGTGTCCTTTCGCCACTTTCCCCTGGCCCAATGCCCCCTCCCCAACCATTCCCACATAACCCATCCGATGACCTATAACCTACCACACGCCTATATATGTATGTCATGCCACGCCTACAAATAAGCGACGTCAATAACCAACAAAAACCCCAAAAAAACTAACACCGTACCCGATTTCTCATTCCCGTGACTTAAAGTAACAAAAAAAGCCTTTCAAAGCGTCTTTTCGGCACTTTCCTCTCACTCAATGCCCCTTCCCCACCCCCCAACCCCTTACCCAATCCTCTGATCTACAAGCTGAGACAACTTTCAAGTCCGTGCATGCAATGCCACGCCCACAATCGTCCCCTCGCCGAAAGTTGAGCAATTGCATGCCTTAAAAGTGTCCTTTCGCCACTTTCCCCTGGCCCAATGCCCCCTCCCCAACCATTCCCACATAACCCATCCGATGACCTATAACCTACCACACGCCTATATATGTATGTCATGCCACGCCTACAAATAAGCGACGTCAATAACCAACAAAAACCCCAAAAAAACTAACACCGTACCCGATTTCTCATTCCCGTGACTTAAAGTAACAAAAAAAGCCTTTCAAAGCGTCTTTTCGGCACTTTCCTCTCACTCAATGCCCCTTCCCCACCCCCCAACCCCTTACCCAATCCTCTGATCTACAAGCTGAGACAACTTTCAAGTCCGTGCATGCAATGCCACGCCCACAATCGTCCCCTCGCCGAAAGTTGAGCAATTGCATGCCTTAAAAGTGTCCTTTCGCCACTTTCCCCTGGCCCAATGCCCCCTCCCCAACCATTCCCACATAACCCATCCGATGACCTATAACCTACCACACGCCTATATATGTATGTCATGCCACGCCTACAAATAAGCGACGTCAATAACCAACAAAAACCCCAAAAAAACTAACACCGTACCCGATTTCTCATTCCCGTGACTTAAAGTAACAAAAAAAGCCTTTCAAAGCGTCTTTTCGGCACTTTCCTCTCACTCAATGCCCCTTCCCCACCCCCCAACCCCTTACCCAATCCTCTGATCTACAAGCTGAGACAACTTTCAAGTCCGTGCATGCAATGCCACGCCCACAATCGTCCCCTCGCCGAAAGTTGAGCAATTGCATGCCTTAAAAGTGTCCTTTCGCCACTTTCCCCTGGCCCAATGCCCCCTCCCCAACCATTCCCACATAACCCATCCGATGACCTATAACCTACCACACGCCTATATATGTATGTCATGCCACGCCTACAAATAAGCGACGTCAATAACCAACAAAAACCCCAAAAAAACTAACACCGTACCCGATTTCTCATTCCCGTGACTTAAAGTAACAAAAAAAGCCTTTCAAAGCGTCTTTTCGGCACTTTCCTCTCACTCAATGCCCCTTCCCCACCCCCCAACCCCTTACCCAATCCTCTGATCTACAAGCTGAGACAACTTTCAAGTCCGTGCATGCAATGCCACGCCCACAATCGTCCCCTCGCCGAAAGTTGAGCAATTGCATGCCTTAAAAGTGTCCTTTCGCCACTTTCCCCTGGCCCAATGCCCCCTCCCCAACCATTCCCACATAACCCATCCGATGACCTATAACCTACCACACGCCTATATATGTATGTCATGCCACGCCTACAAATAAGCGACGTCAATAACCAACAAAAACCCCAAAAAAACTAACACCGTACCCGATTTCTCATTCCCGTGACTTAAAGTAACAAAAAAAGCCTTTCAAAGCGTCTTTTCGGCACTTTCCTCTCACTCAATGCCCCTTCCCCACCCCCCAACCCCTTACCCAATCCTCTGATCTACAAGCTGAGACAACTTTCAAGTCCGTGCATGCAATGCCACGCCCACAATCGTCCCCTCGCCGAAAGTTGAGCAATTGCATGCCTTAAAAGTGTCCTTTCGCCACTTTCCCCTGGCCCAATGCCCCCTCCCCAACCATTCCCACATAACCCATCCGATGACCTATAACCTACCACACGCCTATATATGTATGTCATGCCACGCCTACAAATAAGCGACGTCAATAACCAACAAAAACCCCAAAAAAACTAACACCGTACCCGATTTCTCATTCCCGTGACTTAAAGTAACAAAAAAAGCCTTTCAAAGCGTCTTTTCGGCACTTTCCTCTCACTCAATGCCCCTTCCCCACCCCCCAACCCCTTACCCAATCCTCTGATCTACAAGCTGAGACAACTTTCAAGTCCGTGCATGCAATGCCACGCCCACAATCGTCCCCTCGCCGAAAGTTGAGCAATTGCATGCCTTAAAAGTGTCCTTTCGCCACTTTCCCCTGGCCCAATGCCCCCTCCCCAACCATTCCCACATAACCCATCCGATGACCTATAACCTACCACACGCCTATATATGTATGTCATGCCACGCCTACAAATAAGCGACGTCAATAACCAACAAAAACCCCAAAAAAACTAACACCGTACCCGATTTCTCATTCCCGTGACTTAAAGTAACAAAAAAAGCCTTTCAAAGCGTCTTTTCGGCACTTTCCTCTCACTCAATGCCCCTTCCCCACCCCCCAACCCCTTACCCAATCCTCTGATCTACAAGCTGAGACAACTTTCAAGTCCGTGCATGCAATGCCACGCCCACAATCGTCCCCTCGCCGAAAGTTGAGCAATTGCATGCCTTAAAAGTGTCCTTTCGCCACTTTCCCCTGGCCCAATGCCCCCTCCCCAACCATTCCCACATAACCCATCCGATGACCTATAACCTACCACACGCCTATATATGTATGTCATGCCACGCCTACAAATAAGCGACGTCAATAACCAACAAAAACCCCAAAAAAACTAACACCGTACCCGATTTCTCATTCCCGTGACTTAAAGTAACAAAAAAAGCCTTTCAAAGCGTCTTTTCGGCACTTTCCTCTCACTCAATGCCCCTTCCCCACCCCCCAACCCCTTACCCAATCCTCTGATCTACAAGCTGAGACAACTTTCAAGTCCGTGCATGCAATGCCACGCCCACAATCGTCCCCTCGCCGAAAGTTGAGCAATTGCATGCCTTAAAAGTGTCCTTTCGCCACTTTCCCCTGGCCCAATGCCCCCTCCCCAACCATTCCCACATAACCCATCCGATGACCTATAACCTACCACACGCCTATATATGTATGTCATGCCACGCCTACAAATAAGCGACGTCAATAACCAACAAAAACCCCAAAAAAACTAACACCGTACCCGATTTCTCATTCCCGTGACTTAAAGTAACAAAAAAAGCCTTTCAAAGCGTCTTTTCGGCACTTTCCTCTCACTCAATGCCCCTTCCCCACCCCCCAACCCCTTACCCAATCCTCTGATCTACAAGCTGAGACAACTTTCAAGTCCGTGCATGCAATGCCACGCCCACAATCGTCCCCTCGCCGAAAGTTGAGCAATTGCATGCCTTAAAAGTGTCCTTTCGCCACTTTCCCCTGGCCCAATGCCCCCTCCCCAACCATTCCCACATAACCCATCCGATGACCTATAACCTACCACACGCCTATATATGTATGTCATGCCACGCCTACAAATAAGCGACGTCAATAACCAACAAAAACCCCAAAAAAACTAACACCGTACCCGATTTCTCATTCCCGTGACTTAAAGTAACAAAAAAAGCCTTTCAAAGCGTCTTTTCGGCACTTTCCTCTCACTCAATGCCCCTTCCCCACCCCCCAACCCCTTACCCAATCCTCTGATCTACAAGCTGAGACAACTTTCAAGTCCGTGCATGCAATGCCACGCCCACAATCGTCCCCTCGCCGAAAGTTGAGCAATTGCATGCCTTAAAAGTGTCCTTTCGCCACTTTCCCCTGGCCCAATGCCCCCTCCCCAACCATTCCCACATAACCCATCCGATGACCTATAACCTACCACACGCCTATATATGTATGTCATGCCACGCCTACAAATAAGCGACGTCAATAACCAACAAAAACCCCAAAAAAACTAACACCGTACCCGATTTCTCATTCCCGTGACTTAAAGTAACAAAAAAAGCCTTTCAAAGCGTCTTTTCGGCACTTTCCTCTCACTCAATGCCCCTTCCCCACCCCCCAACCCCTTACCCAATCCTCTGATCTACAAGCTGAGACAACTTTCAAGTCCGTGCATGCAATGCCACGCCCACAATCGTCCCCTCGCCGAAAGTTGAGCAATTGCATGCCTTAAAAGTGTCCTTTCGCCACTTTCCCCTGGCCCAATGCCCCCTCCCCAACCATTCCCACATAACCCATCCGATGACCTATAACCTACCACACGCCTATATATGTATGTCATGCCACGCCTACAAATAAGCGACGTCAATAACCAACAAAAACCCCAAAAAAACTAACACCGTACCCGATTTCTCATTCCCGTGACTTAAAGTAACAAAAAAAGCCTTTCAAAGCGTCTTTTCGGCACTTTCCTCTCACTCAATGCCCCTTCCCCACCCCCCAACCCCTTACCCAATCCTCTGATCTACAAGCTGAGACAACTTTCAAGTCCGTGCATGCAATGCCACGCCCACAATCGTCCCCTCGCCGAAAGTTGAGCAATTGCATGCCTTAAAAGTGTCCTTTCGCCACTTTCCCCTGGCCCAATGCCCCCTCCCCAACCATTCCCACATAACCCATCCGATGACCTATAACCTACCACACGCCTATATATGTATGTCATGCCACGCCTACAAATAAGCGACGTCAATAACCAACAAAAACCCCAAAAAAACTAACACCGTACCCGATTTCTCATTCCCGTGACTTAAAGTAACAAAAAAAGCCTTTCAAAGCGTCTTTTCGGCACTTTCCTCTCACTCAATGCCCCTTCCCCACCCCCCAACCCCTTACCCAATCCTCTGATCTACAAGCTGAGACAACTTTCAAGTCCGTGCATGCAATGCCACGCCCACAATCGTCCCCTCGCCGAAAGTTGAGCAATTGCATGCCTTAAAAGTGTCCTTTCGCCACTTTCCCCTGGCCCAATGCCCCCTCCCCAACCATTCCCACATAACCCATCCGATGACCTATAACCTACCACACGCCTATATATGTATGTCATGCCACGCCTACAAATAAGCGACGTCAATAACCAACAAAAACCCCAAAAAAACTAACACCGTACCCGATTTCTCATTCCCGTGACTTAAAGTAACAAAAAAAGCCTTTCAAAGCGTCTTTTCGGCACTTTCCTCTCACTCAATGCCCCTTCCCCACCCCCCAACCCCTTACCCAATCCTCTGATCTACAAGCTGAGACAACTTTCAAGTCCGTGCATGCAATGCCACGCCCACAATCGTCCCCTCGCCGAAAGTTGAGCAATTGCATGCCTTAAAAGTGTCCTTTCGCCACTTTCCCCTGGCCCAATGCCCCCTCCCCAACCATTCCCACATAACCCATCCGATGACCTATAACCTACCACACGCCTATATATGTATGTCATGCCACGCCTACAAATAAGCGACGTCAATAACCAACAAAAACCCCAAAAAAACTAACACCGTACCCGATTTCTCATTCCCGTGACTTAAAGTAACAAAAAAAGCCTTTCAAAGCGTCTTTTCGGCACTTTCCTCTCACTCAATGCCCCTTCCCCACCCCCCAACCCCTTACCCAATCCTCTGATCTACAAGCTGAGACAACTTTCAAGTCCGTGCATGCAATGCCACGCCCACAATCGTCCCCTCGCCGAAAGTTGAGCAATTGCATGCCTTAAAAGTGTCCTTTCGCCACTTTCCCCTGGCCCAATGCCCCCTCCCCAACCATTCCCACATAACCCATCCGATGACCTATAACCTACCACACGCCTATATATGTATGTCATGCCACGCCTACAAATAAGCGACGTCAATAACCAACAAAAACCCCAAAAAAACTAACACCGTACCCGATTTCTCATTCCCGTGACTTAAAGTAACAAAAAAAGCCTTTCAAAGCGTCTTTTCGGCACTTTCCTCTCACTCAATGCCCCTTCCCCACCCCCCAACCCCTTACCCAATCCTCTGATCTACAAGCTGAGACAACTTTCAAGTCCGTGCATGCAATGCCACGCCCACAATCGTCCCCTCGCCGAAAGTTGAGCAATTGCATGCCTTAAAAGTGTCCTTTCGCCACTTTCCCCTGGCCCAATGCCCCCTCCCCAACCATTCCCACATAACCCATCCGATGACCTATAACCTACCACACGCCTATATATGTATGTCATGCCACGCCTACAAATAAGCGACGTCAATAACCAACAAAAACCCCAAAAAAACTAACACCGTACCCGATTTCTCATTCCCGTGACTTAAAGTAACAAAAAAAGCCTTTCAAAGCGTCTTTTCGGCACTTTCCTCTCACTCAATGCCCCTTCCCCACCCCCCAACCCCTTACCCAATCCTCTGATCTACAAGCTGAGACAACTTTCAAGTCCGTGCATGCAATGCCACGCCCACAATCGTCCCCTCGCCGAAAGTTGAGCAATTGCATGCCTTAAAAGTGTCCTTTCGCCACTTTCCCCTGGCCCAATGCCCCCTCCCCAACCATTCCCACATAACCCATCCGATGACCTATAACCTACCACACGCCTATATATGTATGTCATGCCACGCCTACAAATAAGCGACGTCAATAACCAACAAAAACCCCAAAAAAACTAACACCGTACCCGATTTCTCATTCCCGTGACTTAAAGTAACAAAAAAAGCCTTTCAAAGCGTCTTTTCGGCACTTTCCTCTCACTCAATGCCCCTTCCCCACCCCCCAACCCCTTACCCAATCCTCTGATCTACAAGCTGAGACAACTTTCAAGTCCGTGCATGCAATGCCACGCCCACAATCGTCCCCTCGCCGAAAGTTGAGCAATTGCATGCCTTAAAAGTGTCCTTTCGCCACTTTCCCCTGGCCCAATGCCCCCTCCCCAACCATTCCCACATAACCCATCCGATGACCTATAACCTACCACACGCCTATATATGTATGTCATGCCACGCCTACAAATAAGCGACGTCAATAACCAACAAAAACCCCAAAAAAACTAACACCGTACCCGATTTCTCATTCCCGTGACTTAAAGTAACAAAAAAAGCCTTTCAAAGCGTCTTTTCGGCACTTTCCTCTCACTCAATGCCCCTTCCCCACCCCCCAACCCCTTACCCAATCCTCTGATCTACAAGCTGAGACAACTTTCAAGTCCGTGCATGCAATGCCACGCCCACAATCGTCCCCTCGCCGAAAGTTGAGCAATTGCATGCCTTAAAAGTGTCCTTTCGCCACTTTCCCCTGGCCCAATGCCCCCTCCCCAACCATTCCCACATAACCCATCCGATGACCTATAACCTACCACACGCCTATATATGTATGTCATGCCACGCCTACAAATAAGCGACGTCAATAACCAACAAAAACCCCAAAAAAACTAACACCGTACCCGATTTCTCATTCCCGTGACTTAAAGTAACAAAAAAAGCCTTTCAAAGCGTCTTTTCGGCACTTTCCTCTCACTCAATGCCCCTTCCCCACCCCCCAACCCCTTACCCAATCCTCTGATCTACAAGCTGAGACAACTTTCAAGTCCGTGCATGCAATGCCACGCCCACAATCGTCCCCTCGCCGAAAGTTGAGCAATTGCATGCCTTAAAAGTGTCCTTTCGCCACTTTCCCCTGGCCCAATGCCCCCTCCCCAACCATTCCCACATAACCCATCCGATGACCTATAACCTACCACACGCCTATATATGTATGTCATGCCACGCCTACAAATAAGCGACGTCAATAACCAACAAAAACCCCAAAAAAACTAACACCGTACCCGATTTCTCATTCCCGTGACTTAAAGTAACAAAAAAAGCCTTTCAAAGCGTCTTTTCGGCACTTTCCTCTCACTCAATGCCCCTTCCCCACCCCCCAACCCCTTACCCAATCCTCTGATCTACAAGCTGAGACAACTTTCAAGTCCGTGCATGCAATGCCACGCCCACAATCGTCCCCTCGCCGAAAGTTGAGCAATTGCATGCCTTAAAAGTGTCCTTTCGCCACTTTCCCCTGGCCCAATGCCCCCTCCCCAACCCATAACCCATCCGATGACCTATAACCTACCACACGCCTATATATGTATGTCATGCCACGCCTACAAATAAGCGACGTCAATAACCAACAAAAACCCCAAAAAAACTAACACCGTACCCGATTTCTCATTCCCGTGACTTAAAGTAACAAAAAAAGCCTTTCAAAGCGTCTTTTCGGCACTTTCCTCTCACTCAATGCCCCTTCCCCACCCCCCAACCCCTTACCCAATCCTCTGATCTACAAGCTGAGACAACTTTCAAGTCCGTGCATGCAATGCCACGCCCACAATCGTCCCCTCGCCGAAAGTTGAGCAATTGCATGCCTTAAAAGTGTCCTTTCGCCACTTTCCCCTGGCCCAATGCCCCCTCCCCAACCATTCCCACATAACCCATCCGATGACCTATAACCTACCACACGCCTATATATGTATGTCATGCCACGCCTACAAATAAGCGACGTCAATAACCAACAAAAACCCCAAAAAAACTAACACCGTACCCGATTTCTCATTCCCGTGACTTAAAGTAACAAAAAAAGCCTTTCAAAGCGTCTTTTCGGCACTTTCCTCTCACTCAATGCCCCTTCCCCACCCCCCAACCCCTTACCCAATCCTCTGATCTACAAGCTGAGACAACTTTCAAGTCCGTGCATGCAATGCCACGCCCACAATCGTCCCCTCGCCGAAAGTTGAGCAATTGCATGCCTTAAAAGTGTCCTTTCGCCACTTTCCCCTGGCCCAATGCCCCCTCCCCAACCATTCCCACATAACCCATCCGATGACCTATAACCTACCACACGCCTATATATGTATGTCATGCCACGCCTACAAATAAGCGACGTCAATAACCAACAAAAACCCCAAAAAAACTAACACCGTACCCGATTTCTCATTCCCGTGACTTAAAGTAACAAAAAAAGCCTTTCAAAGCGTCTTTTCGGCACTTTCCTCTCACTCAATGCCCCTTCCCCACCCCCCAACCCCTTACCCAATCCTCTGATCTACAAGCTGAGACAACTTTCAAGTCCGTGCATGCAATGCCACGCCCACAATCGTCCCCTCGCCGAAAGTTGAGCAATTGCATGCCTTAAAAGTGTCCTTTCGCCACTTTCCCCTGGCCCAATGCCCCCTCCCCAACCATTCCCACATAACCCATCCGATGACCTATAACCTACCACACGCCTATATATGTATGTCATGCCACGCCTACAAATAAGCGACGTCAATAACCAACAAAAACCCCAAAAAAACTAACACCGTACCCGATTTCTCATTCCCGTGACTTAAAGTAACAAAAAAAGCCTTTCAAAGCGTCTTTTCGGCACTTTCCTCTCACTCAATGCCCCTTCCCCACCCGCCAACCCCTTACCCAATCCTCTGATCTACAAGCTGAGACAACTTTCAAGTCCGTGCATGCAATGCCACGCCCACAATCGTCCCCTCGCCGAAAGTTGAGCAATTGCATGCCTTAAAAGTGTCCTTTCGCCACTTTCCCCTGGCCCAATGCCCCCTCCCCAACCATTCCCACATAACCCATCCGATGACCTATAACCTACCACACGCCTATATATGTATGTCATGCCACGCCTACAAATAAGCGACGTCAATAACCAACAAAAACCCCAAAAAAACTAACACCGTACCCGATTTCTCATTCCCGTGACTTAAAGTAACAAAAAAAGCCTTTCAAAGCGTCTTTTCGGCACTTTCCTCTCACTCAATGCCCCTTCCCCACCCCCCAACCCCTTACCCAATCCTCTGATCTACAAGCTGAGACAACTTTCAAGTCCGTGCATGCAATGCCACGCCCACAATCGTCCCCTCGCCGAAAGTTGAGCAATTGCATGCCTTAAAAGTGTCCTTTCGCCACTTTCCCCTGGCCCAATGCCCCCTCCCCAACCATTCCCACATAACCCATCCGATGACCTATAACCTACCACACGCCTATATATGTATGTCATGCCACGCCTACAAATAAGCGACGTCAATAACCAACAAAAACCCCAAAAAAACTAACACCGTACCCGATTTCTCATTCCCGTGACTTAAAGTAACAAAAAAAGCCTTTCAAAGCGTCTTTTCGGCACTTTCCTCTCACTCAATGCCCCTTCCCCACCCCCCAACCCCTTACCCAATCCTCTGATCTACAAGCTGAGACAACTTTCAAGTCCGTGCATGCAATGCCACGCCCACAATCGTCCCCTCGCCGAAAGTTGAGCAATTGCATGCCTTAAAAGTGTCCTTTCGCCACTTTCCCCTGGCCCAATGCCCCCTCCCCAACCATTCCCACATAACCCATCCGATGACCTATAACCTACCACACGCCTATATATGTATGTCATGCCACGCCTACAAATAAGCGACGTCAATAACCAACAAAAACCCCAAAAAAACTAACACCGTACCCGATTTCTCATTCCCGTGACTTAAAGTAACAAAAAAAGCCTTTCAAAGCGTCTTTTCGGCACTTTCCTCTCACTCAATGCCCCTTCCCCACCCCCCAACCCCTTACCCAATCCTCTGATCTACAAGCTGAGACAACTTTCAAGTCCGTGCATGCAATGCCACGCCCACAATCGTCCCCTCGCCGAAAGTTGAGCAATTGCATGCCTTAAAAGTGTCCTTTCGCCACTTTCCCCTGGCCCAATGCCCCCTCCCCAACCATTCCCACATAACCCATCCGATGACCTATAACCTACCACACGCCTATATATGTATGTCATGCCACGCCTACAAATAAGCGACGTCAATAACCAACAAAAACCCCAAAAAAACTAACACCGTACCCGATTTCTCATTCCCGTGACTTAAAGTAACAAAAAAAGCCTTTCAAAGCGTCTTTTCGGCACTTTCCTCTCACTCAATGCCCCTTCCCCACCCCCCAACCCCTTACCCAATCCTCTGATCTACAAGCTGAGACAACTTTCAAGTCCGTGCATGCAATGCCACGCCCACAATCGTCCCCTCGCCGAAAGTTGAGCAATTGCATGCCTTAAAAGTGTCCTTTCGCCACTTTCCCCTGGCCCAATGCCCCCTCCCCAACCATTCCCACATAACCCATCCGATGACCTATAACCTACCACACGCCTATATATGTATGTCATGCCACGCCTACAAATAAGCGACGTCAATAACCAACAAAAACCCCAAAAAAACTAACACCGTACCCGATTTCTCATTCCCGTGACTTAAAGTAACAAAAAAAGCCTTTCAAAGCGTCTTTTCGGCACTTTCCTCTCACTCAATGCCCCTTCCCCACCCCCCAACCCCTTACCCAATCCTCTGATCTACAAGCTGAGACAACTTTCAAGTCCGTGCATGCAATGCCACGCCCACAATCGTCCCCTCGCCGAAAGTTGAGCAATTGCATGCCTTAAAAGTGTCCTTTCGCCACTTTCCCCTGGCCCAATGCCCCCTCCCCAACCATTCCCACATAACCCATCCGATGACCTATAACCTACCACACGCCTATATATGTATGTCATGCCACGCCTACAAATAAGCGACGTCAATAACCAACAAAAACCCCAAAAAAACTAACACCGTACCCGATTTCTCATTCCCGTGACTTAAAGTAACAAAAAAAGCCTTTCAAAGCGTCTTTTCGGCACTTTCCTCTCACTCAATGCCCCTTCCCCACCTGCCAACCCCTTACCCAATCCTCTGATCTACAAGCTGAGACAACTTTCAAGTCCGTGCATGCAATGCCACGCCCACAATCGTCCCCTCGCCGAAAGTTGAGCAATTGCATGCCTTAAAAGTGTCCTTTCGCCACTTTCCCCTGGCCCAATGCCCCCTCCCCAACCATTCCCACATAACCCATCCGATGACCTATAACCTACCACACGCCTATATATGTATGTCATGCCACGCCTACAAATAAGCGACGTCAATAACCAACAAAAACCCCAAAAAAACTAACACCGTACCCGATTTCTCATTCCCGTGACTTAAAGTAACAAAAAAAGCCTTTCAAAGCGTCTTTTCGGCACTTTCCTCTCACTCAATGCCCCTTCCCCACCCCCCAACCCCTTACCCAATCCTCTGATCTACAAGCTGAGACAACTTTCAAGTCCGTGCATGCAATGCCACGCCCACAATCGTCCCCTCGCCGAAAGTTGAGCAATTGCATGCCTTAAAAGTGTCCTTTCGCCACTTTCCCCTGGCCCAATGCCCCCTCCCCAACCATTCCCACATAACCCATCCGATGACCTATAACCTACCACACGCCTATATATGTATGTCATGCCACGCCTACAAATAAGCGACGTCAATAACCAACAAAAACCCCAAAAAAACTAACACCGTACCCGATTTCTCATTCCCGTGACTTAAAGTAACAAAAAAAGCCTTTCAAAGCGTCTTTTCGGCACTTTCCTCTCACTCAATGCCCCTTCCCCACCCCCCAACCCCTTACCCAATCCTCTGATCTACAAGCTGAGACAACTTTCAAGTCCGTGCATGCAATGCCACGCCCACAATCGTCCCCTCGCCGAAAGTTGAGCAATTGCATGCCTTAAAAGTGTCCTTTCGCCACTTTCCCCTGGCCCAATGCCCTCTCCCCAACCATTCCCACATAACCCATCCGATGACCTATAACCTACCACACGCCTATATATGTATGTCATGCCACGCCTACAAATAAGCGACGTCAATAACCAACAAAAACCCCAAAAAAACTAACACCGTACCCGATTTCTCATTCCCGTGACTTAAAGTAACAAAAAAAGCCTTTCAAAGCGTCTTTTCGGCACTTTCCTCTCACTCAATGCCCCTTCCCCACCCCCCAACCCCTTACCCAATCCTCTGATCTACAAGCTGAGACAACTTTCAAGTCCGTGCATGCAATGCCACGCCCACAATCGTCCCCTCGCCGAAAGTTGAGCAATTGCATGCCTTAAAAGTGTCCTTTCGCCACTTTCCCCTGGCCCAATGCCCCCTCCCCAACCATTCCCACATAACCCATCCGATGACCTATAACCTACCACACGCCTATATATGTATGTCATGCCACGCCTACAAATAAGCGACGTCAATAACCAACAAAAACCCCAAAAAAACTAACACCGTACCCGATTTCTCATTCCCGTGACTTAAAGTAACAAAAAAAGCCTTTCAAAGCGTCTTTTCGGCACTTTCCTCTCACTCAATGCCCCTTCCCCACCCCCCAACCCCTTACCCAATCCTCTGATCTACAAGCTGAGACAACTTTCAAGTCCGTGCATGCAATGCCACGCCCACAATCGTCCCCTCGCCGAAAGTTGAGCAATTGCATGCCTTAAAAGTGTCCTTTCGCCACTTTCCCCTGGCCCAATGCCCCCTCCCCAACCATTCCCACATAACCCATCCGATGACCTATAACCTACCACACGCCTATATATGTATGTCATGCCACGCCTACAAATAAGCGACGTCAATAACCAACAAAAACCCCAAAAAAACTAACACCGTACCCGATTTCTCATTCCCGTGACTTAAAGTAACAAAAAAAGCCTTTCAAAGCGTCTTTTCGGCACTTTCCTCTCACTCAATGCCCCTTCCCCACCCCCCAACCCCTTACCCAATCCTCTGATCTACAAGCTGAGACAACTTTCAAGTCCGTGCATGCAATGCCACGCCCACAATCGTCCCCTCGCCGAAGGTAAGCTAATTCAATGCTTCCAAGTCACCTTTCGCCATTCTCCCCCGGCAGAATGCCCTCACCTTAACCATTCCCATATACCGCATAGGCGCATACGATGGCCTATAACCTTCTCTTTCTCCGATCTTGTTTTTTCATACACTTCCTTTTGCCTTTTCTTCTTTACCCTATATATTTTTCCTGGCTATGTTTAACCAATCATCGGCATAATAATCGTCTCTCTCATGTCTTTTCTCTCACCTCTATTATATCTACATATTTATTTCCTTTATGTCGCCTTTCGTGGGGTGTAAGCTATGATTTTTATTTTTCATTTTCTTGTTCCCTTTTCTTCGTTATTTGTAAACTCGCTCGTCTGTCCTTTAGCACTACTTCTAGGGAATGATGATCGCTACCGATTTCCACCCCTATTTTAATTCCTGTGTCTACTAGCTCCCCTTTATTATGTTTTTCTACTATAATATACGAGTAATCTGTAATGGATTTACTTAGAATTTCACTAGTGTATTTATGTATGTCTTTATGTGAAAAGAGAGAGTTTGCGATCAATAGGTAATTTATTAGGAAGAAATCCAGTAATCTCCTTCCGTTGGTGTTTAGAGTCATTTCTCCATGTATTCCTATGACTCCTTCCCATTTTTTCTTTTCATTTCCTATTCTAGAACTTAAATCGCTGGCTATGATTATCTTCCCTTTTTTCCTGTCGCATACTTCTGTCCCATAATTTATCTTTTTCTTCCTTCTTTTCGTCCTCGTTCGGTCCGTATGCTACGACTATTGTTTTGGTTTCTCCGCATTTTCCTAATTCCACCTCTAGTATTTTTTCGCTTACTACTTATAACTCTCTGATATCATTTATTTTATTATTTTTCACCTCGCAAGCTACTCCTGCTCTTGGATTAGTGCTTTCTACTACCCCTCTGTATATCATAAGGTATCCATTATCTCATTTATTACATTTTTCACCTCTTTTATTTGTTTGTGTCAGTGCTAAAATCCACATTAATTCTGTTCATTCAATAATTTCTAGTTCCTTTTCCTTTATTCCCCTCACATTGCACTTTGACTTTCCTGTCTTCTTCGTTCTGCTTTTTCTCGTGGCTACTTGTTTTTTCTTTAGCATTCTTCCCTTCTTCCTTGGATCTTTTTTGCTTTTGTTGCTATTTGATTGGTTTTATAGGATGAACTTGTGCTCTTCATTTAGGTCTCCAAAAGCTCGTTGTGTTCCCCTCGTTTGTCGAATTGTTAGGAATAGTGGTGTGTGATGTGGAAATTTTGCGTTGAGAGCGGATGTCGGTATTGGGATAATGGGGAGGTGTGTTAGATCCGGTATCGTTGAGAATCGCAGTATCTTCAGTTTTAACCTCACTGTTGCAGAGCAGTGGCAGAGGAAGTGTTCTGTATCTTCCTTTCAACATCACTTGGACAATCAATAAGTGTGAGTGTGAGACAAGTTTCAAGTCCGTGCATGCAATGCCACGCCCACAATCGTCCCCTCGCCGAAAGTTGAGCAATTGCATGCCTTAAAAGTGTCCTTTCGCCACTTTCCCCTGGCCCAATGCCCCCTCCCCAACCATTCCCACATAACCCATCCGATGACCTATAACCTACCACACGCCTATATATGTATGTCATGCCACGCCTACAAATAAGCGACGTCAATAACCAACAAAAACCCCAAAAAAACTAACACCGTACCCGATTTCTCATTCCCGTGACTTAAAGTAACAAAAAAAGCCTTTCAAAGCGTCTTTTCGGCACTTTCCTCTCACTCAATGCCCCTTCCCCACCCCCCAACCCCTTACCCAATCCTCTGATCTACAAGCTGAGACAACTTTCAAGTCCGTGCATGCAATGCCACGCCCACAATCGTCCCCTCGCCGAAAGTTGAGCAATTGCATGCCTTAAAAGTGTCCTTTCGCCACTTTCCCCTGGCCCAATGCCCCCTCCCCAACCATTCCCACATAACCCATCCGATGACCTATAACCTACCACACGCCTATATATGTATGTCATGCCACGCCTACAAATAAGCGACGTCAATAACCAACAAAAACCCCAAAAAAACTAACACCGTACCCGATTTCTCATTCCCGTGACTTAAAGTAACAAAAAAAGCCTTTCAAAGCGTCTTTTCGGCACTTTCCTCTCACTCAATGCCCCTTCCCCACCCCCCAACCCCTTACCCAATCCTCTCATCTACAAGCTGAGACAACTTTCAAGTCCGTGCATGCAATGCCACGCCCACAATCGTCCCCTCGCCGAAAGTTGAGCAATTGCATGCCTTAAAAGTGTCCTTTCGCCACTTTCCCCTGGCCCAATGCCCCCTCCCCAACCATTCCCACATAACCCATCCGATGACCTATAACCTACCACACGCCTATATATGTATGTCATGCCACGCCTACAAATAAGCGACGTCAATAACCAACAAAAACCCCAAAAAAACTAACACCGTACCCGATTTCTCATTCCCGTGACTTAAAGTAACAAAAAAAGCCTTTCAAAGCGTCTTTTCGGCACTTTCCTCTCACTCAATGCCCCTTCCCCACCCCCCAACCCCTTACCCAATCCTCTGATCTACAAGCTGAGACAACTTTCAAGTCCGTGCATGCAATGCCACGCCCACAATCGTCCCCTCGCCGAAAGTTGAGCAATTGCATGCCTTAAAAGTGTCCTTTCGCCACTTTCCCCTGGCCCAATGCCCCCTCCCCAACCATTCCCACATAACCCATCCGATGACCTATAACCTACCACACGCCTATATATGTATGTCATGCCACGCCTACAAATAAGCGACGTCAATAACCAACAAAAACCCCAAAAAAACTAACACCGTACCCGATTTCTCATTCCCGTGACTTAAAGTAACAAAAAAAGCCTTTCAAAGCGTCTTTTCGGCACTTTCCTCTCACTCAATGCCCCTTCCCCACCCCCCAACCCCTTACCCAATCCTCTGATCTACAAGCTGAGACAACTTTCAAGTCCGTGCATGCAATGCCACGCCCACAATCGTCCCCTCGCCGAAAGTTGAGCAATTGCATGCCTTAAAAGTGTCCTTTCGCCACTTTCCCCTGGCCCAATGCCCCCTCCCCAACCATTCCCACATAACCCATCCGATGACCTATAACCTACCACACGCCTATATATGTATGTCATGCCACGCCTACAAATAAGCGACGTCAATAACCAACAAAAACCCCAAAAAAACTAACACCGTACCCGATTTCTCATTCCCGTGACTTAAAGTAACAAAAAAAGCCTTTCAAAGCGTCTTTTCGGCACTTTCCTCTCACTCAATGCCCCTTCCCCACCCCCAACCCCTTACCCAATCCTCTGATCTACAAGCTGAGACAACTTTCAAGTCCGTGCATGCAATGCCACGCCCACAATCGTCCCCTCGCCGAAAGTTGAGCAATTGCATGCCTTAAAAGTGTCCTTTCGCCACTTTCCCCTGGCCCAATGCCCCCTCCCCAACCATTCCCACATAACCCATCCGATGACCTATAACCTACCACACGCCTATATATGTATGTCATGCCACGCCTACAAATAAGCGACGTCAATAACCAACAAAAACCCCAAAAAAACTAACACCGTACCCGATTTCTCATTCCCGTGACTTAAAGTAACAAAAAAAGCCTTTCAAAGCGTCTTTTCGGCACTTTCCTCTCACTCAATGCCCCTTCCCCACCCCCCAACCCCTTACCCAATCCTCTGATCTACAAGCTGAGACAACTTTCAAGTCCGTGCATGCAATGCCACGCCCACAATCGTCCCCTCGCCGAAAGTTGAGCAATTGCATGCCTTAAAAGTGTCCTTTCGCCACTTTCCCCTGGCCCAATGCCCCCTCCCCAACCATTCCCACATAACCCATCCGATGACCTATAACCTACCACACGCCTATATATGTATGTCATGCCACGCCTACAAATAAGCGACGTCAATAACCAACAAAAACCCCAAAAAAACTAACACCGTACCCGATTTCTCATTCCCGTGACTTAAAGTAACAAAAAAAGCCTTTCAAAGCGTCTTTTCGGCACTTTCCTCTCACTCAATGCCCCTTCCCCACCCCCCAACCCCTTACCCAATCCTCTGATCTACAAGCTGAGACAACTTTCAAGTCCGTGCATGCAATGCCACGCCCACAATCGTCCCCTCGCCGAAAGTTGAGCAATTGCATGCCTTAAAAGTGTCCTTTCGCCACTTTCCCCTGGCCCAATGCCCCCTCCCCAACCATTCCCACATAACCCATCCGATGACCTATAACCTACCACACGCCTATATATGTATGTCATGCCACGCCTACAAATAAGCGACGTCAATAACCAACAAAAACCCCAAAAAAACTAACACCGTACCCGATTTCTCATTCCCGTGACTTAAAGTAACAAAAAAAGCCTTTCAAAGCGTCTTTTCGGCACTTTCCTCTCACTCAATGCCCCTTCCCCACCCCCCAACCCCTTACCCAATCCTCTGATCTACAAGCTGAGACAACTTTCAAGTCCGTGCATGCAATGCCACGCCCACAATCGTCCCCTCGCCGAAAGTTGAGCAATTGCATGCCTTAAAAGTGTCCTTTCGCCACTTTCCCCTGGCCCAATGCCCCCTCCCCAACCATTCCCACATAACCCATCCGATGACCTATAACCTACCACACGCCTATATATGTATGTCATGCCACGCCTACAAATAAGCGACGTCAATAACCAACAAAAACCCCAAAAAAACTAACACCGTACCCGATTTCTCATTCCCGTGACTTAAAGTAACAAAAAAAGCCTTTCAAAGCGTCTTTTCGGCACTTTCCTCTCACTCAATGCCCCTTCCCCACCCCCCAACCCCTTACCCAATCCTCTGATCTACAAGCTGAGACAACTTTCAAGTCCGTGCATGCAATGCCACGCCCACAATCGTCCCCTCGCCGAAAGTTGAGCAATTGCATGCCTTAAAAGTGTCCTTTCGCCACTTTCCCCTGGCCCAATGCCCCCTCCCCAACCATTCCCACATAACCCATCCGATGACCTATAACCTACCACACGCCTATATATGTATGTCATGCCACGCCTACAAATAAGCGACGTCAATAACCAACAAAAACCCCAAAAAAACTAACACCGTACCCGATTTCTCATTCCCGTGACTTAAAGTAACAAAAAAAGCCTTTCAAAGCGTCTTTTCGGCACTTTCCTCTCACTCAATGCCCCTTCCCCACCCCCCAACCCCTTACCCAATCCTCTGATCTACAAGCTGAGACAACTTTCAAGTCCGTGCATGCAATGCCACGCCCACAATCGTCCCCTCGCCGAAAGTTGAGCAATTGCATGCCTTAAAAGTGTCCTTTCGCCACTTTCCCCTGGCCCAATGCCCCCTCCCCAACCATTCCCACATAACCCATCCGATGACCTATAACCTACCACACGCCTATATATGTATGTCATGCCACGCCTACAAATAAGCGACGTCAATAACCAACAAAAACCCCAAAAAAACTAACACCGTACCCGATTTCTCATTCCCGTGACTTAAAGTAACAAAAAAAGCCTTTCAAAGCGTCTTTTCGGCACTTTCCTCTCACTCAATGCCCCTTCCCCACCCCCCAACCCCTTACCCAATCCTCTGATCTACAAGCTGAGACAACTTTCAAGTCCGTGCATGCAATGCCACGCCCACAATCGTCCCCTCGCCGAAAGTTGAGCAATTGCATGCCTTAAAAGTGTCCTTTCGCCACTTTCCCCTGGCCCAATGCCCCCTCCCCAACCATTCCCACATAACCCATCCGATGACCTATAACCTACCACACGCCTATATATGTATGTCATGCCACGCCTACAAATAAGCGACGTCAATAACCAACAAAAACCCCAAAAAAACTAACACCGTACCCGATTTCTCATTCCCGTGACTTAAAGTAACAAAAAAAGCCTTTCAAAGCGTCTTTTCGGCACTTTCCTCTCACTCAATGCCCCTTCCCCACCCCCCAACCCCTTACCCAATCCTCTGATCTACAAGCTGAGACAACTTTCAAGTCCGTGCATGCAATGCCACGCCCACAATCGTCCCCTCGCCGAAAGTTGAGCAATTGCATGCCTTAAAAGTGTCCTTTCGCCACTTTCCCCTGGCCCAATGCCCCCTCCCCAACCATTCCCACATAACCCATCCGATGACCTATAACCTACCACACGCCTATATATGTATGTCATGCCACGCCTACAAATAAGCGACGTCAATAACCAACAAAAACCCCAAAAAAACTAACACCGTACCCGATTTCTCATTCCCGTGACTTAAAGTAACAAAAAAAGCCTTTCAAAGCGTCTTTTCGGCACTTTCCTCTCACTCAATGCCCCTTCCCCACCCCCCAACCCCTTACCCAATCCTCTGATCTACAAGCTGAGACAACTTTCAAGTCCGTGCATGCAATGCCACGCCCACAATCGTCCCCTCGCCGAAAGTTGAGCAATTGCATGCCTTAAAAGTGTCCTTTCGCCACTTTCCCCTGGCCCAATGCCCCCTCCCCAACCATTCCCACATAACCCATCCGATGACCTATAACCTACCACACGCCTATATATGTATGTCATGCCACGCCTACAAATAAGCGACGTCAATAACCAACAAAAACCCCAAAAAAACTAACACCGTACCCGATTTCTCATTCCCGTGACTTAAAGTAACAAAAAAAGCCTTTCAAAGCGTCTTTTCGGCACTTTCCTCTCACTCAATGCCCCTTCCCCACCTCCCAACCCCTTACCCAATCCTCTGATCTACAAGCTGAGACAACTTTCAAGTCCGTGCATGCAATGCCACGCCCACAATCGTCCCCTCGCCGAAAGTTGAGCAATTGCATGCCTTAAAAGTGTCCTTTCGCCACTTTCCCCTGGCCCAATGCCCCCTCCCCAACCATTCCCACATAACCCATCCGATGACCTATAACCTACCACACGCCTATATATGTATGTCATGCCACGCCTACAAATAAGCGACGTCAATAACCAACAAAAACCCCAAAAAAACTAACACCGTACCCGATTTCTCATTCCCGTGACTTAAAGTAACAAAAAAAGCCTTTCAAAGCGTCTTTTCGGCACTTTCCTCTCACTCAATGCCCCTTCCCCACCCCCCAACCCCTTACCCAATCCTCTGATCTACAAGCTGAGACAACTTTCAAGTCCGTGCATGCAATGCCACGCCCACAATCGTCCCCTCGCCGAAAGTTGAGCAATTGCATGCCTTAAAAGTGTCCTTTCGCCACTTTCCCCTGGCCCAATGCCCCCTCCCCAACCATTCCCACATAACCCATCCGATGACCTATAACCTACCACACGCCTATATATGTATGTCATGCCACGCCTACAAATAAGCGACGTCAATAACCAACAAAAACCCCAAAAAAACTAACACCGTACCCGATTTCTCATTCCCGTGACTTAAAGTAACAAAAAAAGCCTTTCAAAGCGTCTTTTCGGCACTTTCCTCTCACTCAATGCCCCTTCCCCACCCCCCAACCCCTTACCCAATCCTCTGATCTACAAGCTGAGACAACTTTCAAGTCCGTGCATGCAATGCCACGCCCACAATCGTCCCCTCGCCGAAAGTTGAGCAATTGCATGCCTTAAAAGTGTCCTTTCGCCACTTTCCCCTGGCCCAATGCCCCCTCCCCAACCATTCCCACATAACCCATCCGATGACCTATAACCTACCACACGCCTATATATGTATGTCATGCCACGCCTACAAATAAGCGACGTCAATAACCAACAAAAACCCCAAAAAAACTAACACCGTACCCGATTTCTCATTCCCGTGACTTAAAGTAACAAAAAAAGCCTTTCAAAGCGTCTTTTCGGCACTTTCCTCTCACTCAATGCCCCTTCCCCACCCCCCAACCCCTTACCCAATCCTCTGATCTACAAGCTGAGACAACTTTCAAGTCCGTGCATGCAATGCCACGCCCACAATCGTCCCCTCGCCGAAAGTTGAGCAATTGCATGCCTTAAAAGTGTCCTTTCGCCACTTTCCCCTGGCCCAATGCCCCCTCCCCAACCATTCCCACATAACCCATCCGATGACCTATAACCTACCACACGCCTATATATGTATGTCATGCCACGCCTACAAATAAGCGACGTCAATAACCGACAAAAACCCCAAAAAAACTAACACCGTACCCGATTTCTCATTCCCGTGACTTAAAGTAACAAAAAAAGCCTTTCAAAGCGTCTTTTCGGCACTTTCCTCTCACTCAATGCCCCTTCCCCACCCCCCAACCCCTTACCCAATCCTCTGATCTACAAGCTGAGACAACTTTCAAGTCCGTGCATGCAATGCCACGCCCACAATCGTCCCCTCGCCGAAAGTTGAGCAATTGCATGCCTTAAAAGTGTCCTTTCGCCACTTTCCCCTGGCCCAATGCCCCCTCCCCAACCATTCCCACATAACCCATCCGATGACCTATAACCTACCACACGCCTATATATGTATGTCATGCCACGCCTACAAATAAGCGACGTCAATAACCAACAAAAACCCCAAAAAAACTAACACCGTACCCGATTTCTCATTCCCGTGACTTAAAGTAACAAAAAAAGCCTTTCAAAGCGTCTTTTCGGCATTTTCCTCTCACTCAATGCCCCTTCCCCACCCCCCAACCCCTTACCCAATCCTCTGATCTACAAGCTGAGACAACTTTCAAGTCCGTGCATGCAATGCCACGCCCACAATCGTCCCCTCGCCGAAGGTAAGCTAATTCAATGCTTCCAAGTCACCTTTCGCCATTCTCCCCCGGCCCAATGCCCTCACCTTAACCATTCCCATATACCGCATAGGCGCATACGATGGCCTATAACCTTCTCTTTCTCCGATCTTGTTTTTTCATACACTTCCTTTTGCCTTTTCTTCTTTACTCTATATATTTCTCCTGGCTATGTTTAACCAATCATCGGCATAATAATCGTCTCTCTCATGTCTTTTCTCTCACCTCTATTATATCTACATATTTATTTCCTTTATGTCGCCTTTCCTTGGGTGTAAGCTATGATTTTTATTTTTCATTTTCTTCTTCCCTTTTCTTCGTTATTTGTAAACTCGCTCATCTGTCCTTAAGCACTTCTTCTAGGGAATGATGATCGCTACCGATTTCCACCCCTATTTTAATTCCTATGCCTACTAGCTCCCCTTTATTATGTTTTTCTAATATACGCGTAATCTGTAATGGATTTACTTAGAATTTCACTAGTGTATTTATGTATGTCTTTATGTGAAAAGAGAGAGTTTGCGATCAGTAGGTAATTTATTAGGAAGAAATCCAGCAATCTCCTTCCGTTGGTGTTTAGAGTCATTTCTCCATGTATTCCTATGACTCCTTTCCTTTTTTCTTTTCATTTCCCCTTCTAGAACTTAAATCGCTGGCTATGATTATCTTCCCTTTTTTCCTGTCGCATACTTCTGTCCCATAATTTATCTTTTTCTTCCTTCTTTTCGTCCTCGTTCGGTCCGTATGCTACGACTATTGTTTTGGTTTCTCCGCATTTTCCTAATTCCACCTCTAGTATTTTTTCGCTTACTACTTATAACTCTCTGATATCATTTATTTTATTATTTTTCACCTCGCAAGCTACTCCTGCTCTTGGATTAGTGCTTTCTACTACCCCTCTGTATATCATAAGGTATCCATTATCTCATTTATTACATTTTTCACCTCTTTTATTTGTTTGTGTCAGTGCTAAAGTCCACATTAATTCTGTTTAAGCATTCAATAATTTCTAGTTCCTTTTCCTTTATTCCCCTCACATTGCACTTTGACTTTCCTGTCTTCTTCGTTCTGCTTTTTCTCGTGGCTACTTGTTTTTTCTTTAGCATTCTTCCCTTCTTCCTTGGATCTTTTTTGCTTTTGTTGCTATTTGATTGGTTTTATAGGATGAACTTGTGCTCTTCATTTAGGTCTCCAAAAGCTCGTTGTGTTCCCCTCGTTTGTCGAATTGTTAGGAATAGTGGTGTGTGATGTGGAAATTTTGCGTTGAGAGCGGATGTCGGTATTGGGATAATGGGGAGGTGTGTTAGATCCGGTATCGTTGAGAATCGCAGAATCTTCAGTTTTAACCTCACTGTTGCAGAGCAGTGGCAGAGTAAGTGTTCTGTATCTTCCTTTCAACATCACTTGGACAATCAATAAGTGTGAGTGTGAGACAAGTTTCAAGTCCGTGCATGCAATGCCACGCCCACAATCGTCCCCTCGCCGAAAGTTGAGCAATTGCATGCCTTAAAAGTGTCCTTTCGCCACTTTCCCCTGGCCCAATGCCCCCTCCCCAACCATTCCCACATAACCCATCCGATGACCTATAACCTACCACACGCCTATATATGTATGTCATGCCACGCCTACAAATAAGCGACGTCAATAACCAACAAAAACCCCAAAAAAACTAACACCGTACCCGATTTCTCATTCCCGTGACTTAAAGTAACAAAAAAAGCCTTTCAAAGCGTCTTTTCGGCACTTTCCTCTCACTCAATGCCCCTTCCCCACCCCCCAACCCCTTACCCAATCCTCTGATCTACAAGCTGAGACAACTTTCAAGTCCGTGCATGCAATGCCACGCCCACAATCGTCCCCTCGCCGAAAGTTGAGCAATTGCATGCCTTAAAAGTGTCCTTTCGCCACTTTCCCCTGGCCCAATGCCCCCTCCCCAACCATTCCCACATAACCCATCCGATGACCTATAACCTACCACACGCCTATATATGTATGTCATGCCACGCCTACAAATAAGCGACGTCAATAACCAACAAAAACCCCAAAAAAACTAACACCGTACCCGATTTCTCATTCCCGTGACTTAAAGTAACAAAAAAAGCCTTTCAAAGCGTCTTTTCGGCACTTTCCTCTCACTCAATGCCCCTTCCCCACCCCCCAACCCCTTACCCAATCCTCTGATCTACAAGCTGAGACAACTTTCAAGTCCGTGCATGCAATGCCACGCCCACAATCGTCCCCTCGCCGAAAGTTGAGCAATTGCATGCCTTAAAAGTGTCCTTTCGCCACTTTCCCCTGGCCCAATGCCCCCTCCCCAACCATTCCCACATAACCCATCCGATGACCTATAACCTACCACACGCCTATATATGTATGTCATGCCACGCCTACAAATAAGCGACGTCAATAACCAACAAAAACCCCAAAAAAACTAACACCGTACCCGATTTCTCATTCCCGTGACTTAAAGTAACAAAAAAAGCCTTTCAAAGCGTCTTTTCGGCACTTTCCTCTCACTCAATGCCCCTTCCCCACCCCCCAACCCCTTACCCAATCCTCTGATCTACAAGCTGAGACAACTTTCAAGTCCGTGCATGCAATGCCACGCCCACAATCGTCCCCTCGCCGAAAGTTGAGCAATTGCATGCCTTAAAAGTGTCCTTTCGCCACTTTCCCCTGGCCCAATGCCCCCTCCCCAACCATTCCCACATAACCCATCCGATGACCTATAACCTACCACACGCCTATATATGTATGTCATGCCACGCCTACAAATAAGCGACGTCAATAACCAACAAAAACCCCAAAAAAACTAACACCGTACCCGATTTCTCATTCCCGTGACTTAAAGTAACAAAAAAAGCCTTTCAAAGCGTCTTTTCGGCACTTTCCTCTCACTCAATGCCCCTTCCCCACCCCCCAACCCCTTACCCAATCCTCTGATCTACAAGCTGAGACAACTTTCAAGTCCGTGCATGCAATGCCACGCCCACAATCGTCCCCTCGCCGAAAGTTGAGCAATTGCATGCCTTAAAAGTGTCCTTTCGCCACTTTCCCCTGGCCCAATGCCCCCTCCCCAACCATTCCCACATAACCCATCCGATGACCTATAACCTACCACACGCCTATATATGTATGTCATGCCACGCCTACAAATAAGCGACGTCAATAACCAACAAAAACCCCAAAAAAACTAACACCGTACCCGATTTCTCATTCCCGTGACTTAAAGTAACAAAAAAAGCCTTTCAAAGCGTCTTTTCGGCACTTTCCTCTCACTCAATGCCCCTTCCCCACCCCCCAACCCCTTACCCAATCCTCTGATCTACAAGCTGAGACAACTTTCAAGTCCGTGCATGCAATGCCACGCCCACAATCGTCCCCTCGCCGAAAGTTGAGCAATTGCATGCCTTAAAAGTGTCCTTTCGCCACTTTCCCCTGGCCCAATGCCCCCTCCCCAACCATTCCCACATAACCCATCCGATGACCTATAACCTACCACACGCCTATATATGTATGTCATGCCACGCCTACAAATAAGCGACGTCAATAACCAACAAAAACCCCAAAAAAACTAACACCGTACCCGATTTCTCATTCCCGTGACTTAAAGTAACAAAAAAAGCCTTTCAAAGCGTCTTTTCGGCACTTTCCTCTCACTCAATGCCCCTTCCCCACCCCCCAACCCCTTACCCAATCCTCTGATCTACAAGCTGAGACAACTTTCAAGTCCGTGCATGCAATGCCACGCCCACAATCGTCCCCTCGCCGAAAGTTGAGCAATTGCATGCCTTAAAAGTGTCCTTTCGCCACTTTCCCCTGGCCCAATGCCCCCTCCCCAACCATTCCCACATAACCCATCCGATGACCTATAACCTACCACACGCCTATATATGTATGTCATGCCACGCCTACAAATAAGCGACGTCAATAACCAACAAAAACCCCAAAAAAACTAACACCGTACCCGATTTCTCATTCCCGTGACTTAAAGTAACAAAAAAAGCCTTTCAAAGCGTCTTTTCGGCACTTTCCTCTCACTCAATGCCCCTTCCCCACCCCCCAACCCCTTACCCAATCCTCTGATCTACAAACTGAGACAACTTTCAAGTCCGTGCATGCAATGCCACGCCCACAATCGTCCCCTCGCCGAAAGTTGAGCAATTGCATGCCTTAAAAGTGTCCTTTCGCCACTTTCCCCTGGCCCAATGCCCCCTCCCCAACCATTCCCACATAACCCATCCGATGACCTATAACCTACCACACGCCTATATATGTATGTCATGCCACGCCTACAAATAAGCGACGTCAATAACCAACAAAAACCCCAAAAAAACTAACACCGTACCCGATTGCTCATTCCCGTGACTTAAAGTAACAAAAAAAGCCTTTCAAAGCGTCTTTTCGGCACTTTCCTCTCACTCAATGCCCCTTCCCCACCCCCCAACCCCTTACCCAATCCTCTGATCTACAAGCTGAGACAACTTTCAAGTCCGTGCATGCAATGCCACGCCCACAATCGTCCCCTCGCCGAAAGTTGAGCAATTGCATGCCTTAAAAGTGTCCTTTCGCCACTTTCCCCTGGCCCAATGCCCCCTCCCCAACCATTCCCACATAACCCATCCGATGACCTATAACCTACCACACGCCTATATATGTATGTCATGCCACGCCTACAAATAAGCGACGTCAATAACCAACAAAAACCCCAAAAAAACTAACACCGTACCCGATTTCTCATTCCCGTGACTTAAAGTAACAAAAAAAGCCTTTCAAAGCGTCTTTTCGGCACTTTCCTCTCACTCAATGCCCCTTCCCCACCCCCCAACCCCTTACCCAATCCTCTGATCTACAAGCTGAGACAACTTTCAAGTCCGTGCATGCAATGCCACGCCCACAATCGTCCCCTCGCCGAAAGTTGAGCAATTGCATGCCTTAAAAGTGTCCTTTCGCCACTTTCCCCTGGCCCAATGCCCCCTCCCCAACCATTCCCACATAACCCATCCGATGACCTATAACCTACCACACGCCTATATATGTATGTCATGCCACGCCTACAAATAAGCGACGTCAATAACCAACAAAAACCCCAAAAAAACTAACACCGTACCCGATTTCTCATTCCCGTGACTTAAAGTAACAAAAAAAGCCTTTCAAAGCGTCTTTTCGGCACTTTCCTCTCACTCAATGCCCCTTCCCCACCCCCCAACCCCTTACCCAATCCTCTGATCTACAAGCTGAGACAACTTTCAAGTCCGTGCATGCAATGCCACGCCCACAATCGTCCCCTCGCCGAAAGTTGAGCAATTGCATGCCTTAAAAGTGTCCTTTCGCCACTTTCCCCTGGCCCAATGCCCCCTCCCCAACCATTCCCACATAACCCATCCGATGACCTATAACCTACCACACGCCTATATATGTATGTCATGCCACGCCTACAAATAAGCGACGTCAATAACCAACAAAAACCCCAAAAAAACTAACACCGTACCCGATTTCTCATTCCCGTGACTTAAAGTAACAAAAAAAGCCTTTCAAAGCGTCTTTTCGGCACTTTCCTCTCACTCAATGCCCCTTCCCCACCCCCCAACCCCTTACCCAATCCTCTGATCTACAAGCTGAGACAACTTTCAAGTCCGTGCATGCAATGCCACGCCCACAATCGTCCCCTCGCCGAAAGTTGAGCAATTGCATGCCTTAAAAGTGTCCTTTCGCCACTTTCCCCTGGCCCAATGCCCCCTCCCCAACCATTCCCACATAACCCATCCGATGACCTATAACCTACCACACGCCTATATATGTATGTCATGCCACGCCTACAAATAAGCGACGTCAATAACCAACAAAAACCCCAAAAAAACTAACACCGTACCCGATTTCTCATTCCCGTGACTTAAAGTAACAAAAAAAGCCTTTCAAAGCGTCTTTTCGGCACTTTCCTCTCACTCAATGCCCCTTCCCCACCCCCCAACCCCTTACCCAATCCTCTGATCTACAAGCTGAGACAACTTTCAAGTCCGTGCATGCAATGCCACGCCCACAATCGTCCCCTCGCCGAAAGTTGAGCAATTGCATGCCTTAAAAGTGTCCTTTCGCCACTTTCCCCTGGCCCAATGCCCCCTCCCCAACCATTCCCACATAACCCATCCGATGACCTATAACCTACCACACGCCTATATATGTATGTCATGCCACGCCTACAAATAAGCGACGTCAATAACCAACAAAAACCCCAAAAAAACTAACACCGTACCCGATTTCTCATTCCCGTGACTTAAAGTAACAAAAAAAGCCTTTCAAAGCGTCTTTTCGGCACTTTCCTCTCACTCAATGCCCCTTCCCCACCCCCCAACCTCTTACCCAATCCTCTGATCTACAAGCTGAGACAACTTTCAAGTCCGTGCATGCAATGCCACGCCCACAATCGTCCCCTCGCCGAAAGTTGAGCAATTGCATGCCTTAAAAGTGTCCTTTCGCCACTTTCCCCTGGCCCAATGCCCCCTCCCCAACCATTCCCACATAACCCATCCGATGACCTATAACCTACCACACGCCTATATATGTATGTCATGCCACGCCTACAAATAAGCGACGTCAATAACCAACAAAAACCCCAAAAAAACTAACACCGTACCCGATTTCTCATTCCCGTGACTTAAAGTAACAAAAAAAGCCTTTCAAAGCGTCTTTTCGGCACTTTCCTCTCACTCAATGCCCCTTCCCCACCCCCCAACCCCTTACCCAATCCTCTGATCTACAAGCTGAGACAACTTTCAAGTCCGTGCATGCAATGCCACGCCCACAATCGTCCCCTCGCCGAAAGTTGAGCAATTGCATGCCTTAAAAGTGTCCTTTCGCCACTTTCCCCTGGCCCAATGCCCCCTCCCCAACCATTCCCACATAACCCATCCGATGACCTATAACCTACCACACGCCTATATATGTATGTCATGCCACGCCTACAAATAAGCGACGTCAATAACCAACAAAAACCCCAAAAAAACTAACACCGTACCCGATTTCTCATTCCCGTGACTTAAAGTAACAAAAAAAGCCTTTCAAAGCGTCTTTTCGGCACTTTCCTCTCACTCAATGCCCCTTCCCCACCCCCCAACCCCTTACCCAATCCTCTGATCTACAAGCTGAGACAACTTTCAAGTCCGTGCATGCAATGCCACGCCCACAATCGTCCCCTCGCCGAAAGTTGAGCAATTGCATGCCTTAAAAGTGTCCTTTCGCCACTTTCCCCTGGCCCAATGCCCCCTCCCCAACCATTCCCACATAACCCATCCGATGACCTATAACCTACCACACGCCTATATATGTATGTCATGCCACGCCTACAAATAAGCGACGTCAATAACCAACAAAAACCCCAAAAAAACTAACACCGTACCCGATTTCTCATTCCCGTGACTTAAAGTAACAAAAAAAGCCTTTCAAAGCGTCTTTTCGGCACTTTCCTCTCACTCAATGCCCCTTCCCCACCCCCCAACCCCTTACCCAATCCTCTGATCTACAAGCTGAGACAACTTTCAAGTCCGTGCATGCAATGCCACGCCCACAATCGTCCCCTCGCCGAAAGTTGAGCAATTGCATGCCTTAAAAGTGTCCTTTCGCCACTTTCCCCTGGCCCAATGCCCCCTCCCCAACCATTCCCACATAACCCATCCGATGACCTATAACCTACCACACGCCTATATATGTATGTCATGCCACGCCTACAAATAAGCGACGTCAATAACCAACAAAAACCCCAAAAAAACTAACACCGTACCCGATTTCTCATTCCCGTGACTTAAAGTAACAAAAAAAGCCTTTCAAAGCGTCTTTTCGGCACTTTCCTCTCACTCAATGCCCCTTCCCCACCCCCCAACCCCTTACCCAATCCTCTGATCTACAAGCTGAGACAACTTTCAAGTCCGTGCATGCAATGCCACGCCCACAATCGTCCCCTCGCCGAAAGTTGAGCAATTGCATGCCTTAAAAGTGTCCTTTCGCCACTTTCCCCTGGCCCAATGCCCCCTCCCCAACCATTCCCACATAACCCATCCGATGACCTATAACCTACCACACGCCTATATATGTATGTCATGCCACGCCTACAAATAAGCGACGTCAATAACCAACAAAAACCCCAAAAAAACTAACACCGTACCCGATTTCTCATTCCCGTGACTTAAAGTAACAAAAAAAGCCTTTCAAAGCGTCTTTTCGGCACTTTCCTCTCACTCAATGCCCCTTCCCCACCCCCCAACCCCGTACCCAATCCTCTGATCTACAAGCTGAGACAACTTTCAAGTCCGTGCATGCAATGCCACGCCCACAATCGTCCCCTCGCCGAAAGTTGAGCAATTGCATGCCTTAAAAGTGTCCTTTCGCCACTTTCCCCTGGCCCAATGCCCCCTCCCCAACCATTCCCACATAACCCATCCGATGACCTATAACCTACCACACGCCTATATATGTATGTCATGCCACGCCTACAAATAAGCGACGTCAATAACCAACAAAAACCCCAAAAAAACTAACACCGTACCCGATTTCTCATTCCCGTGACTTAAAGTAACAAAAAAAGCCTTTCAAAGCGTCTTTTCGGCACTTTCCTCTCACTCAATGCCCCTTCCCCACCCCCCAACCCCTTACCCAATCCTCTGATCTACAAGCTGAGACAACTTTCAAGTCCGTGCATGCAATGCCACGCCCACAATCGTCCCCTCGCCGAAAGTTGAGCAATTGCATGCCTTAAAAGTGTCCTTTCGCCACTTTCCCCTGGCCCAATGCCCCCTCCCCAACC